>CM055441.1:2113502-2466143 GCA_029228465.1 Salix viminalis | reverse complement strand
CTTGGATTTTTCGGACAAATTGATCGACTCGGCGAGCCCCATTTAAATGAGTATTAGCCTTAGATTTCTAACCTTGTTCATATCCAAGCCCTTTTTAGTTGGTATTAGACTTCAAATTTATGGGTAATACACTTTTCCCCCAAACATGATTGAACTTTGGTTTTGGAGGGTGTTAGCCTTGGATTTTTAGGACAAATTGATCCCGACTCGGCGAGCCCCATTTAAATGAGTATTAGCCTTATATTTCTAACCTTGTTCATATCCAAGCCCTTTTTTTAGTTGGTATTAGACTTCAAATTTATGGGTAATACACTTTTCCCCCAAACATGATTGAACTTGGTTTTTGGAGGGGGTGTTAGCCTTGGATTTTTGGACAAATTGATCCTGACTCGACGAGCCCCATTTAAATGAGTATTAGCCTTAGATTTCTAACCTTGTTCATATCCAAGCCCTTTTTAGTTGGTATTAGACTTCAAATTTATGGGTAATACACTTTTCCCCCAAACATGATTGAACTTTGTTTTTGGAGGGGGTGTTAGCCTTGGATTTTTCGGACAAATTGATCCTGACTCGACGAGCCCCATTTAAATGAGTATTAGCCTTATATTTCTAACCTTGTTCATATCCAAGCCCTTTTTTAGTTGGTATTAGACTTCAAATTTATGGGTAATACACTTTTCCCCCAAACATGATTGAACTTTGGTTTTTGGAGGGGTGTTAGCCTTGGATTTTTCGGACAAATTGATCCCGACTTTCGGCGAGCCCCATTTAAATGAGTATTAGCCTTATATTTCTAACCTTGTTCATATCCAAGACCCTTTTTAGTTGGTATTAGACTTCAAATTTATGGGTAATACACTTTTCCCCCAAACATGGTTGAACTTGGTTTTTGGAGGGGGTGTTAGCCTTGGATTTTCGGACAAATTGATCCTGACTTTCGACGAGCCCCATTTAAATGAGTATTAGCCTTAGATTTCTAACCTTGTTCATATCCAAGCCCTTTTTAGTTGGTATTAGACTTCAAATTTTATGGGTAATAGACTTTTCCCCCAAACATGATTGAACTTGGTTTTTGGAGGGGTGTTAGCCTTGGATTTTTCAGGGACAAATTGATCCCTGACTCGACGAGCCCCATTTAAATGAGTATTAGCCTTAGATTTCTAACCTTGTTCATATCCAAGCCCTTTTTAGTTGGTATTAGACTTCAATTTTATGGGTAATAGACTTTTCCCCCAAGCATGATTGAACTTGGTTTTTGGAGGGGTGTTAGCCTTGGATTTTTCGGGACAAATTGATCCTGACTCGGCGAGCCCCATTTAAATGAGTATTAGCCTTAGATTTCTAACCTTGTTCATATCCAAGCCCTTTTTTAGTTGGTATTAGACTTCAATTTTATCGGTAATAGACTTTTCCCCAGGCATGATCGAACTTGGTTTTATGGAGGTGTTAGCCTTGGATAGACAAATTGATCTCCCTCGCGAGCATTTAAATGATATTAGCCTTAGATTTCTAACCTTGTTCATATCAAGCCCTTTTTTAGTTGGTATTAGACTTCAATTTTATGGGTAATAGACTTTTCCCCCAATCATGATTGAACTTGGTTTTGGAGGGTGTTAACCTTGGATTTTCGGACAAATTGATCCTGACTCGACGAGCCCCATTTAAATGAGTATTAGCCTTAGATTTCTAACCTTGTTCATATCCAAGCCCTTTTTAGTTGGTAATAGACTTCAATTTTATTGGTAATAGACTTTTCCCCGAAGCATGATTGAACTTGGTTTTTGTAGGGGGTGTTAGCCTTGGATTTTCATACAAATTGATCCTGACTCGACGAGCCCCATTTAAATGAGTATTAGTTTATCTAATTTGGAGCCTCATCTAGTTGGGTATCCTCTCACCTACATACTCAAAACCTTTGATTACCACAAGCTCAAATACTGTTTTGCATTGCACAACACATGGATAGGGTTATGATTTTCATCAACCTGTTTAGCATTGTGTTTTAAAAGTGTTTTTAAAAAAGAAAAAAATATATATTTTTTATATTAAAAAATAATTTGGTGTTTTTATATAATTTTTATATGCTGATGTCAAAAATAATTTTTAAAAAATAAAAAATCATCATTTTGATATATTTCTAAATAAAAAAATATTTTTAATAACAACTTCAACCACACTTCCAAAAGAAAAAGCGTGGCAAGTTAGCATAGAAAGAAAACATGGTTTTAAATATGAAGCTACGGGTTTTTTGCTTGATAAGGAGAGATCAGCTGCATTCATATAGGAAAATATAATGGCAAGTAATCAATTAGAAAATCCAAATCAATTTTGGAATTAAAAAAGAGAGGGTTTACATAAACATATGCCTATATCTTAATCTAAAACAGAAATAGATTTGTTCTTCTTTTTTTCTTTGTTTTTTTTTGTATGGACTTGAAATATTAAGAACTTCTGCCAACTATTTTTTTCCGAAGGACTCATCATAGCGAGCTTCACATAAAAGCAGAAACCAGAAACTAAAATGTCCTTTGACACAAGTGTTGGAATTGGATTTATTTTTATATTTGGTTGAAGTTAGTAGAGAATTCAACTAATAATCAAATGTTATTTCACAAATAAAAAGATGGGGTTTAAACAAATTGCTCGTGAACTGTATAAGTAGGCCAAAATTAGCAGATGATGCAAGAAATACTGTCCCTTAACCTCTAAAATCGGTATACAGATAACACCTGCACATAAGCATAAAAAGCCTTTATTAACCGATCATACACAGTGAAAGAGAGACTGTTGAATTATTCATGTATATCATCATTACAAATTCCAATGTACTATTTTCCATTTTCAGAGCAAACGATCTGATGACAAAAAACTTATGATCTACACAACAAGTGTAGATTTTGTGGATTTTACTCGGATCCATAAAATGTGCTTTTCAAGAGATGGGATTTATTTACATCCAAAAAAAAATCTGAGTAGAAGTGATTAGTAATGTATATCATCATTTCAAACTGAAATGTGCTGCTTTCCATCTACAGAGCAATCTTAGTAGATGTGATTAGGGATCATCTCAACCTCATTTTCTTGAACGAGTTCTCAGGAACTCCTCGCAGCAACATCGTAGGAAATGTCTCGAACCAATAGTTGGTGGGATAGTTGTCACCTTCGACTTCATCAGACTTGGCGAGCAAGGAATCCGAATCTAAGCATTCGTTCAAGTCGCTGCCGTTGACAGGCTGGGCTGCACTCGCTGCATGTACTCTGACAATGGGGATGAAATTTAATTGCGCAGGCTCCACTTTCAGGGCATGTTTAAGATTGATGTTTTCTGGCTCAATCTCAAGAGTAGTTTCAGCAAGGCCAACTCCATTCTGGTTTTCAATAATCACCGGTTCTTGAGTGTGAAAAATGAGGGGTTCATAGTTGTTGAACCGCCTTCGTCCTCTCTTCTTCCGATTCCCCTCGGCCGAACTAAAAATGAGGGGATCATTGACACTCCTATCTCCATCCCCGCTTCTCTTTTCTTTAACCACCATAGCTTCCTGAGATGGTGCAAAACTTGAACCAGGTCGAGAAACTAAATCCAACCCACCTTGTGAAATCGCAGTTTTAACAGTTCCAAAATCATATAACTTTGCAGAGATACAAACTTGGCAAGCAACCAACTTATTACTTCTAGTTCTAGATCCAAGAATCACACCTTCAGCGTTAATCATTTTATTATCAATTAAAGGAGATAAAACAGTAGAAACTGACCTATCAAGGTAACCCACTTCAAGATTATCAGCATTCAGAACCTTTATAGCCGGATTTTGATTTTGATCACCAGGCTTTCTTCGATGAAGTACAAGTCGAACTGATTCACGCTCATTGAAGAACACTGTACAATGTCCGCTACTCACTATAATACTGGCCATAGCAAAACCATCAATGGAGGTTTCATTGAGGAGAACTTGTTGTGGTGGAGAATAATCCCAATCATAAAAAGAAGAAGAAGAAGAATCGTCCCAGTCATCAAGATTGTAAAGGCTCACTATGTTGGAAGTTTAAGTTGCTGAGCTGGATTTACAATAAGCAAATGCAGAAGATTAAATGGAAAAGTTGACAGTAAAGAAGAATGAAAAGAAGAAGCTGAAGAAAGTTGTTATGTAATGATTAGTTAGTTGCATTTCAGTTATTTGTAACTAACTAAGAAAAGAAAAGGTAAGTAAATGCTTTTCTGTAGGCCTAGCTGTTACAAGCTGTAAAAGATCACACAATACGTGTGTTCTCCCCAAAAAGAGTTTATAAGGGGCATTTTATCAAGCATGTAGTGTGTGGAAAATATATACAAGAATTACCTTTTTTGCAACCCTCTCTCCATTCTTCAATCTTCTGTGCAAACCTTTTCTCTTACTACCCAAATCAACAAATCAACAATCAATCTGCAAATCAACAAATAAACACAATCAAACACAAGATTAAAAACTTCAACATGGTATCAGAGCAGTAACTTGATCAACAAGGGGCTGAAATCACAAAATTCCAGAAAAGATGGTGGTGCCGTGAGTTGCAAGTTCAAAGTCACAAAGAATTGCAATTAGGCGGGTGCAAACTCTCTTTGCAATTGGTTTGGAATCTCTCCAAAATCAAATTGAAATTAATTCAATCAAATGATAAAATTCTCAAGTGAAAATTGATTTGTCTCTTACAATCTTTCCCTTAAATAGTTACGACAACTCACAATATCTAAGCTTAACTAGGAAAGCAGTAAATTAGGAAATTTAAAGCAATAAAATCAGACATATAACAGCTATAATCAAATAGCAAAATTAGAGTAAATAGATTGCTGGAAAATAATGGGATTTCGAAACTTCAGCAGCTACATTGATGGCAGAATCTCTTCCATATTGGGCTCTTCCTCAACGTCTTCCTTTCCCTTCTGAATTGCCCCCTGATTTGCATCAGATGGTGTCCAGTGGAGATTTACGAACACCTCAGTTCAATGGTGTGAACTATGACTTTTGGGCAATGAAGATGGAGACAATCCTCATAGCATTTGATCTATGGGGTGTAGTTGAGTTTGGCATGAAATCAGGTTCAAGTGTGAAAGAAGAAGAATCTGAGAAAGAAGATAAGAAGAATGATGAAACCGAGAGCAAAGATGGTGAAACTGAGAGCAGCATAGCTGAAGAAGCTGTTTTCAGAGAAAACAAAATAAGAAATGCCAAGGCATTGAGCCTCATCCAAGGAGCCTTGACTGGTGAACTCTTTCCTAGAATAAGGAATGAGAATACTGCACAAGGAGCATGGAATGTGCTAAAAAGAGAGTATAGAGGTGATAAGAAAGTGAGGTCTGTGAAATTGCAAGCTGTGAGGGCAGAATTTGAATACATGAGAATGTCAGAAGGAGAAGGCTTAGAACACTATCTTTCTAAGTTTTTTGAAGTTATAAACAGTCTGAAATCTCTAGGAGAAGATGTAGCTGAGATTAGGATTGTGCAGAAGCTCCTAATGAGTTTGAATAGGAGATACAAGTCCATTGTCTCTATCATTGAAGAGACAAGGGACCTTGATGTGCTGAAGGTGGAAGAAGTTATAGCCTCTGTCAAAGTATTTGACAAGAGAGAAGACCTGCATGATGAACAAGACAAGATTACAAGGACTAAAAAGGCATTCGGTAGTCTCAAAATGGGCTATAATCATGCTGCAAACAAGGCCATGCAGGGGAGATCTAGTCCAAGATGGCAGGGACATGATCAAAGTCATGTGGGCTGGTCTCAAGGAAGAAATATGAATAATCATCACAATTTCAGTCACAACACAAACTGGAATAACAGAAATGGAAGTAGCAGCAGCAGTTCACAGCACAGAGGTGGAGGTAATCAAACAAACACAAAGCCTCAATGTTCTACATGTCAAAAATTTCATTTCGGAATATGTAGATATAAGGGGAAGCCTAAGTGTGGTAAATGCAGTCGGTTTGGACATTATTCCAAAGACTGTGACAGCAACAAGCAACTAGCTAATAGTGCAAAGGAGGAAGATGTGTGCACTAGCACTATGTTTTATGCATGCCATGCTGCCAGCATAAAGAATGAAGATGTGTGGTTCATTGACAGTGCATGTAGTAATCATATGACCTCTCAAGAGGAGAATTTAATTGATGTTGATAGAAGTATCACTTGCAAGGTGAAAATGGGTTCAGGAGATTTGGTTCAATCCACTGGAAAAGGAACATTAGTTGTTGAAACCAAAAAGGGCAGAAGATACATAAATGAGGTGTTGCTAGTTCCAGGTTTGGATGAGAATCTACTTAGTGTAGGTCAAATGATGGAACATGGTTACTATATCCTGTTTGGGGGCAACAAGGCAGTAATATTTGATGATGAGAAACTAGAGAATGTGCTTGCAAAAGTAATAATGAAGGGTAATAGATGTTTTCCCCTTGCACTGGAATCTTTAACTCCTGCAGCTATGAAAGCATCAGTTAATGAAGATTCGTGGACATGGCATAGAAGGCTTGGCCATTTAAATTTTGCAAGTATGAAGAAGATGAAACAGGAAGAGATTGTGTATGGCTTACCTGTGATAGCAGATTCAAGGAATGTGTGTGAAGGGACGTGTAAAAGGGGAAGCATCACGAGAGAAATTTGATCAAGGGGAAGCATGGAGAGCCAAACATCCACTTTGGGAACTTGTGCATCTTTCGACCTCTGTGGACCAATGCGAGGCATAATCAATTGGTGGGAATAGGTACTTTCTTACCTTTATTGATGACTACTCTAGAATGTGTTGGGTATATTTCCTGCGAAATAAATCTGACACATTAAGTGTTTTCAAGAAATTTAAAATACTTGTTGAGACACAAAGTGGCTACTCTTTAAAGAAATTGAGAAGTGATAGAGGAGGAGAATATACCTCCTATGAATTTCAGAATTATTGTGCAAGTCGAGGTGTGGAGAGGCAGACTCCACGGTAGCCTATTCTCCTCAGTGAGAATGGAGTGGGCTGAGAGGAGAAATAGGACCATAGGAGAAATGGCAAAATCAATGCTGGTTGAGAAAGGAATACCCACTGAATTCTGGGGAGAGGCAGTGAATACTGCTGTGTATCTTCAAAATAGGTGTATTACATCGGCTGTGGAGGGTAAGACACCATTTGAAGCCTTCACGGGAAGGAAGCCTGGAATCAAACACTTAAGAGTGTTTGGGTGTGTAAGTTACACACTCATTCCAGCAGCACTAAGACAAAAACTGGACAGTAAGGCAGAGAAGGGAGTGTTTATGGGTTATGGAAGTTGTGAGAAAGGATATAGGGTGTATATTCTGGATTCAAAGAAGATAGTCTTTGTCAAGGAGTGTTGTTTTTTTATGAGAGCGAGTTACGGAATTGGGACTGAAAATCATATGGAATCAGTCACACAACAACTAAGATTTGAATGCAACAAAGAAGAGAGTGAAGTAGAAGAAACTAATGTAGATGCTTTGCACGAAATTATGATGGCAATGATCGGTTAAAGCTCACACGAAAAATGGTTCGATGTGAGAATCGAGTTGAGAGTATCGATCAAGGATCATCACCTAGTTCAACTCCAGTGAAGTTAAGGAGCATTGAAGACATTTATAATAGATGTCACATGAGCTTCATTGAACCTGAAAATTACCAAGAAGCAGCAAAGAGTAAAGAATGGCAGGATGCAATGAGAGCTGAAGTAGAAATGATAGAGAAGAATCATACCTGGGAGCTGATTGACAGACCTTCTGATGCGCCTGTGATAGGTGTGAAATGGGTCTTCAAGACAAAGCTCAATCTTGATGGGTCCATACACAAGCATAAGGCTAGACTTGTAGCCAAGGGATATGCTCAAAAACCAGGGGTGGATTACAATGAGACCTTTGCTCCAGTAGCAAGGTTGGATACTATAAGGACTCTCATTGCATTGGCAGCTCAAAAGGGTTGGAAATTATTCCAACTAGATGTTAAGTCAGCATTTCTAAATGGAATGCTTGACGAGGAGGTGTATGTGGAGCAACCCGAGGGGTTTGAAGTGAAGGGGTCCAGCCACAAGGTGTATAAACTATACAAGGCTCTATATGGACTTAAACAAGCCCCTAGATCCTGGTATAGTGAAATCGATGCCTATCTTACAAGTTGCAAATTTAAAAGAAGTGCAAGTGAAGCAACTTTGTACACCAGAAGTGATAGTGAAGGAGGGCAGATCATTATCTCAATATATGTTGATGATATAGTGTATACTGGAAGTAGTGAAAGGATGATGACTGAGTTTAAGAGGGAGATGATGCAGAGGTATGAAATGTCAGACCTAGGGCTTCTTCATCACTTTCTAGGGATTGGTGTGTTGCAGACCAATCGAGGAGTTTTTATTCACCAAAGTAAGTGTGCTAAGTCTCTACTTACTAAGTTCGGACTTGAGGACTGCAATCCAGTTGCAATTCCTCTAACCGTGGGTGAAAAATTGAAGAGGGAAGATGGCAGTGAACCTGCAGATGAAGGGCTGTATAGAAGGATAGTGGGAAGCTTGCTGTATTTGACAGCAACAAGGCCAGACCTAATGTATTCAGCAAGCTTACTATCTAGATTCATGAGTTGCCCTACAAAGAAACATATGGGGATTGCTAGAAGGGTATTGAGATATGTTCAAGGTACCCTAGACTATGGGATTGAGTACACAAGAGGCAAATCAGCTACTCTAATCGGTTATTGTGATGCTGATTGGGGGGGCAGTGAGGATGATAGCAGGAGTACTTCAGGCTATGCTTTTAGCTTTGGAAGTGGTGTGTTCTCTTGGGCTGCTGTAAAACAGAGCACAGTGGCTCTATCAACAGCAGAAGCTAAGTATGTCTCAGCTTCTGAAGCCACGGCACAAGCCATTTGGCTTAGGTTTGTGCTTGAAGATTTTGGAGAGATGCAGGCTGAGGCAACTCCATTGTATTGTGACAACATGTCAGCAATATTGATGGCCAAAAATCCTGTTTTCCATCAGAAAACAAGACACATAAACAGGAGATATCACTTTATCAGGGAATCCTTGAAAGAATGATTGATTAACATGCAATTCTGTAGGGGTGAGGACAAGTTGGCTGATATATTCACCAAGGCTCTACCTAAACACAGATTCAACTATCTAAGGTTGACTCTTGGGGTTAAACCAGTCAGCAACTTAGGAGAGGCTGTTGGAAGTTTAAGTTGCTGAGTTGGATTTACAATAAGCAAATGCAGAAGATTAAATGGAAAAGTTGACAGTAAAGAAGAATGAAAAGAAGAAGCTGAAGAAAGTTGTTATGTAATGATTAGTTAGTTGCATTTCAGTTATTTGTAACTAACTAAGAAAAGAAAAGGTAAGTAAATGCTTTTCTGTAGGCCTAGCTGTTACAGGCTGTAAAAGATTACACAATACGTGTGTTCTCCCCAAAAAGAGTTTATAAGGGGCATTTTATCAAGCATGTAGTGTGTGGAAAATATATACAAGAATTACCTTTTCTGCAACCCTCTCTCCATTCTTCAATCTTCTGTGCAAACCTTTTCTCTTACTACCTAAATCAACAAATCAACAATCAATCTGCAAATCAACAAATAAACACAATCAAACACAAGATTAAAAACTTCAACACACTAGGTCTTCGTGAAACCCTTCTTCTTCCATAAGAGAAAATGAAAGAACGATCAATCAGTTCTTTTCTTGTTTCTTTCCTTCTTCTATGAATGAAGAGAGAAAGAGGGATTTTTGGTGGCCGAGAATCTAAGCATGTATGAGGTTAGATCGTTTATGCCGGTAATTCCGTTATATTGTTTGATCCACTAGTTACTCACAGTTGATGAATAATATAAATTATATTCTGGGACCTCACCTAACAGTTTAAGTTTTTAGGTGAGATGGTTTCTTAACATGGTATCAGAGCCTTGTTGACCCAGCAGTCACTAGTTCGAATCTCACCACCCTCATTTTATTTGATAAAAATCAAGCACAAGGTAAAGAGGGCTTGTGTGCAAGTTTCAAGCTCAAAGGGCATTCACTTGAGGAGGAGTGTTGGAGAATAATATAAATTATATTCTGGAACCTCACTTAACAGCTTAAGCTTTTAGGTGAGATGGTTCATTAACAGGGCAGAGCAAGAACTCGCCGCCAAACTGTAATCAGTAAAAGTCATCAATTTTGCAATCTCCATTTTCTTTCTCGAGGAGGAAGCAAGCTGTTGTGAGCTGATTAACGAAGATTCCTGCTCTTTGGAATGAGAAGCAGAATATCAATTCTAGAGGATCATGGACAAGAATTTTGCCTTCAAAGCTCTGTCCTGGTCTAATTCCAAACCAAATCCGATAACTAACTCTCCTTCTCTATTATCCACTGAGTCAACCAGCTCTAATCCTGAATCTTGAAACTCCTCCACTCCAGCCCAGTGAACATGTTGTTAGATTAAATCTCACACTTTTCTCCTTTTCCATTAACAGCATTATTTCACATAAACGTGTGAGCTATTTTTTATGATGACTCTTAAATAAATTGAAGTATATCATGTATAATTAGATAACTTATATATCATTTCAAACGTTTGAGCCAGCATTGTGTTTTTCATAGGGCATTTCAGTATTTTAACTATTCAGCCAACCGTGAAACACCGCAAATATCCTCATTGTCAGTTAACTGTTTTTGTCTTAGTTAAAAGCTATGAGTTTGAATATTTTCGTTGTTGGTATTGCGAAAACTAGCTTCTTTTTTATATTTTCCAGCAACTCCTTATTTTAACTCGAAAACTGAAAATAAATAAAATAAAATTTTAAATTAAAATTATTGCAAATTTGGAATGAATCTTGTATTATCTCTGTATTTTTTTTTGCTTAACTTCATATAATTAGATTTTAAAAAATACAGTTAAAAAAAAGTTTGAAAAAAAAAATGTGCAGAAGACCACAGTTTGTACGAACAGTAGATTTACTTTCACCTTTGTTGTCTTTATTTGAGTTTTATAAAAATTGTAATAATAATGTACTTTCAGTAGTTTCGAAATGAAATCACATTTTCCGATTAAAAAGAAAGAGAGAAAGATAGCAGCACAAATTCCAAACATGCCATAAAAAATAGCAATTTGAGGTAGAACACAACCTCTGAGATTCAAACCAGCTGTTGCAGAAAAAGAATCCATCTCCAGAGAGAGTTAGATGGCCTCCTTCATCCTGTTTTGGGAGGATGAGTACAAGTAATATGAAAAAAAAACAATGAAGGTAAATGTTTAGGCTTCCAAGAAAGAAAGAAAAAAGTCATGGTGTTCATCAAAAGACCTAATGGCTGATGAACCATTTTGTTTTGCAGATATGAAAACATTCAACCTGAGAAAGCTTCCATGTCAATTCTCCTCTTTTAGGCAGTAAACAGAAAAATTGGAATTAGAATATGAATATGAATACATTTTGACAACAGAAGAGAAGGCATGAACCCTAAATTCGTGTACTTCAAATTTTCATAAGGTGTTACACAAACATTTAAATCTTGCCATGACCTGGTAAATGTCTAGTATCTTGAGATGCAGCTGTAAATGTGCCTGCTCATGAGGCTTGCACATCAACAATGTACATTTATATGCTCCCTGCGTCAGTCAATGCCATGGATTAGTTTGCTGCATCTCTCCTGGAGGTTCGAACCACCGATCATCTTCGCTATCTCATCAAACAAAAAATAACACTCGTTCGCACACTTCATGAAACAAAAACATCATCAAAATAAAATCTATCAGAACTTGATCAATGGACAGCATCAGCAACAAAAAATAAAGATGAAAATGAAACTCCATTATCAAGCCAAGAATGTCCCCTTCACTTTTGAGAGGGCAGAAGTTGCATGCTACAATAAAGTTGGTGTGGTCTTACTAAATTGGAACCAATAATCTAAGCATATATTTCTGTTTTTCTATAGATTTTACTCGAATAACAACTGATAACAAATTGGTCTTATGACCTGCTAGCATTTATCCAATCGCTGGAGGCTGTTTTTCTTAAGTAGTCATGACAGAAAATCAGAGTTTGGGAAAGGGATTGAGATACTACTATGTGTTTGGAAATTAAAGACATACCTTAGTTATGGAAGACTATGAGTGAAATAGTAGAGGATAGGTGCAGCAAAAACCACTGCTCCAACACTGCACATTAGAGCAATTGCATAAATTGTTTGATAAAGCTAATTGTTATCCATTGAAACACTGAAATTGCACAATCAAGAAATTCAAGAGGACTTACCACAGAAAGCAACGGTCCCTGTTTGAACTTGTCATGAAACGAAAATGCAATTGGCTTTGGATTTTCTCCAGGCCCTCTAATAAATCCACTGGATTCATATCAAGGCAACTCATAAATATATAGAGAGTAAAGATGCTACTCAGTCATTCAAATTAAAATCTCATTTTATTTATTTCTAAAAGACAACTATTAATTGGACAAAAAAACTGCAAACAGATTAAGTGAAACGAGGATGATAATGGTAAACAACTCACACTAGTGATGCAGAAATCAGGGGAGTCCTTCTAACATCATATATGGCAACAAGACCTTTGTAGTTATCATCCCCTCCTTTATATGATACAGCCAGTCTTTCACCAGAAGCATCCCAAGCTATCTTCTCAATTCCCTCACTGCATAATAAAACATGGAAAAAAAATAGCTCGCATAGTGTCTTTATGCAATCAAACAATTACCTTACATCCCACATTAAGGCCTGAAACAAAAGATTTAAAAAATGAGTGCTCATGTCATGTAAACTTCATCACTTTCTGTTTCTGACCATAATCAGAAAGCTAAAATCTTTTTAATCATACTCGGAAAAAAACTTTATAATAATAGCTTTCAATTTTCACCATATTATTGATAAGGGAGTGGGCAGATTAATGTTCATCAGCATTGAACAGTGTACATAAAAATAAGAGCATGACAGAAAGGCATTCAAAACACAGGCATATCTATCTGGAGGTAAGAGAACAACAATAACTAAATACAACCATACATTCATATGGTTTTACTCCTTTCATTCTCAAGAATCAGTTCATTCATAATAATTCAAACCATATGAAAGAAACTAAAAACATTATGCACAAAATAAAGAGAAAAATTCTCTATACCTGCCCGTCATTGTTGTTATCTCCGGTAATTCAACTGGTAACAGATGTGCATCTGCAGCAGAACAATAATGATATGTTAGAGGTGAAATGACCATATAAAAGACCTTATTCATTTAATAAATTCATCTGATAAGAAATAAACTGAATTTGTAGAGGACAGTTCCTGCATCTATATAGAGTGCATAAGCAAGAGAAAACCAGGTCAATCGGTTATTAGATTGAATATCAGACTAAAAATGCAACCTGAAAAGCCCCAGAGACATTACACCACTAATGAGCCCAAAAAAGTAATCTGGTCCCAAAAAAGTTATAAACCTCTACAATTCCTTATAAAACTAAAAACTTCTGCTCCATCAACACAAACCAGATGAATACAAAACTAGCAGATTTCTACAAAATCCTGTGATCCTTCTCCCAAAATACACCTGTTGCAAGACTCTGCCTTGTAAGAGATAGATACTATCATCTAAGTTAACAATTTGGCCTTTCATCAAAAGTTAAATACAATAACCCAAAACAAAGGATTTAAAAGCTTCTGAATTTTTATAAACTTGAACAAAACACTCATTTCAAAGATTACATGCATAATTAAGTAATTGTAGTTTCCTAAACTCCAATAATTTGCCCTTGAAAAAACTTGGACTGCTAAATGGATTGAAACAGTGAAAACCAAAGAAAAAAGAAGAAAAAAATCAGACCAAACTTGGGATCCAACAAAAGATATTCAACCATACAGAAAACTAATAGAATGCTCCTTGACCCGTACAATTACAGAGAACCTACAAAATAGTAATATACTTAAAAATAGAGCTTAATACTAATCGAACAAGATTTTAAAGTTCATCTAACCTGGAGTGTAATTTCATATAATACATGATCTATAGTTTTCTATGTTACAAGCCTTTTATGATTCTCATTGATATGATTAAAGAAAATTATTTAATAGCTTCAGCCTGCGTACCTAAAGATGGAGGCTTTGATGAAAAATGAATGGAAGCCAATGTTAAAGATCCAGAGAAAGCAATCAATATTATATGCCCATCAGGATCCCATGTTGCTCCCTGATAAAAGAAGACATGATTAATATCTGAAGCCAATAAAAATTCTTCCATTGCATTGCATGATGAATAGCATCCACGATAATGAAATAATTCAGTTTCAGTAATTATCCAAACCAAGTCTCCAATTATACCTCTTCAGCCAAATACAGATGGGGCATTTCATTCACTTTTGAGTTAGAGAATCATGTTTAGAATTTAGTACAATTTAAAATAAAAAAATTGCGTCAGGACTTTAAGAAACAGAGGAAAAAAAAAGGATAAGATGAGAAATTAGGCAAGTTAACTTGATAAGGGATTGCAGTTGCTAAAATTTAAAACTTGAATGATCTCAATATTTTGCAAGTCATAACCAAGAGGTTAGAAGTCATTTATGAATGATGAAAGCATCATCATATACTTACCGTGACAAAGCCACTAGTCGAAGACCAAGGTTCAGATGTCCATGTGTTTGTCTCCCAGAGATAAAATGTCCCATCACTAGATGAAAGAAAATGATTAGCAGCAGCTCATGAAGTGGATCAGAGTTCTATCCAAATGCAATATATATATATATATATATATATATATATATATAAACTTCAGTTATGGCCATACAATTTTGCGGCAAAAAAGTAATCTCCAGTAGGTGACCATTTTAGTAACGATATGCCTCCTAATCCACGTCGAATGGGTGTCCCCAGACCTATAAATTGCAACAAGACAAGACAGATTGAGGGAGGTTTCAGAGACCAAAAATCTTCAGTGAAGCAATATCAAGCACTATAATAGATAAGCCTATCCCAACTACTCCAAGATTGAGGCTTAGTTGTGATATATAGAGCTCTAGGAGCATAAGCATCCAAAAGAGTTGACCGAATCCTTTCAAAAGTAGTCAAAATTGCTCAATCGTTTAATGTCATAGAGTAATGTCGTGAAAATTTGGTCAAATAAACTCAATTCAGTCTTTAAATACAAGCACATGGGACCTAGCCCCCCCCCCCCCCCCATCAAAAAAATGGCTAACCATTGGATTTTCGCCTCATCATATGTCATGAGTTTGTATTTATATAAAAGTAACTTTAAATTATAAGCATGGGGAACACTTTAAATTATAAGCATGGGGAACACATATGAGGGCACAAGAACGTCCATAAAGCACCTCTGAATGCATAATGTAATCAGGTTAGATGCACACACATGATAATATATCCATGTATGGGGTATAAGTATGAAGCCAAACATCAGGAAAAAATAATAATATTGTCTTTCACCTAGAGATTTCAAATAGCATCCTTAAAAACTAATTGATGTTAACCATGACAATTTAAGAGGTCAACATTATCCACATACCTTGTGAGACATCCCATATGGTGAACGAGGAGCTATCACATGATGCAGATGCCAAATATGTGAAGCTAAGTCAAGGAAATTTAATCTCCTTTAAAAACACTAATCTGAAATGATGAAAAGACATAACAAATCGAAACTAAATTTCAGAGCTGACAAATTTTAGAAAATATTAAGGATCTTAAGACTATAGTCTCAGAGAAATAAAGCTTGGAAATTATTTCAGAAAAAAAAATAGCTGCCATGTAAAACATAAGATAAAATGGTATGACTGTGTAAAAAAGCTTCAAGGCTACAAGATCTGCTATGATTTTGGTCTGAACAGCAAATTTTCTGATTATTTAAACATAACACTTTCAAACTTCAAATTTAAATTGATCAGGATATCTTCCATCAGGACTCCATGATATTGCACTTGTTTGCTCATCACTATGACTACGAAGAAAATCCACTAGAGTCCATCGACCTCCAGAGCCTCTAGTAAGAGTTCCCAAGGAAGAAGCAGCACCAGGTCTCACAGTGGCTGGATTACCAGGATAAGAAGCAGCCCATATGCAGATTCCACCCCTGGAATCCAGTCCAACAACCGAGAAAATACACACACTTAATGCCTTGTAAAAGAAATGCATAAAACTGACTATCACAATACAATGACAGAAATTTCAATTTTGATACTTGCTTGCACGCTACAGAAAGTGACTTTCCACCATTTGGTCTCCACTCAAGAGCCCTAATATCTTGTTGAGCCCCATTGCTTAAAACATAGGCATCCTTCCCTTCTGTTGAAAAAATTCAACACAATATCTCTCAAACTCTTTAAAAAAGCCTTTCCCCTTAACATTACTGCTCCTTTAAATCATTAAAATCTTGTACCATAAAACTGCTTACCTGAGTCTTCATAATCACGAACTATAACCTGGTTCGGACCCGCAATAAATGCGATAATATGTCTATGCTGGTACCAGCTCACTCCTTGAAGATCAATCTCCGGTAACAAGTGTACCTATACCACTTACTACTTGAGAATGCAGAACTACAGCATATCAACTATCTCAATCACTACTTCTCGTTCAAAAACTTCTAAAAATTGTTGCATATAATCGCCTGATTTCCCATTTGCACTATGTTCCACTACTAATTAGACAATCAAATCAAAAGTAAGAGATTAAGGTGTTATAATTAGCTTACACAATTAGGATAAAATATTCGCTTGATCGAGTCATTAACAAGGTATTGCAATGATTTCATTAAACCTTTCCTCTCATCACTCTCTCCACTGTTTCTTTCCTGGTGTTCAGATTCCTGATCTTCGCCGGTCGATCCCAACTGCTCCGGTTGAAACGGAACTGGACTGAACACCATTCCCTAAGCATCATTAAATCCAAAAAATCAAAACATGCAATATCAAGACACAAAATAAAACCAAAACCATTTTTATAAAATCAATTTATTACAAGAAAATAAAAAAATCTGAATCTATCCATTGGTTCAATTTTAAAAAAGATCAAAAATTTCAATAAAAAATCATAAAAGAAAAGAAGCCCATTTTTATAAACAGAAAAAAGAAAGCAATTTACTAGAATTTTTCCATAAGTATCCTTGGCTCGATCATCAGAGATGGCTTCAGCTACAACTGCAATGTACAGCAATTAAATTTATAAAGATCCTTTGAAAAAACAAACCAAAAATGTATACTTAAAGAGGGCGAGAGAGAGTACTAAGGTTTCGGTTAATTTCGCAGATGGTGACTGAGCCTTGCTGTGGAAAGGAAGCCATGGTTTTTGGGAGGAAGCAAGGGCGGTTGACTCAGTGAGTTGGGCAACCAAATTATTGAAATTTGGGGTTTAGGGTTTTTGTTCTGTGTTTCACAGTACAAAAGTTTTGTGAGATTTTGGATCCCCATTTTTGTTGTTGTTTTTTATTATTATTATTTTAAATTTTAATTTAGTGAACAGAGGACAATGACTTTTAAAAAAATAAAATTATTTTTTTAGTGCAGGATTGACATTATGCTTTAAAATCATTTTTAAAATAAAATAAAATAAAATAATATTTTTTATTTTAAATTATTAATTTTTTGGTATTTTTATATCATATTGATATGATAATGTTAAAAATAATATTTTAAAAAATTATTTTAATGTATTTTTTAATAAAAATCATTTTAAAAAATAATTTTAATCACTCTCACAGACTTTAAGAGCAACTCCAATGGGATAGCTAAAAAAACAAAGGAAAAGACAAAGAAAATTTAGCTTTTATTTTTTATTTTCATAACTCCAAGAAAAGGATTATATTGAAGAACTAAAATAATATTTTTAAGTTAAAAGAGATATTCCTATATATTTGATCAAAAAAACTAAAAATTGCTTAACATATTTTAAAAAATAATTTTAATCACTCTCACAGATTTTAAGAGCAACTCCAATGGGATAGCTAAAAAAACAAAGGAAAAGACAAAGAAAATTTAGCTTTTATTTTTTATTTTCATAACTCCAAGAAAAGGATTATATTGAAGAACTAAAATAATATTTTTAAGTTAAAAGAGATATTCCTATATATTTGATCAAAAAAACTAAAAATTGCTTAACATATTTTTATAAATAAAAAATGATTTTAATTATACTTGTTTTAGCTATTTATTATTAATAAATATTTATATTAATATTATATATTAAAAAAATAGCTTTTTTCCCATTAGAATACAAATATAAAAAATATTATATTTACAATATTCAAAAAAAATCATATTAATAAATTTTACTTAGCTTTTTTTTTTCTTGAATACGCTCATCCAAAAGCACAAAGAGTATGCAATTATATTATTCTTTAACCCCTGGTTTCATAACATGGTTGTAACGTAGTCCTTTTTATTAGAAAAAAAAAATCTATGTTCTTGCATCCACTTTAATTCTTTAGTTTTTGTTTTGTTTTTTCGGTTCAACTTATTTTTAAGACTGTGTTTTAAAAAAATATATTAAATTAATGTTTTAAGTATTTTTTTAACAATTTTAATATGCTAACTTTAAATATTATTTTTTAAAAAAATATATAAAAACATTATACATCACATTAACAAAATATATCCAGACCAATTTAAATATTAATTTTAAAAATAAAACATATTTTATTAAATAAAATATGTTTTAAGTATGTCTTGCATTTTTTCCTTTTTCTGACATATTATTTTAGATAAAATTATATAGAAATTGATTGAGATAGTGTAAAATTTATCAAATATTAATCAATAATTAATAATCAAAACTTAAGTGGGTTAGTACCAAAAAATTAAAAAAAAAAAAACCAACAACTTTATTTTAATAAAAACTAATTAAAGTAGGTTAAAATGATTGAAGTATTTTTTTTGGATTAGGTATAAGACTTGTCGTGTTTAAAATTATGATACATATTATTTTTAAAAAATAAGTTTTTTAATTGTAAATATATTAAAATATTTTTTATTAATTAATACCTAATTTTAATAAAAATCAGTAAAGAAAAACTCTTACAAAGCCAGCCCTTTGTCCCCTTCTCAACAAGAAGAGGAAAAGAAAAAATGAACCTTTCGAGAATCAGCAAGCACCACTGCCTATTGCAGATCAGAATCCACACAAATCCTCAAGAAACAAACTCTTCGAAAATCCCTTTTGGTCCTTTCAATTTATTCATTCAAAGAAGATGGAAAAAGCCAGCAAACACAGCACAAACTCGCTTAGAATCAAGAACCATAGACTCCAAACTCAACAGACTAACAGCCCACCTCAAGAAACTCAAAACCATCCTCAAAATCTACGAACTCATGTCAAATCGAAAGAGGGGTCCTTTTGTATCCCTGCAGCTGATGTCCAGATGGAGAAATATAGTGGGGTTGAATGTAGGTATGGGTGAGTTTGTGCATAAGCACCCCCATGTGTTTGATGTATTTACACACCCGATTAGGAGGAATTTGTGTTGTAGGATTAGTGGGAAATTCAAGAGTTTGGTGAGTGAAGAAGAGGGTCTTGTGAAAGATTGTGAATTGGAGTGTGTGAAGAGAGTTAAAAGGTTGTTAATGATGTCTAAAAATGGGAGAGTACATGTTCATGCTTTGAGGTTAATTAGGAGAGAATTGGGGTTGCCTGAGGATTTTAGGGAGTCAGTTTTAGGAAAGTATAAGGAAAATTTTAGGCTGGTTGATTTGGAGATTGTTGAATTGATTGATAAAGATGGGAATTTCGGGTTGGCTGAAGTTGAGAAATGGAGAGAGAAAGAGTATAGAGAAAAGTGGTTGAGTGAGTTGGAGACGAAGTTTGCCTTTCCTATCAATTTTCCTACAGGGTTTAAGATTGAAAGGGGGGGTAGAGAGAAGTTGAAGAATTGGCAAATGCTTCCTTATTCAAAACCTTACGAGGGAAATGAGGTTGTTCAGGTGGGCACTTGTGGAAAGAAGAGATATGAGAAACGGGTTGTCGCGATGATTCATGAGTTGTTGAGTTTGACAGTGGAGAAGATGGTTGAGGTTGAGAGATTGGCTCATTTTAGAAAGGATCTTGGTATGGAAGTGAATTTGCGCGAGTTGTTATTAGAACATCCTGGGATTTTCTATATATCAACTAAGGGGAGCACTCATACTGTTATTCTTAGTGAAGCATATAGTAAAGGTTGTTTGATTGAGCCAAATCCGATTTATGTTGTTAGGAGGAAGATGTTGGATCTTGTATTGCTGGGTTGTAGAAACACGAGAGAGTTGCAAGCTGCGGAAGAAATTAAGAACGGGAGTCACAGTCTCATTAGGAAAGTTTGTGCTGGAAATACATTGGTTGGCGAGTGGGTTGTCCCCATCTTAGAGAGTTTTGACAATGTGAATGACCATGATGATACAGGTGAAATCAGTGATGCATCAGTGGAGTTTAATGGATGCTAGGAAAATTGAAGCGGTGAAAATGACGAATGAGCTAGGGGATGATACAAAATAAGCATATGGTGACTTTACATTCATTATCCAACATGTAATTCCGTGGACTGTTTGAACACCAACGAGGTTGCCGCCACAAACAGTTTCTCCTTTTTAAAATAGAGTAATTTCACACAGTACACCTACACATCCTTTCTGTAACGCCGCATATTATCAGTTTTAACACTTTCTTCCTCCTTTGTCAGGGGAATGGAGTAGTATCGTGTAGCTTTCCAGAAGGTCCAAGGGACAGAATGTTCATCTTAAGTTGCATCAGTCTTATGATATATGCAGCAGTCTGAAAATACAGGTACTCTGATCGGAAATGATGGCTGAGGACAAATAATTAGTATGATATATAGAATGCATAGGTTTCTTCTCAACCATGCTAAGGGTCCCAGGAACCAACTGCAGGGATGAAATGTGATTGGTTGCTTTAAAGATGATCAGGCTGGAATTATGGACAGGCATTCAAGGGGTCAGGGGATTGATGGACTTGGCTGAACTTGTATAATCGTTTTAGCCAGTGCTAAAGCATTTAAACGAGGGCCAAGGGGGGAAGCATGGCTCTGTCTCTGAAGTCTAAACACAGATCTTTAAGCGGTGCTTAGAGTGATCTTGCTTATCGATGCGTTAAGTCTTATCGTACCATGGACAGGACTGGCACCGGATGGGGTTGCTTGAGATTAAGGTAGCCTCGTAAACAGTTTCTGATTTTGGTTATTTTTGTAAACGTTCTTGGCATCAATTTAATACTTTCTTCTATTTTTCGTTAGGGACAGAAGTAGTTTGGTGTAGCATTATAGTCGTCATCAGACATGCAGCAACATGACAATGGTTGGACAATCTGAAGAATTGAAGATATGAGGTCCAGGTGCTGGGGTCAATAATGATGGTGGTGAAGAGAGAATTGCAGCACAATAATACATACGCTTCTTCTCCAATCGCTGTCATGGTCGTGTGTAGTGTTTAATTATTGTTTGGAGACAATTGGAACATAGATAGCGAAGACAGGATTGGAGGCGGAGATTAGCTGTGTTTAGTGGTGGTGTGCAAGAACTTGATTCTAATTGATGGAATAATATCTTATGATTATTTTTTTCTGGGATACAATATAGTAAAATAGAAAGACCAATTTCAGAGAAGAAGATTCCCAATCTTATCAGCTTGCAAAAACCATGTGAGAATTTTACTCACTCATATGGGCCCATAAAATATACTTTTCGAAGGATATAGTTTTCTCGAATCCAAAAAACATAAAATTAACCTATAAACCCTTAAACCAATTCCCAAATCCGTTAAATTGCCTAGAAAACACGCATCCATCACGATACATTTATAATCATCGTTGAAAATCACCAAAACGCTCTATACGTGAGTTAATTACACACTCAAAACATAACCACAAGACCATGCACGTGTATCCAAGGCTAAAACAAAATCAGAATGCTGAGCTTACTGTAATTAAGATTACAAATATTTAATCAATACCAACACGACAACAATTAGAATGACAATAGCAATAACCAGAAAGATCCAGCAAGCACAGCCACTTTTGGTGCGTTCGTTCAGAAAAGCCAAATTCCTTTGAACCCTCTGTTCCAAATATAACAAGCATAAGAATCAGGTGAATAGTGACAGTTCCCTTTCAGGCAACCATATATTCATGCATAAGATTATCAAAAGACACTGAAAAATCATCTCTTTCACGCAGTAAAAGCCCTTAATCAATCATTAGTTTTATTGCTAATGAAATAAAAAATAATAACAATTAATTGTGAACCGCCAATCTTAAGATTAGAAAACAAACCTGCATACGGGAATTTGTTACATCCACATGCTCGTCTAAGCCATCCTGAATAAAGAAGAGAAGGGGATATTGTGTTAAATGCGAGATAAAAAAATAGAATAAATGGGGAAAAAATCAACAGCACCCACCAGAAGCCTAGTGTGTAGGGTAAGTTCCTCATTGACAGCCAATGCAATGTGCTTTGTACTTGTCACTGTCTCTTCCAAATTCTCAAGGCCTTCATCTTGTTCTGTTTTTTACGCAAAACAAGTTTTGAATCAGCATTACATAATCAGAAAACCACAGAAGCCAAAAAAATATTAGAATTTGTTCGAGCGTGCCTCTCATGGTTTGCCTTTGAAAACCAACAAGGCCCTGGTTGTCCAAACCAGATGCTCTATTTATAATATCATCTGTCTTGCTATCAGACCCAAGCAAGTTCTCTCTGCTAGCATCACCGGCCATATTGAGAGCAGTAGACATCTGGTTTACTTTTGTACTCAAATTTTTCAGCATCTCTTGTCGCCGATTTATCTCTTTCCCTGATCTGGTTATGAAAAAGTAGTCAAGGATTTCTATCGCATTCAGGAGAAAGCGGCAACAAATTATGGCTAGCAGATCATACAGACAAAGGTTCTCTACCCTTCACCCTATAAATGATTTGTTCATCTCGTTTTGGTAAAGTATACATTGAAAGATCAACAAATCAAAGGATTTTCACTCCTCAATTGTAGAATACCAAGTATCTGCTACTACATTCGATCCTCCTATGAAAAGGGTTTTCTTAACAAATGTAGATGAGCATTAAACAAGCAAGACTTTCCATAGAAAAAATGAAAAAAGAAAAAGAAACAAACACTTTATATTACATTATCATCTAAAGAAACACGAGCACTCCACTCAGTTAGCACTGTCCTAGCTCCTTAAGAGATTAACATCAAAATTAATTTGAAAAAGCCTTCACCGAAACTTCAGAAGAAATGAAAAAAAAACAGAGAAGATTGCCGTTACATTATCATCTAAACTAACACAGCTGCTTCACTCATTTAATACTGTCCTAGCAACTCAAGATTAACACTAACTGTGAAAAACACCCAGCATCTAAACATTCACAAGAAGAAAAAAACAAGACACCCACAAATATAAAACAAGATTCCATAACCATTCTAAGGAACCCTTTACACATAATGATGGAAACACTTACATTGACTGTTTGCTTTGAAGAGCTGACAAAAGGGACTGCAGAGTATCAAGTCTGGTTCTCAAAATAGTGGTCTTTCTCCGAATCGCAGAGAGATGTCGCTGTGTGTCTGGTCCAGATTGAGGCAAGGAATGCTTCCCAAAAATCATATCACTAATTTCATCACCAAGTTTTGATGCTTCATTAAATTCTTGCATCCATGATTCAGATGGAGACGCCATTTCCCCTACAATAAAATTTCAACTTCCAATTTGATCGAAATGGATCAAATTTGATCGAAATATCTAAACTTTCAGAATTCCCATTTCTTATTAATAAAAACTTTAAGTCTTCTTTCTATCAGAATTGAATTCAATTGGTAGCTCAATTTTTAAATGAATAAAGCACTTACAAAAATCCACACAAAACCCGTAAAAGATAATCAATTTGTTGTCGATTACGACTTACCTTAGTAAAAACGACTAAGGAATGATGATTTTTGATAATTGAGAAATGTTTCTGCAGCTTAAGTTCTGTTTGTGTAGACAAAATGAAGACTTGCCTGTGTTTAGCTCTACAAATTGATCCAAAGTTTCTAAACTAAAGAAGAATGGCAATGTTGTAAGGAATCAGAATTATTGAGCTTTTGAGCTTATATTAAGTATTACACTATGGATATATTATGTATTTTTAATAATTCATTTTAGTCCTTAACATCTTATTTTGAACGAATTAATCCTAATTGAAGACCAATTACTTTTGATTTCTTAGACAAAAATATAATTAAAAGAAAAGAAACCAAAAAAAAGGTGACAAACATGATGGCGTGCTAGAGATTTTTTATAATATATATTTAGGTCCACAAACTTTAAAAATAACAAAAACTTAAACTATTTATGTCCCTTTAGATTTCAGAAAAATCAATTTTAGTACAAAACTTTATTTATAAGTATTTTTCAGCTTTTGCTTAGAGAGAAAAAGGGGGCCGCTGAATTTTGATGATAATAAATTGACGTTCAAGCTATTTTTTATCAGCAAAGTTCAAGCCATTTTTTATCAAAAAAAATTGTTCTCTACAGGTTTCATATAATGAGGGAGCTTTACGGTGGTTATTCAAAAACTCAAAAGTTGTCTAAAAAATCTATAAAAAAAATATAACCCGGTTTTTTCATGTTTTTGAACCTTTTTTAAATTGATGAATTGGTTTGATAGGTGTTTCAAAAATGTTGATAAAGTGTTTTTGAATTGATACAATTTAAAAAATAGATTTCTTTTTTAAAAAAAGTATTACCATGATTTTCCGGCAACACTGGTTGCCCTGAATTTGAGCTTATAGACAACAGGTCACCGGCACTTTTTAAAGATAGTATTTAGCATTTGATAAATATTCTTTTTTATGAATGAATTAATATAGTACAATACAAGGTATGTCGGGAAAAGGCTTGTTCAAACGATGAAAACTCCAAAATGGGGAGTTTCTCAGCATTTGTCGATTGAAGTGTGTGACCTGTTTGGCTGGCCCCGCCCTCAACTTTTGAAAACCAAAGGCTAACTTTTAGTATTTGGACACCCTCACACGCGGAGCCAAACGGTGCTAAATAGGAGGTGATGAATCCCATTCTCAAAATCTATGAATGGGGATGACATGGCAGAGGAGAAACACACATCTTCCCTTGCTATGATGGAGCACTGATTGCAGCTTTTGATTTGCAGTGTATAGCCCTTGCTTCCATTTAAGATGGTGCTTTGTTTTTTAATTATAACAAAATGTTTCAATTTTTAAATGTTTTGGCACGCTGTTTGAATGTTTTTTGTAAATGTTTTGGCACGTTGTTTTGGAATTGTATTGTTTATATATGTGTGTATATTAAATTTATTGATTAAAAAAAATAGTTCAAATTCAAAAATAAAATTATTTAGAATTGTGCAATGTAATCTAAAAAAACACAATAAAATGATTTTTCTGAACAAAATTATAAACATGTATAATATTACATTCTCTGATTGCTATAACATTTTAACATTATATATATAAATATGTCAAGAAACTCCTCGTAAAATTTCATCTTAATCTAACAGTTGGATTAAGAGATATGATTGATATTGTAAAATTATTCATTATTTAAAAAAACACTATTTGGCCAAAACAAAACAGACAGAACGAAACCAAAATATTCCAGCCAAAATTTGGGTGGAATTTCCATAACAGACTGAAATTTTAAGTGAGATAAAAATTGTGTCCTTTTATATCGTTTTTTTAATTGGTATGAAACGTTTCGGCCAAACAAAACGAAATTAACAACACTGCTTGTAACAAGAAATTCTTCTTTTATTCATAACACGAAATTAACAACAACTGCTACACACATATCCTTTGATATGCATTGCTTAACTGCAAATATATAGTGTTTAGGAGTGGTAGTTTCGATCTTATAGAGAATATTAAAAGTGTATCCTCAAAAGTTACAGATGTTTAAACAGTTGAAATATGACAACAATCAGAATGACAATGGCAATGACCAGTAAGATCAAGCTCGAGCAGCCGCCCTTGGTGCGTTTGTTCAGATAAGCCAATTTCCTTTGAACCATCTGTTGCATGAACAGCATAAGCATCAGTTGAAGGATAATCCAGGCAACTTAAAAGGTTAAAATACAGAGATTTTCCTATAAAAAACTCAAAAGATCCGGAAAGATAAACTCTTTCACACAAGTAAACGCACTAACACCATTTGTGTTCCACATTGTTTACAATCACTGAGAACAATTAAAATTAAAAACCAGGAAACAAACCTGTAGTCGAGAATTCGTTACGTCCACATGCTCATCTAAGTCATCCTGCATCAAAGAGAGAAGGGAATATTGAGTTAAGGGTCTCCAACAACTCCAGCATGTTAAAGGATTGTCAAAATGCTAGGAGATTATAAAAAGGGAAAATGGGGAATGAATCAAAAACACCGACCAGAAGCTTAGTGTGTAGGGAAAGTTCCTCGTTGACAGCCAAAGCAATGTGTTTCGTACTTATCACTGTCTCCTCCAATTTCTCAAGGCCTTGATCTTGTTCTGAATATTTTCATGTCAATCAAGTTACAAAATTTGAACTACATCTTTATAAAATCAGAGACAGCGAAAACATCAAAGTTACAATAACATGCCTTTCATAATCTGCCGTTGAAAGCCAACAAGACCATGGTTGTTCAAGCCAGTTGCTTTATTCATGATATCATCTGTCTTCTTATCAGGCCCAAGCAAGTTCTCTCTGTTAGCAGCACTGGACATATTGAGAATACTAGCCATCTGGTTAACTTTCGTGCTCAAATTTTTCAGCATGTCTTGACGCTGATTCATCTCTTTACCTGTGCTGTTCGTGACGGTATCAAAATCAAACGTTCTCAACAAGGTCAGGATGAAAACTACAGCTAACACTTTACAATAAATAGCTTGATTATGGGGTTTGCTAAAATACAGTTTTCAGCAAGGTCAGGGGTGAAAAACTACAACTAATGTATTGTTTGGCATATCATATGTATCTATATCTATCCCTTCTAATATCTATATTTATGCCTAAAATTTGATATTGCTAAATTCCCATCGAAGATCCACATGTTGATACTTTCTACTCTTCAGTTATAGATTACCAAACCATACATTAGTATGGAAAAGGGGTTTTCTAGGAAACTCTAGAGGAAAGCCTCAACCACACAATATAAAAATGAACAAAAGAAAGAGAAAGAACAATGCATCGCTGTACAATGTCGTCTACGCTAACACAAGCATTTCATTCATTCACCACTGTTCCAGCTCCTTAAAATTAACATTAACTTTGCGAAACTGGCCACACCATAACATTCACCAGAAAGGATAGGCACAAACATAAAACAGGATTCAATTACCATAATAAAGAGCCATTAGGAAGTCTGTTATTAACCCACAATTGCAGCATAACTCAATTTAATGCCCAAAACAAGAAATTCACTAAACAACAATTCACAAGAAAGAAAAACACTTACACTGGTTGCTTGCTAGGAAGTTCTGACAAAAGGGACTGCAAAATATCAAGTTTAGTTCTTAAAATAGTGATCTTTCTCCTAATTGCGGAAAGATGCCGTTGTGTTTCTGGTCCTGATGCAGCCAGAGAATTCTTCCCGGAAATCATACCATTAATTTCATCACCCAGTTTTGATGCTTCATTGAATTCTCGCATCCATGACGCCGATGGCGTTGTCATCGCCCCTGTAGTTATAATAAAATAAATAAATAAATAAACTTTGCTGCTTTATTTGCCCTATAATCCTACCGAATTCAAAGAAAAGCTTATTCTCAAAAAAGGGTATTCAAAACACAAAAAATTGTCGTAAGACTCTAGTTCAAGATTGAATTTTGAAACAGTCCATAATTGGCATAATCAAACAACGGTTACCCCAAATTCTGAATCATAAAACCGAGACTTAAAGCCTGGGCTTCAAGGGAGCAGAGAATCTGTACCTTAAATTGTATGTTTGATGGGTAATAGATGATGGGATTGAATGATGAAAGAGAAGAGAGCCTTGGCGTTGGCTACAGATGAACAGAAAATTAACGTTGACGAAAAGCAGACAGAGAGACGAGAAGGAAAGCTAATGAACTAAGTGCGACACGTATACGGCGATTAGCTTGTCTGAAATAAAAAATGCCTTGGAGAGTCCGTTTGTTCTTGGGCTGATAATGTTTTATAATTGCAGGTTTTATTGTCGTTAGTGAGTTAATTAAAATTAAAGTTAAATAAATAAAAAACCACCGTGGATTATAATAACATTTTTTTCCTGCTCTAGTTATTACGAGGTTATTGTAATTTTGCCGTGCGTGGTGCTGATTTTTTTCTATTTAAAAAATTAATTAATTTTTTTATGTTATAATTAGTTATTTTAATATTTAATTAATAAAATTATAATAGATAAAATATGATAAAAATGAATTTTTTTATTTAAAAAGAACATTGTAATCGAAACACAGGGAAAGTGGTTCGTATATTTTTTAATTGTAGATGACTTAGGGCAAATTTGTCTACCTATTTTATTTATGTGTTGCCTCGTTTTTTTTTGTTTACGTCATATTAAATCTGAAATATTATACATAAAATATTATAAAGGTTATTTTTTAATTAAAACAACCTAAAATCTAAGGAATGTAAATATTGTTTATGTATAATATTTCAGATCTGAAATATTGTAAAGATTGTTTAATAATTATTATTTTAACTTATTTTTCATAATAAAATGAATATATAAAAACCTAATATACAATTTTATTATTATTATTATTATTATTATTATTATTATACAGTTGGCACTGCAATGTGTCAATGAATCACCTGAAGAAAGGATGACCATGGTTGAAATCTTGCCAAGGCTTAAGAACATCAAGGTAGAATTCTTGAGAGATTCTGAGAGGCGGAGGCCATGACAAGCATCGACTTATTCTTGTTTGTTGTTGTCCAATTTTATCCTGTGAACTAAATTTGATGGTCATGTGAACCAAAGAACTTTGTATAAAATGACTAGATTCAGGGCCAGTTATTCTGTCTAATTTGTGTATTAAGTTCTATTGCAGATAATGGTATGTTGGTATGCTGCGGGTCTACTGTCAGTTGCGTGGCTGCTCATGGACTCCTGCACATTAAGGAAACAATGAAGATAAGAAGGGATTCTTTCCTAATTGAAGAGACGGGATTGTTTCCTAATACAACAGGGACTTTGCTATTAGAATAGAATTATAATTGTAACTGTCAAATAGTATAAATATTGTATGTAATTCAACACTTGATGAATAAGAAACAGAGGAAATATTTCATCAATTATTTCTTCATGGTATCAGAGCGGTAAATCCTCTCTTCACTGCGCACAAAATTTCTATTTGTCTACTCCTTCTTTTTTAAGAACATGGCTGCAGAAACCAGTCATGAGAAAATTGAAGGAACAAAGGAGATGGCTATCTCCACATCCAACACCTCTGATATTGATATCAGTACAGCTCATAAATTGAGCTCCATGTTACTTAATGAATTCAATTTCCTTCCTTGGTCAAGAGCCATCAAAATTGCTCTAGGTGGAAGATCGAAATTGGGGTTCATCAATGGAACTATTAAAGCTCCAGAAGCTGGAACGCAGGAGCATGAAGCTTGGCTATCAAAGGATCAGTTAGTTATGTCTTGGATCCTAAACTCTATGGAGCGAAATCTAGCTGAGATTTTCAGCTACTCAGAATCCTCTCTGGAGCTGTGGAATGCTATTCGAGACATGTACGGGAGTCAAAACAATGCAGCCAGAATTTTCCAAATCCAGCAGGACATAACCAAAATTAATCAAGAGGGGAAACCTTTTGTAAGTTTATTGGGAGATTTAAAAAGGCTGTGGAGTGAATTGGAGGTATATCGTCCACACACCATTGATGCTGCAATTCTGAGAAAAAAGAACAGAAGAAGACAGGATTTTTCAGCTACTTGCCAGCCTCAATCCTGATTATGAAGATCTCAGGAGCCACATTCTGATGAATACTGATCTTCCATCATTCCAGAATGTGTGCGCCACAATACAACGGGAAGAGGTTCGTAGAAAGGTAATGAATCGTTCCAATACTGCAAGCAAAACTGATGTGCATGCATACCTCACACGTCCATACTCTGAGGGAAAAAACCACAGAAGCAAACGACTTGATCTTAAATGCCACCACTGTCATAACCTTGGACACACGGTTGATCGGTGCTGGAGTTTGCACCCAGAGTTGAAGCCAAAATTCCAGAAAGATCAAAGGGGGAAACAAGGCAATCCACACAAAGCAAATTTCACAACTCATTCCAGTGACTCATTTGCTTCCAGTCCAGTTGCATTGTTGAATGAATTTGCAAGTTATTTGCAAACCAAACATGGACAAGGGACTACCAGCAATGAAGGACAAGATCAATCAGCTGCCATGATCAGTCAATTTGCAAGCTTTCTCACAGAAACCAACACTGAAAACAGTCAAGGTATCTTATCTGCATTTATGACTGCATTAGAAATTAGTAATTTTGCATGATTTATGGGTAATTGATTCTGGTGCCACTGATCATATGTCAAATAAATTGGACAATATCACTGATTTTCTACACCTTCCACTCCTGTGTATGTCTCGGTTGCAAATGGGAAAGGGGCTGCTGTCAAGGGAAAAGGAAAAATTAAACTTGTTTCACCAACAATTGAGTCTGATGTTCTTTATGTTCCATCTTTCCCTTTTCAATTACTCTCTGTTAAAAGGATAACTACTTCCCTAAATTGTGAAGTCATACTCTCTCCTTACAAGGTTATTTTTCAGGACCTCTTCACCAAAAAGATGATTGGTGAAGGTTTTCTCTTGCATGGACTTTACTACTTCACGCCAGACCCGAAAATTGCAAAAAATCTTCAAGCATTGTCTGCACTGTCTACTCCCATCAATCAGCATCTTCTTTGGCATCATCGTCTTGCCCATCCTTCATCAACTGTCTTCAGTAATATATTCCCCAGTTTACCCAAAGGGACTCTTAATTATGAAACCTGTCATTTCGCAAAATCCTTTAGGTTGCCTTTTCAATCTTCTTTGTCGCAAACTTCTCGGATTTTTGAAATATTACATTCAGATATTTGGGGACCTTTGTCCTCTTCAATTGATGGTTTTAGATACTTTGTAACATTTATTGATGACTTCTCTAGAGTTACTTGGATCTATTTACTAAAAACTAAATGTGAAGTGTTTGAAATTTTCAGAAATTTTCATGTCATGGTCACTACCCAATTCTCGGCACAAATAAAAACCTTACGATCAGACAATGGCTCAGAATATATGTCCCATAACATGACAAATTATCTAAATTCTAATGGCATATTGCATCAAACAAGTTGTGTCGATGACGCCACAACAGAAATGGCTTGGCTGAGCGAAAGAACCGTGATTTAATGGAGAAAACTCGTGCCATCATGCTGCAAATGAATGTTCCTAAGTGTTTTTGGTCCTATGGGGTTCTTACTGCCTCACATCTCATAAATCGGCTACCAAGCCGAATGCTTGATTTTAAATGTCCAGTTGAAGTTTTGCAGGGAAAGGTTGCAGATATCTCATATCTAAGAGTGTTTGGTTGCACTTGTTATGTGCACTTAACAGCCATTCACCGAGACAAACTTGATCCTAGAGCAGCACAATGCATTTTTCTGGGATATTCACAGACTAAGAAGGGATACAAGTGTTATGATCCGAACTCCAAGAAGTTCTTTGTTTCCAGAGATGTTCAATTTGCAGAGACCACTCCCTATTTCAAAGAGATAAGTCAACAAGAAACTCTCCAAGAGTTATTTCCCTTGCTCAGTACTGATAATGCTACTGGAAATCAAATTGATCTACAACAAGGAGCTACTGATAATACTTCAGCCGACACCATAGAATTGAATGTGACTACCCCTGCTGCAGATGTGCTACCTGCAGAAGTCACCAGCTCAATGGACAACACCTCGTCTAATATCCAAGGCAGAGAAGAAAACTTGCGACGTAATCCACCACGAGCACGTCAACCTCCAACAAAATTGAAAGACTATGCAGGCTACACTGTCAGGTATCCACTCCACAAAGCCTTAACATATCAGAAATTATCACCTCCATACACTGCTTATCTCACAGCAATCTCAAGTGTCCACGAACCAAAGAACTTTCAAGAAGCTCAATCCCAAAGTGTGTGGAAAAAGGCTATGGCAGAGGAATTAATGGCACTCGAAGAAAACAAAACCTGGACTGTAACCTTTCTTCCTCCCGGAAAGCATGCCGTTGGGAGCCGCTAGGCATTTAAAATAAAATTCAAGTCTGATGGCACTGTTGATAGACATAAAGCACAACTTGTTGCTCAAGGATTCACTCAAAAATTCGGCATTGATTACAAGGAGACCTTCGCGCTAGTGGAGAAGATGACTACTGTCCGAGTCGCTCTTATCTTTAGCCATCAACAATGGGTGGAATTTGTCGCAAATGAACGTCAAAAACGCATTTTTACATGGGGAACTTGAAGAAGAGGTGTTTATGAGGCTTCCCCCTGGCCACTATCAAGGTGGAGATTCCAAAATGGTTTGTAAACTACACAAATCAATTTACGGGTTAAAGCAAAGCCCGCGTGCTTGGCATGCTAAGTTAAGTTCTGTCCTCGAAACACTTGATTTTAAGAGAAGCTCAGCTGATTCTTCTCTATATGTCCAGCTCAAAGCCAATGTTCGCATCATGGTTCTTATATATGTGGACGATCTCATCATCACAGGTAATAATGAAGATGTTATTGCTCAGTTGAAACATAATCTTCAGATCAAATTTCCAATCAAGGATCTCGGGGAATTTGAAGTATTTCCTTGGGATCGAAATGGCCACTTCCAGTAAAGGGTTGTTCTTAAATCAAAGAAAGTATGTCATTGATCTACTGCAAGATGCCGATTTGCTAAATTCAAAAGCAGCAGCTACTCCACTAGACAGCAAATTAAAACTTGCAACTAATGAAGAACCACTTGCATCTCCGAGTCATTATCAGAAATTAGTTGGAAAGCTGATATATCTAACTATTATGCGGCCTGACATTGCGTTTGCTGTTAGTCTTGTCAGCCAATACATGCATGCCCCGACTATGCAACATCTAAGTATGGTGAAACGTATTCTGCGATACCTGAAAGGCTCACTTGGTCGTGGCATCGTTATGCGTAATAACGGACATACAAACATTATGGGATATTCGGATTCAGATTGGGCTGGAAATGCACTTGATCGCAGATCCACTACTGGCTATTGTATGTTCGTAGGTGGTAACCTTGTTTCGTGGAAAAGCAAAAAACAGCATGTGGTGGCTCGTTCTAGCGCTGAAGCAGAATATCGCGCTATGGCCTTAGCAGCCTGTGAGCTTATATGGCTAAAACGTCTTCTCACTGACCTAGGGTGTTCATGCGACTCTCCCATGACACTTTATTACGATAATCAATCAGCTATGCACATTGTGTCTAATCCCGTGTTTCACGAACGCACAAAACACATTGAAGTGGACTATCACTACATTCGGCAACAAGTTCAAACTAAACTTATTGTCACTCATTATGTGCGTACAACAGACCAATTAGCAGATGTATTTACTAAAGTCCTACCAACTACTCAATTCCATATGCTTATAAGCAAGCTTCGCTCCATCAATCCACTGGATCCAGCTTGAGGGGGTGTATTGCAGATAATGGTATGTTGGTATGCTGCGGGTCTACTGTCAGTTGCGTGGCTGCTCATGGACTCCTGCACATTAAGGGAACAATGAAGATAAGAAGGGATTCTTTCCTAATTGAAGAGACGGGATTGTTTCCTAATACAACAGGGACTTTGCTATTAGAATAGAATTATAATTGTAACTGTCAAATAGTATAAATATTGTATGTAATTCAACACTTGATGAATAAGAAACAGAGGAAATATTTCATCAATTATTTCTTCAAGTTCTTTAAATTAGATGACTAGATTTGACATGCAATTTGAAAATGCCAGTGATTTTGGTATTGTTTTAATGTGAAACAGAGTACTCTGTTGAACGAACCAAGCCCCCTTGCCACCATGGAAAACTATAGGCAATTTTTGTTGTTTCCGTTCATTTTGAAATCCATGTTCGTATTACATTGTCAATAATTGAGGGCAACTGGATGAAATTGCCTAAATATAACGATCATAGGTTTGAGTTAAGTTATATCTCGCTATCAAAAATTAGCTTTCAAGATTCGATTCCAGAATTATTTGGTTATTTGGTAAATCTGGAGCTCTGTCTCAAAATAACTTGTCGACGAAGACGCAGAAAAAACCCAGTTCCAGAACCCTTCCCATTGACAGCAATCCAGAGAAGAATTTCATACTCTGAACTTCTGCGTTCAACAAATGCGTTTCATGAGAGTAATCTGCTTGGATTTGGAAGTTATAGCTCTGTGAAATCAAGGGGTGCTTCCTGATGGGATAAATGTAGCTGTCGAGATTTTCAAACTGCAACCGCAAAGAGGATTCAGAAGTTTTGATACAGAGTGCGAAAATCATTCGCAGCATTAGACACCGCGACCCGTGAAGATTTTCTGCAGTTGCTCGACTTCAGAGCCTTGGTCCTGGAGAAACATGGCGAAAGGAAGCTTAGATAAATGGTTATATTCACACAGCTATTGCTTAGATATTGTTCAAAGAGTGAACATTACGATAGAGTTTGCATCTGCATTGGAGTATCTCCATCATGATCATTCAACTCCTGTGTGTATTGTGATTTGAAACCGAGCATTTATATTATAATTATAACATATACTAAAAGAAGTAAGTGTTTTACTGTAGATTGTGAGTATATTTAATGTGGATTATAATAGTGTTTTTGAGCTGGTTCGGTTTTTGGGTCGGTTTGATTACAGGTGTCCGGGTCATCCACTTTATTGATTTTTTATCATTTTGCACAGTAAAATAACTATTCTACCCCCTAATAAGACAAAAGTCAAGAGTTGTTGGGGGGGGTATCAGGGTAATTTCACATTTATGGGTCACGAGTCATTCTGATTTTTTATATTTTTGTACAGTTAATTAACTATTCTACCCTCTAATAAGACAAAAACTGAAGGTTGTCGGAGGGGGTGCCACGGTAATTGCACATTACATTGCACAGTAAAATAACTCTTTCACCCTCACATAGGACAAAATCAAGGTTTGTCTGCGGGGGCGTTTCGAATATTTCATATTTTTTTGAAGATGTCTAAATAATAATCTACCCTCCAATAACCAAATCATTTGGTTATATGGTAAATTTTCCCTCCAATAGGACAACTCTAAGAAGAGTTGGTTGTAAAAGTGTTTAGGTAATTTATCATTTTATTATTATTATTTTCCTACGAAACTGTGGGCTCGTCCCACCCACGCGCTGACGGTTTTCTTCGTAACGCTCCATGCAAGTGATGCGTACGGCATGTTCCGGTGGTCAAAAATATCCATCCGACATCTTAGTGGATTCACCGTCATGTCCTCTTCCCCATGGTGTGGAGCGTGGTCTCACACGGTAGCCAGAGATATGATGATGGTTGATTAAACTTTTTTTCCCCTTTTCTTCACGCTAAACTACACGCCTCTCTATTTTATAATTGTTTCATTTCAGCTCGCAACGTAGTGCTGACAATTTAATTAGCGTGTTACTAGATGAGGGCATGGTTGCGCTCTAATGTGATTGCAGCATAGCAAAACTGTTCGGTGAAAGCGAATCCATTGCACAAACCCAAAACCTTTGCCATGATAGGGTAATGAATCACCTGAAGAAAGGATCAACAGACTCGATATCGTGGCAGGCAAGGCTTCGAAAGATCAAAGTGGTGTTCTTGAGAAAACCAGAGAGACACAGGAAACATTAACTTGTAGTACCTCACTGCATCTTCCATTTTCCGGTGGTGTGAGTTATATTTTCTTGTCAATAATCTAAACTCTAATTGATGCTTGAACATTTGAAGAGGTGTTAATCCAAACTTTATTTCAAAAATATTGCTATCATATGGTCTTGTCAGGCATCTTTTCATTATTCAATATCACATTTTGTGAGGATATGCTGGCTAGGGAGCTTTCTACATGCGTTTACATGCTACCAAAGTACTTTATTTTAAATATTATTTTTTGCTTGTAATTAATATTTTTGAGTTTTTTTTTATAATTTTGATATATTATAAAAAAAATTAAAAATCAAAATATTATTTTATTATACTTTTAATTAAAAATATATATTTTTAAAAAAAACTCTACTCCAAGATAACAAACACAAACTAAATTACTCAAAAGTGCAATTTCAGCATCTAGTAGAAATGCACAATATAAATAATAGGTGATACAGTGATAAAGAATTTAAGATTAAAAATTTGTTTTTTGTGTGGTCTTAGTTTGAATATTGTGGTTGATAATATGATAATTATTGAAGGTTTATATAGTCATTAATTTCAAGACTCATGAGATTAGTCGAGATAGTGTGTAAATTAGCTCAGACACTGATATTAATAAAAAAAATACAAAGTATTTTAAAATTTTATATTAGATTTTTTAATATTGAAAAACAAATAAAATATTGTTTTATTATATTTTTTCACCTTTTTAACCTTTTCAATTCCCCAACGTAAACAAAATGTGTGGTTAAAAAAAATTTAGAAGCTGCAAGTGTGTCACACACTCACTGCTACAGCCGAAGCCTTTTCCACTGCCCAAACCTCCAGTAGCCAAAAACCCTACCTGATCTTTTTGTTAGAAAAAAACACCACTTTTAAACCCCGAAGGCCATTTTTTGCCATTCAAAGTAAAAATGGTGCCAATATCTCTCACTCATAATATTCCATTGTCACACTGTATTGTTGGTTTTTCACGCAAACCCACTTCTCTTTCTAGCCAAAGAACTCAGCTTTCCTTGGACCCTGTTCAGATAACTGGATTCAGGGCCTGTTCTTCTACTACTCTTTTTTCAGGCTGCTTTAAATTATAGTCATGGTGCTGTGTTTAAGGACTTGGATGGTACAGGAAAGGGATATAGGCAACTGGGTGCTGATCAATTTCGTGTCTTGGCTGTTTCTGATGGCGGCTCTGGTGGTTCTGGTGGTTCTGGTGGGGTTGGAGGCTCTTCTGGTGGTGGAGGTGAAGGTAGTGGTGCTAGTAGTGATTCCGGTGGAAGTAGTGACTGGTCCTTCCTTTCATGGTATAAATGAATTGTCAGTTTTGTTAATCTGTTAAGTTGTTGGTATTTGTAGTTCTTTTTTGGTTCATGCTGCTTAGCAAGCTCTTTTTGTCTCATTGGTGTTTGATACTAATTAAATGTTTAGGGAATGCAATGAAAAATGTTTAATTTGATATATCTTAACTCCTAAAGTGGAAATCTTTTAAATTATGATTTATTTTTTTTTGTATTGAATGTGCATGCTGTACCCTATGTGTCATCTTTTTTTGCATTGAATCCTTCTTCTTTTCTCTGCAATTTGTGATATAATATCTCATTATCTTCTTCGTTAATAACAGAAACATGATCACTGCTAGATCAAATTGAGTTCTACGTTATTGCAGGTATTTGAATCTTCTAGCCAAACTACCCTGTGTTGACTAAAGCTGTTACTTCTGCAATTTTGACTCTTATGGGGGACTTGATCTGCCAGGTAATTTTATCGGCTATGACAACAGATGTTAGCGAAATGTGCATCTCTCTTCCACATTTTACTTATTTTTTTGGTTTTTCTGTTCATATATGTGTCATGAGTGTTTGTGCTTTTTATCGATTTACATTAATATGATCTCTCAGATGAGTGGTTTTTGCTTTATGTAGCGACCTATGTATGTGTCATGAACTGAAACTTTTGGTCTAAGTATTGATCTATAAACTTTATGATATCTATATGGTAGTTAAACCTCATCAATTTATGTTATTCTGGCAACTTTGGTTTTGCATATATGGTTTTTGAATGATTTATATCTTTATTGAATGTCTCCAAACAAAGGTGTGAGCAATCTTTGAGAAAACAAATGATTTCTAGCGCCACCCACCCCACCCCCAAAAAAACTAAAATAAAATAATAATAAATAAATAAATACATGATGGTGATGATAAATAAATGTTACTGAATTAACCTTTAGGGTGGTCTGAACTGCTTGTAAGAACATCCGAAATTTGTTTTTTGAACTGCAGAGTGTTCAAACTCAAGTTTACTAACATTGGTGTCACATTGAATTAGGAACCAATGGCCCAATTTTTCATTTATTTGTCTCTGTGTGTGTGTGTGTGTGTGTGTCCTGGTTAAGCTATGGCATCTTCTAAGAACACCTCGTGGTTCTCAATCATAGTAATAAAGCTATTTTTAATACATGCTCTTGTTGTGAGACCATTTCATGTATAATTTTCTAAATCTTTGCCTTTTCTGCCTCAGCTTGTGATTGATCAAGTTCCATCCCTAGACCTTAAAAGAACTGTCATGTTTACACTCTTGGGGCTGGTACTGGTGGGTCCCACATTGCATTTCTGGTAATCCTTCAGACTTTTCATTTTTTTTTGCAAGCATGAGAAGGTTAGTGTGGTAGAGTTTAATTAACGCATGGGAGAAGCCATTTATGAAAAAAAATGGTGCACACCCTTCAAAGATGACTGTAATTTTGTTTGTCTGAAGTATGGATGACCAATCTGTTTGACTAAATACTAATGCTGCACTGGTTTATGTATTTTTGTTTGCCTGAAGTTTGGATGATCCAATCTGTTTGACTAAATACTAATGATTCACTGGTTTATGTTTCTTAGCCACCAAATTGTTTTGGTGTTTAATGTACTCCAAGTCATATGCTTATCTTGTCAACCAGAATCTGCTAAAAAAACAATGAAAACACACCTTCTTTTTATAGGAACCTGCTGATTTTTCATTACTTGACTTGGTGTTTCTTAGGTACTTCTATTTGAGCAAATTGGTAACAGTTCCTGGAGCATCGGGGTGCATTATTGCGCCTTTCTAGTTGATCAGGTGACAACTAGTTTTTAATAGTTGATTTTCATAATTTTTGTGACAAACATCCATGCTGCTGGGCTAAATTTGTTCTATGTATTCTAAAATAATTGCAGTTTGTTTTTTCTCCTATATTCATTGGAGTTTTCTTGTCAACATTGGTGACGCTGGAGGGAAGGCCATCACAAGTCATACCTAAGCTTCAGCAGGTTGTGTTAAAGACTTAGGAGGCATCCCTTACTGTTCTTTCCGTGGCTTATATGTGTATAAACCATTGAACACAGCCAGTTGGAAGGATTGTTCAGCATTAACTTTTCTTAATATTCTTTTTCTGCAGGAGTGGTTTTCTGCTGTGCTTGCAAATTGGCAACTGTGGATACCTTTTCAATTTCTGAATTTCCGTTTTGTCCCTCAGCAATTTCAGGTTTGAATGAGCATCATGTGTCTATGCATTTGTGGTTGTTAGCATGTTACATGTCTTACATGGTTAGATAACTTTGACGTGCTGGTTTGGACAAAAAACCCTTTGAAGTAGTAAAAGTCGAACAGCTTTGCATTCCCTACTTGCTTCGGACACTGGTACAGTGCCAGAAATGAGCTAAAATTGTGCCCAAATTGAGTTGTCTGATCGTGAAGTAGTAAAAGTCGAACAGCTTTGCATTCCCTTCTTGCTTCGGACATTGGTACAGTGCCAGAAATGAGCTAAAATTGTGCCCAAATTGAGTTGTCTGATCGTGAAGTAGAGTAGCCCGATATTTATCCACACAGTATGTGCTGGCCATATTTAGGTTTGTTTCCATTCGCCTCCGTGGCTGTTATAGAGAGTCAAGTTAGTGCTACATTTTGCTATAATATCCATGTTGACAGTCATTGTAACTTTTGCTAGTGATTTTGGCCATGTGTTCCAATATCCGTTTACTTAAAAATCTATTTCAGGTTCTTGCTGCTAATGTTATTGCTTTAGTCTGGAATGTGATTCTCTCATTCAAAGCTCACAAAGAGGTTCTCCCAAAATAGGTACGTTATTTTCTGAGAAACTACAAAACTTACCTCGAAGATTGGTTTTCCCGTGTTTTCTTTACCTAATTAATCACTGTTTTTTTATTGCGTTTGATATTATTTAAGCGTTTTAAAAGATGATTCTTTTAGGATTGCAAGATTGTTTAGATCCAAAGGATTGCTAACTAGAGTTTCCTCAAGAGCCACAAGATTGACATTCCCATGAACAATCAGCATTTGATTCTGAACATTCTCCGACGGTGCCTTCAGTGCAGTAGGCCCTCCATATCATGCTTTTAACCTCTTAACTCATGTGAGAGAAACAATAGCAGGAAACTTGCATTAGAAAAGTTTGCAGCATGCAACACTTTTCTTTTTCTATTTTTGTTAGAGGCTCAAATGTAGGATCTCTAAGAGAGGGAGGGACAATTAACTATTTTTGTTGGCAGTAAGCAACTTTACAAGTCAAGAATAATGATAAGATATGTCAAGCTAGCTAAAAACTATAACTATGGATTGAGGAAGTCCTTTATTAAAACCCACACATTGTTAAACATCTATTCTAACGAGAGTTCCTTCATTAAACCCCCAAGTTTGTTGTTTCTCAGGTGAATGCACAGAAAAGAGATGAATTTGAAGAAAACATCTGGGGTTCTTCTACACATTTTGAAACAATTTTGACCTGGATCTGCATAATTCAAGAGTCTGGCCACATTGAACTGTTCAAGTGCATGGAACCTGGTTCACTAACCCTTTTTTCCCTTGCCCCATCTGTATTTGTGATTCGCACAAGTTTGAACTTTGGTTAGAACCCTATTTTTATATTGAATGCTCGTTAGCCGCAGCAACAGAAGGTTTCCTTGCTGCCAATTTAAGCCAAGTCCCGTATCATTCATTCTTTTTTCGGTCCTTTCTTCTTATATTTATATAAAATGACCTTTGTCCATTGTAGGATTAACCCTCAGCAAATTACATGAGAATTGAAACCTCAGGTTTTTCTCCTCTTTTCTTGAACATTTGCAAGATTTCATGATTCTTGACTGCGGTTAACAGCATAGTTATCGATAATCTGGTTTGGTCAAGCCGGCGAGGTCTAGACTGGACTGGCTTTGATTTTGAACCATTTTACGTAGATTCGGGCTGACCCGACTAATCTAATACGGTAACCTGTGACCCGGTCACTGTTGATTGGCATGGATTGATTGACCCCGCCCATGGACTTGGGTTATTGATTCATTCGGCCCTGGATTAAATTGAGTTTTTGGAAATAGGCTCGGCCCATAGAGGCAATGGCCCACTCACCTTGGATTGTGGGCCTGTTTATCAACGCTGAGGCAAAATCCAGCTAATGTGTTGTCTTCTATTCAAGAGTCCTCCTGCCTTGCAAACGTCATCCATAGATCGCAAATGTAAATTAGTCGCCAAAATAAGGTGGTTAAAAAAAAACGTTTATTGGCTTTTTTTTAATTTTTTTCTTCTCATAAATAAATATGAGAAAAATGTTATGCTAAAATAAAAATATTTGAATAGTTCAACAATATAATTCGACGTGTGATGAAATCTGACTTACAAATCTTGAGTTCGAGTCAAGTCGTATTCATCTTATAAACATCACACTCGGCATTTCTAGATAGAAAAAAAAAAAAAATGTTTTCACATCCAAGAGATTGGTGGATCATTAATAAATAAGAAATGGGGTTCAAAATTTTATTTTGTCATGGATTTTGATTTGTATGATCACTAAAATTTATTTATCCCTCGGTGAAAAAAAAAGACATGATGTACTTTGGGTGCCACGTAGGCTTGCCATTTGATGACGAAAAGCAAAGGTAAGCATGAGATAAGCGATGAGGCCAATAATGTAAGGGGGAAAGGGAAATAATAAAGTAGCTGCAGGGATTGACAGAGACAGACCAAAGTCAACTGACACGTCAGTCGTTGGTAAACTCTTGATTCTCTCTCGAAAAGCGATTCATGCTTTTCGGTCAACAACTTCTCCCACTAGCCTTCTTGCTGCTGTTTCCTATGAATTTGCTCTTTCTTTAATATATATTTTATTTATTTATTTTTAAACCCATAGGCTGACAGGATAGATGGTTGGATTTTTTTATATTTAAAAATATATTAAAATAATATTTTTATATTTAAAAAAATTATTTTTGAATATTAGTACATCAAAATATCTCAAATTATTATTATTTAAAGCAAAAAAATCTAAATAAACTCTTGATGGAGGTATTATAGTTCTCGAGTATTATTTGAATTTAGACTAGAATTGAATTGGTCAATTACATCATTAAATATCATAGGAATTATTTATCAAAATGTATAAAATTTATATTGAGAGTAGATGTTTAAAATTATTTAAGAAAAATAATGAAATTTGAACTATATATAAACTAATATCTGGAAGAAAAAAAATCATTAAAATAAGCATAATCTTTAATGCAGCTCACCGTCGAACCATAGAGGCTCTATCATCCGAACCTCTTCTCAGGAGAAGGTCAACAATATCTTTCAACCGTTGGATTCTCCTGGGATGATGATCAATCGGAGGGCGACTAGCCAGGAAGATGCAGATGAGGACACGTGGTTGTTCATTTACACGACACGTCAAGGAAAGTCAAAAGGTCTTCGATGTGGTGGGGAGGAAGAGGCGGGTCATAGTCGGTCAAAGTAGAAAAGAACAAGATTGTACAATCAAGTACAGCCCTCCATTTTTGACCTTTTACTGTGTTTTTATATTTGGTCAGGAGATAGCTCAGCATCCAAAGTTAATTATTATTTTTTTTATTTTTATTTTTATTGTTTTTTTTTCATATTTACAGTATTGGTTAATTATATGATATTATTTTTTAAAAAATAAAATAAAATTATGTTATTTAAAATATTTTTAAAATTAAATTAACCACCTTGTTTATGGATCACTTCACCTAACTTATAACCATCTAGTTCTTGGATTTTATGCTCTGCATCCTATAAAAATAGAAATTATTCGAATTTATTATTTAGGATTGGGATTTCAATTTATTCATTTTTTTCTAAATTGATTATATTGATTGTTTGTCCCAATCGAACACGAGGGACTTGACATGATAATGTCAAATTTGTTCTCCTTGCTAATTTTGATAAGATTCAAACTTCATGACCATAGGTTAGTTGGATTTATTTTTTATGAAAATTTAAGTGTTTTTATTTAAATTATTTTGATCGTTTTGATTTGATGGTATTGAAAATAAATTTTAAAAATACTCTAAAAAACAATTAATATCATACTCTCAAACATCTCCTCCGCAACATTACAAGATTGAATAATTAAAATTTCATGATTTTTTTTTATTTTGTTATGAATAAACATGTTAATTCAGCATGTTGGAAAATGATTAGGGATCATGTTCTAACCCCTTGTTTCTTGTCCGATCATATCTCTAATCAACTCAACATGGAGAGCCAAGTCAAATTGATCGGTTTCGTTTGATTTTATATTTTAAAAATTTAATAAATCTAGTTTAGTTCATAGATCTTCTGGTTTTGCTATTTTTTTAGTGGCTTTAATTTAAGTGATTTTTAATTTATAATAATTTTTTAGGTTTGATTCAGCATGGAATTTAACTATTTTTTAATCTATAAATAATTATTATTTTTTTTTAAAAAAAAAGAGAATTATAATCGCTTCTATTGAATAGCTTTACAAAACAAAACAAAAAAGGGAAGCACACACTACAAAACATGACCGTGGACTTTCAAATTATTTTATTTAAATAAAAATAAAAACCTTTAGACATTTTTTCCAGACCCACCTTTTTTCACAAAAACAGCTTTCAAATGCTGACGTTATTGCATGGGTCATCTTATTCTTTCTCTGTAATGGAATTTTTTGCTTTAATTGAACGGTTTGACCCGATTCATGCAAGACTCTCGAATCCATGCCTCCATTACCACAACCTTTGTAGTTGTCTATATTGTATCACTGCCAACGTCATTATGGTGTCCCTGTCTAAATTAATTTTTAAAAAAATAAAAAAATAATAATTTTAAAATACAATATGAAACACCGTAATTATACCACTGTCAACGTCATTGTGTGTGTCTGTATCTGAAATTAGCTTCTTCATCAAGTGAAAGGAACGAGTCATCTCCTCCATGGGAAGCAATTTGGAGCTTATGGGGCACTCAAATCTTCTTGTCGTTGTGCTTTGAATGGGTTTCTTGATTAGGTTGTTTATGTATAGAAAGCTTATATTAGAATTGATAATTAGTGTGTGATTAACTTGATTGGAATAGTTTATTTGATCTTGTTTGACTTTGTTTGACTTTTGTTTTTAACTACTTTTTTTTTCATCTCAAGTGCTCTTCTATTAGGTGTTATTAAGTGTCTTAGTGTGTGTTAGTTTTTATTTTTTAATGTTTTTTTTTAAAACATGTTTGACTTGAAAATATATTAAATTGATTTGTTTTTTAGTAGTTTTCAATTGTTTTGATATGTCGATGTTAAAAATATAAAATATTTTGATGCATTTCCGAATAATATTCCTGAAATATATTATATATGTCTCACAGTATCAAATACATAAGTATTAGTGCGTGTATTTGTTGACAAGAAATTAAAAAAAAAAAATCTTAATCTCAAATTACAAAATAAGGGGCATGGAAGAATTGATTGAGCCTTGGTGTGAACATTTTTTCTTTTTGGCTTTATGGGAAAAATGAAAAGTTGCATGGAAGGGAATCTATGGAAAATGACTATTTTTTTATTTTATTTTTTATGCATTTGTAAGCTCAGCAAACCAAGACTACTTGCAATCAGAAGTGGTATCAAAAAAATAAATGGGCTAGACTTCACTATCATATTGAGAGTGACACCACAAATTCATTTCCACTCTTCTCGCAGCACTCTCGGGCTGGATGATTGAATTGTATCTCTAAGCAGCTTGATTATGTCAATTTTAAACAAACAAAAAAAAATGAAATTAGGGTTTTAATTTGGCATGAAATTAATTAATCCCAATAAAAATCACAACAAGTTGCATCACCTGAACAATTCACTGTTTTTTAATATGAATTTGTTTAAGAAAAAAGGGTCACAAGACCCGAGTCAAGCCTATGATGCCACCTAACACATTATAGGGTTTTGAAATTTTAATTTATTAAATCTTTTGACTTGAGCAAATATATACTTTCACTAATATGTTTTTAATGTCAATTTGCTAAAGATAATGCATTTATATTTCCAAATCAAGACCTATGCCTCTCATGAAGATAACATATTTTTAGGGTAATGAATTGACTGGTTGTGTGTATGGTTTTGCTTTTGCAATCTTAGCGAAGAAGTCAATAATCAGATTTAGTTTGAATAGTAAATAAATTCGTCTATTTATATTTATATTTATATTATCATCTGGATTTGATTTAAATAATAATAAAAAAATCATGAATATAAAATAAATTGGTCGATCCCACATAAATGTATGCTATCATCAGCCCACAGAAATGCTCTCCGTCAACTCTATGGCTCGTGTTCATCTGGAAATTGAAATGCAAAACACCGTGTGATCTAGCAAGTTGATTCAAAAAGATTTACTTGTGGTAAAATCTAAATTAACCAAGGCAGATTTTTTAAGAGATCCAGCTTGCCCCGTACGAATCTAGTCGAATAAATACTATAGAATAAAATTATTTTAATGAAAATTATTTGATTTGATGACCCAATAATCCAGATTATTATCTCCCGTGTCAGCTCATCACGTTAAGGGGGGCATTGGGAATCTTATTTGACTGTAGAGCGATAGACCCAGGTCATGTGGAGCCCCGATACAGGAAGAAGAGAAATATTGATGGGAAATTCAATTAATGATAATTAAAATAGGGTATCATCATTTAAAAGCAGTTCATCTAGTAATAAAAATCTTAAATTTAAGGGATGTATTTTTAAAAAAAATTAAGTTATAGTTAAGTCTTACGTGAATAATAATTTATATAAACACCGACAACAAATTAATATATATATATGGATGGATTTTCTTTCTCACTCGAAAATTCACCGGCCATCTCCAGCATGCAAGTCATGATTATTATTCCTAAACACGTTATTAGCGTTGAGATTCATATAATTAATAGCATCATCACACCGGCAGAATAACTATTTTCAGCATCATGTCAGGTTCTTACACCTCTTGATTGTGCCCATCTTAGAAATGTGCCCATCTTAGAAATGGAGGGAGCTATCCATGTGTATATCTAGCTGGGATACATTCTTGTTCACGTCTTGGACACAAGGAATATAACGAGTTATTTGATATTGTATTTTAAAAATATGTTTTTTTTATAAAAAATATATTTTTATTTCTTATATTAAATTAAAAAAAATTAGTGTTTTTAGATCATTTTACATAATTTTAATGAATTTTTGAATAAAAATTATTTTCAAAAAATAAACAAAATCTATAATTTTCAATACAGTATTTGAATAAAAGCGACAACGTTGTTGCCACCAGGATTTGCTAGGGTTGCCTGAATATATGGCTCGTGGTGAAATTCTGGAAAAATCAAACAATGATTTATAGGAAAAGATTAGCATTCCAACCCATCTCATAACGTGAAAAAACCAGTAGGATAGCATTTGATTTATCCTATGATTTGTTATAAAATTATTTTCTTGTATGTTTTTGTTTTTATTTTTCCAATCAAACATAATTTCATGCCTTATATATTTATCTATTTTGTCCTAAAACATTAACCAAACACGACATTCTATATACACATTTTATTTTTATTGAACATTAGTTAATTAAATCGAGATCATCTATATCATCAGAAAGTCTAAGTTGTTTGTTACTTCTCCACTACTTTAAATTTTAGATATAAGGGCGTTCACCGGTTGTTTTGCAATGCGTTTCAATAAAAAAAAAATTAAAAAATATTTTTATTTTTATTTTAAATTAAAATTTATTTGTGTTTTTAATTACGCTGTTGAAAGTTTAACTTGTACAACAGCCCATCAAGCAGCAGCAGCCGATATTTCAATGATTGCTGCCATTTTCAAGCAAATCATGCTAGCCAATCTCAGGCAAACAAGGCACCACCTTCTTCTTCTTTTTTTTCTTTTTTTTTGTCTGAGATTACTCGTGTGAAGGAAGAGTTTGCCTGAGTTCATGTCCCACTCCATGTGACTTGCTAGACACAATGTGACTAGCTAGGTTTGAATTCAAACCCAGAAATTAAATCAAACACAAAATAAATACCATAAAGACTTAATAATTATGCATAACATGAAGTTTTACAGTACATAAACTGAAATACAGAATAAACAAAGCTATGAAAAGAACCTAAACTAAACCAGGGGACCCCAAAAATATAAACAGATAACATAAACCTTCACCTGGGAGGTGACAAAAACCCTAAATTGGCTCATTATCACACAACTTTCCACGACTCTAGAGTGGGAAAACTAGAGAAAGTGTCAAAATCTAAGCCACCACTAGAGCCACCACCAGAGCCACCCATCATGGGCTGAGTAAAAGAAATCGGGCCAGACCCGGGACTAGAACCGAGAGTTGACCCCATGACCACCTGCTGTTGATGATGGTCAAGCAGAAACGCCGACGTATCAAGGGTAGGTAAGCACCCACTACCCCCTTGCAACCGCCCACCAAGTCTTTGCGGCTCAGGCTTCAAAACAGGGACCATTGAAACCTGCGAGTTGCTGAATCTAACACCGGTAACCTGTTGCACCATCTGCCTAAAGTTAGCCGGATCCGCTGAGATAAAAGTGGTCTGAGACCGTTTCGAAGCCCGTGACTTGCGTTTCGAAACCCTCCCGGTAGCACCCGGCACGGGGTTTCGCTGGCGTTTCGTGACCCCAGCCGTGTCTGGGTCCGACCCGGAAACGTTGGAGGCCGTCGGAGTCGGGGGCGCCGTCTCGATTAGGCTGGCAAACGGGCTGATTGAATTTGAAGAAAACGTTTCGTTGAAAGAGTAAGAGTTAGAGCTGGTATTATTGGTGTTGGTGTTCATGGGGATATCGTCTATATTGTTGAAGATGGATTTTTGGAGGGCTTTTGTTAGAGTTTCTGTGTCTCGCGCAAAAGCTTCAGAAATCCAACAATCTGACAAAGTTGGCCTGAACATCATATTCCACGGTTCAAGACTTGCCAAGTTTTCCGATGATGCCATAATTTGCTAGCTCCCTTGTGTGTATGTTTCTTGGTGCTATGGAACTTCAAAAAACAACGTAAGAACCGCAAAATAAGCCAACTTGAGGTGTTTTTCAATGCATTTTGTAGCAAGAAGTGAACATCTAGAGCAGGGTTGACAGAGGAAATGAACAAGAAATGAGTAACGTGGTCAGCAAGGAATCTGTTTTATCCGGCGACCAGAAAGTGGTGACCGGCGGGAAGCGAGGATATGATGTTCAGAGCTGGAGAGAATTCTTTTGCTGGAGAGGAATGAGGGTGAGAGAGGTCGAAGGAGGGGAGGATATATAGGGCGGTGGAGAAGGAGAAACCGCGTTGGGAGGGGGGACACGTGTCAGCTATTTAGTACGGAATATTAAACTCTTTTGAGTCTTGGGAGAGCTTAAAATTTTAACTTAACTAACCATGGTTATGCTTGTAGAGTTGACTGTTGGGGAATGTACATAGCAGTTGCTCTAGTACATAGCAGTTCTCGTTCTGGCTCATCAATTTTAAAACTAATCAATATCATCCCTAATCAACCCATCTGAAGAATTTTACAGCTCATTTAGGTGTAAGAACTTCACTTTTTCCAAGGGTTCGCTCGTCATTTCCAAACTATATGGTTAGATTTTAGTGGTAAGAAATATTGTACGACCATCATTGCTAAAATTAGCATGTCATTGTATGCAAGACTTAAGGTGTACTATGTTTAAAAAGTATTTTTTTTTAAAAAAAAATAAATTTTTTATTTAATTTTTTCATTTTAAATTAAAAACAAAATAGTATTTTTAGATCATTTTCATATGCTGATGTCTAAAATAATTTAAAAATATTTAAAATAAAAATTATTTTAATGCATTTTCGAACCAAAAAAATATTTTTAAAAATAACTTTAAGTATACTATCAATCATTCATTTAAACTAGATTTTTATTGATTAATTATTTTATAATCAAAATATCGTCATGCTAGTTTACTTTTAGCATTTTAAGTGGGTCATTCATATTCAACCCATTACGTTTCCAATATATATATATATATATATATATATATATAGACAATGATAATAATTATTTTTCAATTATATTAAAATAATATATTTTTAATTTTAAAAATTTATTTGTAATATCAACCAACCTATCAGAACAGTAAGAAACACAAAAAATAAAATTCAAAAATTCATATAAAAAAAACATATGCGATTTGAAATGCCCTTCAGCTCAACGGAGCCGAGTTGGAAAGCCAGAGCTATCGTAGAGTAACTCGTAAGCTTATGATATGGATAACATTGAGGTTTTAGCACTTGAGAAAAAATAATACGAATAATTGAAGGACTGGTTAATAGTTTTTATCTTACAATTTGGTCCTTTGTTTTACAATGGAGTGGGGGTTTGCTAAAGTAACTAAACGGGTACGGGTAGTCAGTGAGAAGCAGTGAGGTTGTGAGCTCTTAAGGTCAACCCGCGTCGCTCGGCGTCTTCTTTTTAACGCGGAATCTCGCTTCCCCATCCGTTTTTTTATTTTTTTTTATTATTTATTTTCTGCTTTATTTGTTTTTTTATATATTTTTCTTTTAATAAATATTCAAGTACTGCGCCGTTACCATCAACTGCCCACGTACACTTGCTATAAAAAAAAGAAAATGAAAGAATCTTGTAAAGAAACACTCTATCTTGTTATAAAAGTCTTTGGTTATTTTTAATAAATATTTATATTTTCATGATTTATTTTTTATATTACATATTAAAACAATTTATAAAACACAAAAAATAATTTAAAATAAAAAAACTATTTATTTTTAAAAAGCACAGCATGACTATATAAACATTAATATTATAAATACAAAATTCAAGATACTATGCCACTGAGTAACATTATTTTTTTATTTGTCATTGCGTTGCAAAAAATATGTTATTATAAAAAAAAATTGTTAGTATTTTTAAGACTTTATTTTTATATCTATACATAATAATTATTTAAAAATATTATTTAATTGGGGGTATTTTTAAAAAATATATTGTGATTGAAAAACAAACACAATGTAAATAACTAGCTGGCAATTCATATTATTGTGATATTATTTTATGAAGATGACAAGTAGGGCCCAATCATTCCACGCATATTCCATGGCCGACGAATTGCTGCAAGTCACGTGGGTATTGGCCTTCGCCACTGGCCCACAAATGGTGAAAGCGTGTGGGTCCATTTATTTTCGGCTAAAATCAATTTCTTTATATTTTATAATTTTTATTGCCTCTTTATGTACTTTAATAATATTCGAATCCTTATCTCAATTTCTCTTTTGAGAAATCGAGCCATCATGCTTCCATATCTTTATGCTGTTCATGTATTGTATTTAAAAAAAAACACTAACGATATATAATTTGTCATTATTATAGTATTTTTTCAATTTATCATCTCGGGAGTTTATAACTTTTGGGGGGGTGAGCTTATTTGTTTTCATGTTTTAGATTATTATTTTTATATTGTTTTAATGGTTGATATAAAAAAAATAAAAAATATATTATCTTAATATATTTTAAAATAAAAAAATATTTTTAAAAATAATTTATTTTAAATAACAATCTCTATACACGTATGAAAATTGAGAATTAGTTTGAAATCATTAAAACAAATGTAGGATACTAAATAGACTAGGGTTGATCATTACATAAGGTGATGTCGACACGTAATACCTTTTTTTAATTAATTAATTGAAAATCGCCATAAACAAAGGCTGGGAGATTGCGTGTCGCTAAAAGGGTAGATATCCGCTGCCGTATTGGAGCATGGCAAGTGGAATTAGGCAACATTGAAACTGACGTGTCTCCTAAACATATGCCTTGTCATTCTCTCCCTTCCTTCCTATTTTTTGGACTGCTGGTGGTTGGGCAACCCTATTGAACTATAAAGTAATTCTATTGCTATCAATTCTATTTCGTTAAAAAACAAATTTTTTATTTAGCTCCAGGATCAAGATATTAGAGGTTTATTTCATGCACCCCCGTAAGCTCAAGTTTATTGTGTGTTTGGTAGTATTTTTGATGTTGTTTTAAAAATATTTTTCGTTGAGAAATACATCAAAATTATTATTTTTTATTTTTAAATTATTTTTTTGACATCAGCACATGAAAATATCCAAGAACGTAAAAAATTTTAATTTAATTTAAAAATAAAGATATTTTTTTTTCAAAAATACTTTTTAAATGCATTGACAAATACTTTTTTTCTCCGACGAAACCCTATTTTCAGAGCCCACGAGTAAAATCTCGAAACTTGTTGTGTAGATCGCAAATCTACCACGGCTCATGAGACACTACTGACAAACACACCTTAGTATAAAAGTGAAAAAAAGAGCTGCCATCGTAAAGAAGAACCAGAGCCAGCGAGTTGGCTTTTGTTGGAAAAGCCAGTTAAACGTGATCCATGCAGAAGCATTGCTGTGCTCTTGGTGGCTGGTGCAACCAGTAAAAGTAAAACCCTAGAATTTACTATAAAAAAAAAAACCTCTCTCAAGCGATAAAAATTCAAAAAATAAACTATATAATTCAAGAAATAACTTAATACCCACCAAGACAACGAAATAAATCCAGTTTTTCCCAGCTCACAAAAACAGAGAATTGTGGGATGATCGATGCTGGATGATCGAGATAATCAACTTTATAATCGATTGAATGCAGCTTGTGCTCTTTATTAATTTCTGGAATACATTCAAAAGTTGTAATCATGATCATATTAATTTATTAAAAGAAATTACTATCTCGAAGTGAAATTTATCATTTATTATCCTCTATATAAAATAACAAGTCCCTTGTTGAAAAAAAGAAAAGAAAATCACATACGATAAAACTCGGCCAATTTTATAGATTATTCCAAGTGGAGGAGAGAGTTCAATTAATCAAAGAACAGCCGTGAATGGACCCTCCATTCTTTCTATTTTTCTTCCTATTTGACATGACAAAGCATTTGAATTCAAATTCCATCGAGTGAAGTTAACCACACAAGCTTCTTGGACGTCAATCAAACGACATGCTTCGCAAAAAAATATATATTAAAAAACAAACGTAAAATATCTAGTTGTTTTCAAGAACATGAGCTCGTGGATGGATGAATGGCTCTCTCTTTCACCCCCCCCGTACGACCCGCCTCACGTTCATGCTAATTCTTCAATGTGAAGACCATAATTACAACTTTTGAAAGAAAAAAGAGTTCATACATCGGAATTAATGGCGATAAAATTGATTCATGAAACCATCTAGACTAGAGTGATGACAAATGGCGGACAGAATCTAACCACATCTCACTCTCATCACAGATGTCATCACCGACTTTACGGATAACCTTTGTCGTTTCCGAGGATTATCGCAGGCAGATAGATGCTGAAGACAGCCACGTTGACGTGTATCAGTTGCGGTTTAAATTGTTTTTAAAAATATATTAAAATAATATTATTTTTTAAAAAAAAACAGTGTCAAAGGCACTAGACACAAGCCCAGTTAATGTCTAGGTTAACTTGTAAGCTTGTTTTATATGCTGGAGTTACATCGAACATTAGGTTAAAAAAAAAGATTTTTTAAATGAAGAAGAAAATCTCACCTTGTATGCTTGGAATCCATCTGAATATATTTATTTTTGATTATTTTGAGATAAAAAAAAAAGTCAGAGCTATGGACAGTATACTATAAGCATGTTATATTGAATCCACTGGCAAAATTGTTGTTGTTTCTGGTCCCGTGAGGTATGCATTGTTGATGGTTTTTAGACCAATTTCTAAGATGACACCTGTCCTATAAGCATGTTATATTTAATGCATATTTCGTACCATCCCTTTGACTATCAATTTTGTTTTGCTAAGGACATTAATTTTCAAAAATATTTCTGAATAAAATATTTTTTTTACTTTACATTAATTATTTTTTAAGTGTTTTTAAAAATATATTAATATCAAAAATAATTTGAGCACCTAAACTCACATGATGAATATATATAGTCCGAGAAAGTTCGACCACTAAGGACACCCCGAGCCTAAATTAGATCCGTGATGATATAAGTTTAGTGACTATTAGAGAGTGTAGTTGACGTTGATTTTGAAAGTTTTTCGTTCAGTAGATGCATCAATGATATTTTTTTTATTTTTGATATCAACACATGAAAATATCATAAAAACACTGAAAAATCTTAATTTACAGTAAAAACATATATATATATTCAACCATCTCATCTTCAATGAAATTTTTACTCCCATGTATTTTGGGTCAATTACACTATAATTTGTTTCTTTGAAAAAGCATCCTTAAAGTATACATGCACGTTAATCAATGGTCCACAATGGCTCAAACAGGTGGCATTTATTGACAAGGAAGATAGACTGATAGAGGCGCGGCGGAGACTTTCTAGATTGAAAAAAAAAATCATTTAAAAAAAAACAAATTATAAGAAAATGGAAATAAATGGCGTGATGGATGACGTCACAGGATGGCGTGGCATGACGGAATCGTGACATGTACCTTAAATATATTAATCAGAAAAAAACTAAAGCAGAAGATAGGATTTGACTTGAGTGTTTTTTGCTATTATTTTTAATTAATTATTAAATTACCATTATCATTATTTTATTTATACACCGAAAGCTTCTGGGTTTATTCCCTAGAAGCAGACAGTCTTGTTCCCCGGAAACTTTTTTCTATGCAAGCTCCGGCTTGGCTTGGCTAGCATGGTGTGGCTTCTAATGTCTTTAGTCGGCTTGGGTTGTTAGGACATTTCTGTTATAACGGCGTTAAATGGATTTTTCTTAGCAAGAAAACAAAAAAAGATATGTAGATATTTTATTTTTTAAGGTTATTATGGAAAGAATTAATATGAGCTCTTCACTAGTGGATTAAATTAATGAAAAGAATTTTTCTTATAGTTTTTTTTTTTTACTTTTTAAAATTGAAATTCGAGAAAATAGCATCATTAGCAAACAAAAATCTAGTAAAAAAAGAAGATAATTGTAAAAATAGAAAATTTGCAAAGGATATTAAGTTACTATTCTTATTATTAGTAGTAAATAAAGGTATAATATTGAAATATGAAACTTTTCCTTCGTTTTCATAGGAATGATTTTTAATTTGCTGAGCCTTTTTGTTGCTCCCAAAACCTCACATTTGGTGTAACCAACAAGTGTTTAATAATGTTGTGAAAGATGTTTTTTAATTAAAATAATTTTATTTTAAAAAAATTATATCATCAATAAACACTCCAAAAAATTCAATTTTATATATTTTTAGATGAAAAATAAATTTAAAAGCTTAAACTACCGCATTATCAAGAAAACATAAGAAAACAAGTCTCATTCATGACCTAGGGGATGTTCGAAATATATTTTAAAGTTTTCTTTAAAAAAATTAAATATTTTTTTATTTAAAATTAAATGGTTATGGGTTTTTTAGATATTTTTTATGATTTAAGCTTAAAAACTAAGTATCATTTTGATATATTTAAAAAAAAACACTTTTAAAAACAGTTTATATCATACCCCAACCAGCCAATTAGTTTAATAAGCTTTTTGGTATTGGCAAAACCTAGTAATTGGTGAAACGAGTAGAGTGGACTTCGAAAACATAAGAAGACAAGCTCGATCGTGATTAATGTTTATTGCATTTAAACTGGAGCTTTCATTTACCATAATAAATTAATAATTACTATTCGATTGCTGTGTGAATGAGTAACAGCTCAAGAATCCAAGACACCAAATCATTCAACTTCAATTATTTAATTTATATACACACACACAAAGGAATCATATCATCCAAAATGTTCTTTTTTGTTTGGAAAAAAAAATATGATTTATATTATTTTTTAATATATTTTCTCAAATAAAAATTCTTTGAGCTTAAAACTTGTACATGTCAACACTATCACGTGCTTGATTTTTATCAAATAAAATAGGGGTGGTAAGATTTGAACTCGTAATTGTTAGGTCAAAAAAACTCTGATATCATGTTAAGAAATAATCTCAGCTAAAAAATTAAATTGTTTGGTAAAATATTTCAAAATATAATTTATATTATTCTGTAAAAAACCATACCTGGAAAGAGTCTCGCAAGCAAGCAATGATGTTCATGGACTGTGTGTTCTCATCTGTGGAAATTTTCCCATCTGCTATCACCACTACCACCAGCAACACGGGAATGGTTTCACCAAATTGAGCTCAAAATCACTGTCCAAACACATGAAATTAAGTATAACGGCATCGTTTAAGTACCTTTCTCGAGTTTATAATATCACTCTCTCTCAACTCACTGATCCACCATGGAGTTAGCAAGCGAGCGAGCAACTATCCAGAAATCATACTGCTCATATTAATTATGCAGCAAAATCTTCGTGGGGTCATGCATTGACTTCAAAATGCATAGATAAACAAGAAGAAAAGGAGAGAATAAACAATGGCGAACATCGCAGAACTTGTGTGGAGACTTTTATCCGGCAAACCCTAGTTGGTTACACGTGTCCTCGTGAGAAACAACAACTGGGCCACGTAGACATTATATTGCTGGACTTGTTCTTTGTTTTGATCTGCCGTACCGTGTCGATCTTGATTTTGATGGCTCTCTCACTTATCCATGGCGCTGGACCTGTTTTCTTTCGGGATGTTAAGCTTTCACCAAACATTTTCTGGCCTGGCTCGAAGGTATACGTCAATCATTATAACTTTGTGATGGTGATGATAGATGTCGTGAAGAAGAATGGAGGAACAGGGATCAGCTGTCAATTGCTAGCTTGATATGGAAGAAAGGGATTGTGAGGGAGTGATTAAGAAATTCACCTTCCTTCGTTTAATTGGATAATTACTTGAGGAAATCAAGTAATATTGATTCTCTCTCTATTTGTACCGTTAGTGCTTGCAATCTTTCAAAATTACTCTTTTAGTGTCGATTTAGTATTGCGTTTTTAACTATATTTGGATGATTTAGTTGGTTTTTTTAATGTTTATTAAAAATATATAAAAAATAAAAACTAAGAAAAATAATATTTCAATGTATTTTCAATATTTGTTTTTAAAAAAAACAATACTTTACACCACGATATCAAACGTGTATTTAGTCTCCAAAGATAACTTTGATGTTGCCTTGAAATTGTTAAATATCTACTTTAATTAAATAAAAGGTCATGTATTTAGTGTCTGTTTAGGAGTGCAGTTGAAGTTATTTTGAAAGTACCTCATGTTTATAAATACATCAAAATAATATGTTTTATTTTTTAAAAATTAATTTTCACATTAACGTATGAAAATGATCTAAAACGCAATGTTAAACAAAATCTTAACGTTTCATCTTGTCTCTCAAATCCTCATACACACTACAAAGAAAATTCAAAAACGCCATTAGAAAATTTCTTTGGCATGTAAACACCACTTTATAGGTTATTTATATCGATAAAATTAGAGATGAAATATTACTCATCGGTATTTTTATTGCTATTTATCAAAAAAAACATTTACGGTGATACATGATAATTTCTCATAAATAAATTAAAAACGTAAAAAGGGGAGTTGCCAACCTGGGTATGTTAGTGATTAGGTTCCATTAGCTAAACAACTATCAAAGGCAACTTTGAAATATATGGAAACTTTAAGGACGGTACCGAGAAGAATACAACATTAGGGGTGAAGATGAAACATTCTGAAATTGTAGGAGCAAATATTAAGTTTATCCTTTAAGATTTCCCCAATATCTATCCTCTTCTCTCTGCAATACTTCCATTTTTTTATATATATTTTAAATAAAAATAATATGTGAAACCTGAGTGCTGGTCCCCTGCCTATAGATGTTGATAGTCGATGACATCGTTGGAAGTAAATATTAAATTATTTTAAAAATATTTCACGTTTAAAAATACATCAAAATTTTATTATTTTTTAAAAATTATTTTTGATATTAATACATAAAAATAATTTAAAAACACCAATAATTTTAAATAAAAAATAAAAATAATAAAAAAAATTATTTTTTTTTCAAAAATATTTTTAAAACATCAATATCAAACACCGTCTTCATCAAACTTGAATAACTATGAAGATGATACATATAGTAAAAACTAAAAGCCTTAGCATATAATAAACATTTTGTAATTTGTACACTTTTTTAAATGAACACGTTACTTCAAATATTTGTCTGTATTGTGATTGTGATTGTGATGTATGATACTTTTCAAAAGATTTTTTAATTAAAAATATATTAAAATAATTTTTATGACATTATCATATTAAAACTATAAAAAACAAAAAATCCAATACCCTTGCAAACGAAAAATATATTTGTAAAAAGAAATAATGAGTGAATGCGATGGTCACATGCCGAATAGCTCCCGTCCATGGAAGACATCTCTTGGTTCCTGGATTGGGGACCTCATCCATCCGGTTATAAAGACATTTGTGGGCCTCTATTATCTAAAAATTTAAGTTGATAGGTGAAGATTTTTGTTAACTTAACGGTCACGAGTTTGAATCTCAACACTCCCTATTTTATTTGATAAAAAAAATCAAGCACAAATTAATATAGGTCTATGCAAATTTCAAACCAAAAGAGCTTTCACTTGAGATGATGTGTTAGAGAATAATATAAATCATATTCTGAGACCTCATCTAATAGCTAAAGTTTTTAGATAAGATGATTCTTCAATACTATGTTCTATGTATGATCATTTCACAATTAATTTGAGCTGTAACTACCACGGGATGCTGAAATTTCAAGAAAATGATATCGAGAATCCCTGTTCATTGAACTGATAATTATCAACAATCGCTTTAACTTTGATTGCAATGATTTGTTCATATTTTAGAAAAGAAAAACACATTGCTTTAGCTCAAGAATTCTGTCCCAGATCAAGGAATCGATTAGCAGACCTTTTGCTTTAACAGATCCCCAGAAATTCCCTGTTCTGGGACAAAGAGTTAGCGAGCTAGGGCAAAAGCGGTGGTGAAAATGATGATACACTCTTTTGCTGGTAGAGATGGATGAACGTATCGGCCGATACGTTAAGCTCAAGAAAAGGATAAATGTGGAGAGAAGCTTGTGAAAGCAAGCAGAAGTCTCTTTCAATTTCTTGTAAAACTTAAATGGAATCTTCTTGTCTTCCCTTTTAGGCACAGAAGCTCGAGGATAATGATAATAATCTCACCTTGAAGATCATTAGAACGTAAATTCCAGGATCTACAGGGAAAAAGGTAGATCAGAGCTCGCCGCCATGAGTGCAGGATATGAACAATTATGCGGCGGAAGACGGCGTGGTTGCTCTTTTGGCCACATAATTGCTCCGATGCCGAGCAGGCCCCGGCAATATTTACCGAGCACTCTTGTTGTCCTCCTCCCTCCTAAATCCATATAAAAAATCCAGTGACGATTATCAGATTTGTTCATGATTGTGTTGCGTGATGCTTTTTAGACTTTTTACTTGTAAATATATTTTATGATTTTTTTTACTATTTAATCAATGTATCAAAATGTTACAAAAAAAAACTCAAAATAATAATAATTAGTTTGACAATATTTTTAGACAATAAACTTTTTTTAGACAACCAGATTGATCTTCCATGTCACTAGGTCAAATATTTTTATTAAGACAATATAGTTTTCTCTCTCTTATTTTTTAACCTGACTAGATTTAGAATGAGTTAGTAGGTCATTAAAAATCTAATCAATTCAATTTGATTTTACCAAATCAATATACTAGTTCAAACTAAATTTAATAGCTATGATTTTTATTTAAAAAAACCCTTCAAGATGAAGGAAAAAATAGCTTGGTTATAAATCCAAACTAGCTTGGTGGGTCAATCCAAGACTTGATCAACCAAAAATCCAAATCAATCCAAGTTGATTAAAAAGTGGAAGGATTGAACCAGAGCGAATCGATTGAAAACTCGGGTCGATTCTCAATCCAGGTAAAACCTATTCCTTAATTTGTTGATAATTTTATAAAAAAAGATATCAACTTGATCATTTTACAAAAAAACAAAAAATATAAACTAAGTTGAGTCAAACCTTCTAAACCGTGACTCGGACTTTTTATCGAAAAGGAAGTTTCAAACCCATAGAAAATTGGTGTCGTTTCAACTTTCAACTACAACTCATTAATAAATCGAAGTTTGAACTCGGTTCTAGTTTCTTGGGCCTCCTCTTGCGTGACACGCTTGGGTTAAAAGGTAGTTTGCAACCCAATCTATTATGAAACATGGCCCACAAAAAGCCCAACAACGAAACATCGTCACCACACAAAAAGGGCCTCGCCTTCCCCAGTCCACCACCGCTCTGATTCGGTAAACTAATCATTCCTCGAGAAAAATTAGACACCTTGCAAGGCACCAGCAGAGATTGTTCAGCAGCGACAATCCTGGTAGCAACATTATGGTTTTCGAGACATCAAAAGCCAATGCCATACTTACAATCTTACAAGGATGCAATAATTTGACAAGGCTTAAAAAAATTCAAGCCCATGTCATTGTTAACGGTCTTCAAAACCATCCCGCCATTTCTAACAGCATCTTGAATTTCTGTGCTGTTTCAATCTCAGGTTCATTGCCCTATGCACAGCACCTCTTTAAACACATTCAAAACCCTCAAACTCAAGCTTGGAACTCTATCATCAGAGGATTTGCTCAAAGCCCATCTCCTGTTCAAGCCATTTTTTACTATAATCGCATGCTTTTTGACTCGGTTTCTGGTCCTGATACTTTCACTTTCTCTTTTACTCTCAAGGCATGTGAGAGGATTAAGGCCCTGAAGAAATGTGAAGAGGTTCATGGGTCTATAATAAGAACCGGGTATGAAAGAGATGTTGTTGTTTGCACTGGTCTTGTGAGGTGTTACGGGGGAAATGGGTGTGCTGAGATTGCAAGGATGGTTTTTGATAATATGCCTGAAAAAGATCTGGTTGCGTGGAATGCGATGATTTCGTGCTATTCGCAGGCAGGTTATCATCAGGAAGCGTTGAGAGTTTATAATAATATGACAAATGAGAATGTGGGCGTGGATGGGTTTACACTTGTTGGGCTGCTTTCGTCTTGCTCTCATGTTGGTGCTTTGAATATGGGGGTTAAATTGCATAGGATTGCTAGTGAGAAAGGATTGTTGAGAAATGTGTTTGTTGGGAATGCGCTTATTGATATGTATGCTAAATGTGGTAACTTGGATGGTGCTCTTGAAGTCTTTAATGGGATGCCGCGGGACATGTTATCTTGGAACTCTATGATTGTTGGGTTTGGAGTGCATGGTTTTGGTGATGAAGCTATTTATTTTTTCAACCAGATGTTGGAGGCAGGAGTGCGACCTAATTCAATTGCGTTTCTTGGTTTGTTGTGTGGATGTAGTCATCAAGGATTAGTTGAAGAGGGTGTTGAGTTTTTCCATCAAATGAGCTCCAAGTTCAACGTCAAGCCTGGAATTAAGCATTTTGGATGCATAGTGGATATGTATGGACGTGCTGGGAAGCTTGAGAAGGCGCTCGAAATCATAGGTGATTCTCCATGGCAGGATGATCCGGTTTTGTGGCGAATTCTGCTTAGCTCTAGCAAGATTCACAAAAATGTAGTGATCGGGGAAATTGCTATGAGGAATCTGTCTCAGCTTGGGGCAGTAAACGCAGGGGATTGTGTACTACTTGCTACCATATATGCTGGAGACAATGATGAACAAGGTGTTGCCAGAATGAGAAAGCTAATAAAAAACCAAGGAATTAAGACCACTCCTGGTTGGAGCTGGATTGAAGTTTCTAAACAGGTTCACAGATTTGTTGTGGATGATAAGTCACATCCTGATTCAGGAATGATTTATCAAAAACTGGAGGAAGTAACACATAAGGCCACCATGGCTGGTTATGTAAAAGACAAGTCCCAATTCATCTTTCATGGATCGTGCTCTGAAGAGTGCTTGGAGTCTTCAAGCACATATCATAGTGAGAAGCTGGCAATTGCTTTTGGTTTGGCGAAAACTCCTGAAGGAACAAGCCTTCGGATTGTGAAGAACTTGAGAGTCTGTAGAGATTGCCATGAATTTACAAAGTTCGTTTCTCAAGCATTCAATCGAGATATAATTGTTAGAGATCGACTTCGATTTCATCACTTTAAGGGTGGACTTTGTTCGTGTAGAGATTACTGGTAAAATCTGACATGGTGACAACAATTCGCCAGAACAAACATAAGATTTAGAAACTACAGCTAGAATTGCATCTGTTCTAGCAAGGCCTGTTCAGACACAGTGATGGTGCTGTACCAATAGAAGTCTTCGGAAGTGCAATCATGATTAAAACCATGTTCAAGCCTGTATTGGAAACGGCATCGTTGGCTGGTAATCCTGGCTGTTGTGCATGAGATTAGCAGGAATTTCCTTTTTGTGCTCAGCTAGTGAGTGATTATATGTTTATTACACGCTTGGATGAGTTGCGCAATTTTGATTAAAGAAAAAAAATGGCACAAAACGATTGACAACAGAAACTAAAACCTCAAGAGTGAGGCACCAACAGCAAGTCCAGGAGGGAGCATAAAACCATTCCACAGAAACCTCCAGGTAATTAAATAAGATACAATTTTTTGGAGGCTCAATTTACTTTCATCATGTACTTGGAGGATCAATTTTTCAGATTTTCCCTTAAATTTGAATTCAAATTCGTGTCAATTTTATACTTGGTTGAACCACTCAATTAACAGGCTGAAGTCTATTAGAGGGAGGCAATCTTTTGTGCTTCGAAATCGGCTGCAGCTCAGCTGATTTTCCACTCACTACGAGGACAATCACTCAGCCATGCCATAAAAGAAATAGGCTAATTGAATCCAAAATTCGGAGAGTCCTGCTCTCTTACAGCTTCGCATCGAGCGACTGCTCTTAAGACTTGAATCAGCATTCCTAATAGCACCGAGCAATAACATGTTAAGAAATCATCTCATTAAAAAGTTCAAATTGTTAGGTGAAACTCCAGAATATAATTTATATTATTCTTTAATACACATCATCAAGTGAAAGCTCTTTAGGACTTGAAACTTGAACTTGCACATGCACGCATTACCGTGTGTTTGTTTTTTTTTAAATAGAATAGAGGTGATGAAATTCGAACTCGTGACCGCTGGATTAATAAGACTTGGATACCAGGTTAAGGAACCATCTCACCTAAAAGCTCAAATTGTTTGGTCATATAATATAATTTATATTATTCTCTAACATAACTCATAGTCTATAACCCCTCCTGGTTTAACAGTCCGTTTTCCGGGTCATAATACCCCCAATCTGATTCCTCGAACAAAATATCCTCTTCTTGTAGCTACACCATAACTGAGTTTGTTTAGAGAATTCTCAATTGATTGCAGGAGAATTTAAATTGTATTCATGGCCATGATCATTCAGAAGTCAACAGCAAAACCAAAGTCATTGAAGCAAGATGAGATCTCCAGTAAGTTAAGTAAGACAATGTACCTCTGTTTTGGAGCATTTTTGTCAAGATCACTCTTTGAGTTTGCCAGACTGCTGGTCTCATGCTGGTTATTCAAACCGGATGTTATGGTTGTGTTGGGTTAGTGCCTTCTGTCTTTTTAAAGTGAGCTCGGAGAAACATGTTCCTCTTGTTTCTATTTTTTCGTTTATCTCAAAACAGTAACTATATGTACTCGAATTGTGTTTGAAAGTGTCTTTGCATGCTTTTATATGTTAATTGGTCGAACCACTCGATTAATAGCAACTTTAAGAGGCGAGTTAAAAACAAAAGTTGAAAGGAAAAAACAAATAAAAAATAGCTTTTATTCTTATTTTCATAGTTTAAAGAGAAGAGCTATATTAAAAAGCTAAAACATTATTTCTAAGTTGAAAAACTATTCCTAAATATTGATCAAAAGAGCCAAAAAAATATTTAATATATTTCTATGCAAAAAAGTGGTTTTGATTGTACTTGTTTTAGTTATTTATTGTTAATAAATAGTTATATCAATATTATATGTATTAAAATAGAATTGATTTTTCTAAATTACTTTTTCCATTGAAGTGAAAATATAAAAAAATACTATATTTATATTATTTAAAAAGCCATATTACTAATTTGGCTTCTCTAAATAGCTTTTTAACATGCTGAAGTCCAATAAATTATCAGAGTATCTCTTCCATACCAAGAAACTGTTGTTTAATGCAATGATAAAATATTCATTCATTATGGTTGCGGGTAAATGATATCACGGACATTATTGTTAACTTGGTCATTGGCGGCAATTCCATAATGCAGTGAAATACAGGTTCGTGATTGATCTTTCTGCATAGTATTAGGCTATTAGCTGTACCACAACTTAAATTTTAGGGTTGGGATGATTTTTTTGACATGATATTGTAGTTTTAAAGATCAAGCAATTAGGAGTTCAATCTCATCACTTTTTTATAATAAAAAGTCCATATCTACACTAATTTGTGCTTGATTTTTATAAAATAGAATGAAGATGGTGGGATTTGAACTCGTGACCACTGAATCAATGAGACTCTGATACCATGTTAAGAAATTATATGATCTATAAATTTAAATTATTAAATGATCCTTCAAGATATAATTTATATTATTTTCTAAACAGAAGAGGCATGAATTCTTGAGATAAAGATTTGGAGTGTGCAACTCCGGGGCCAAGGAGAAGTGTTGAATGATATCTCAGGCTTGACCTACTCCTTTGCTATTTAGTTGCATCATTTATGGTTTTAATAAAGTTGTTTAAATAAGCTGTTTTCCTCCTTCGACAATTGATTGTGTGGTGGATGGTGCCTAATGGAAAAGGCAAGATGGAAAGCACTGCTCGTTTAGTAATGAGTAATTTCAAAAATAGTCTATATAATTTTAAAAAATAAAGTAAATGGTCCCTTTAGTTTCAAAAATAATAAATTAACCCTTCTGTTTTTAAATCTATTTATAATTTGATAATTTTCAGCCATTTTATAGTCATTTTCAACTTATTTCTTATTTTTAATATACAGAAAAGAAAAAAAAACAAATAATACAGAATATTTTTTTTTAGAAATAATCAAGTATTAAATCGAGCTTGGTCAACAATATAATTATCGTAATCACTCTGGAATTTGACTCCATCAAGAACTTGGATTGCTAGGACAGCCAACAGAATATTATTTAAGTGATTTTAAAAAAACCAAAGCAACATCATTTTAAACAAAAATAAATATAACATCCATTTAAAATTAAAATAAAAATTAATATTTAAAGTCATTTTAATTGAACCAAATCAATATCTAAATTTCTCATAACAAAGGTGAAACTTGAGTTACCAAATCAACTTATATGAGTGGTGTAAATTTAATATTTATGATAACAATGATTAAGATATTAACTTATTGTTTTTAAAGCTATAAGCGCCATTTAATTTAATTTAATTTAATTTAATTTAATTTATAAGAATAGAGTGGTGCAGTTGTTGGATTATTATTTTGCCAATTTATGATTTTTATTTATTTAAATTATCTTTATATATTTTTTATTACGACAATAATTTAACAAAAAAAAATATTTATTATTTTAAAATAATAATATTTTGAAAAATAATAAAAACACCCTTTAAAGTTGTGAATAGCCTGATACGATGGCACAAATTCCAAAGGTGCAGACAACAAGAGGGTAGGGGGACGCTCTAAAACAACAATAAATACAGGTGGCGTCTTACACACCATGCGTATTTTAGGATAAAACAGCCAGCGCTTCCCGTCCATCTCCTTACCAGTTTTCACCCGCTGCACACTCACTTTAGTCAAGTCTCTTCTCTCTCTATCACACTCTCTCTCTCACACACACAGAGAGAGAGAATTCAATGTTGGATCCAGACAACCCCTTTAATCTCCCTGTTAAGGTAACATAAAGCTTTGATCTGCAAGTAATTATTGCTTTCTTTTCATATTTATGTATGAATGTATTTGTGTCAATTCTTCCTGTTTGATCTTGACATGTTTGTTTCCTTATTTGGGTTTGATCTTTTTCTATTGTTTTTGTGGGTTTATGGAGTTGGTTGTTATTTGTGATTGAGTTTAGGAAATGAAGTTAAAATGGAGTCTTTTTTGTCTCCTGTTTGATTGACTGATTATGACTTGTTAAGTAGATAGAAAAATTATGCAAGAAAGAAACTTTTTTTCTGTCAACTCTGCTGTGTTGGATAGTTTATTGTATTTCTGTATCTGGGTTCATTTTGTTTCCTTTTCTTTTTCTGGAGACTTGATTGATTTTTTTGTAGACAACGGATCCGTTGAAAAAAGAGCATTCAATCGTGTTTGTTTGTGTGTGTGTATTGATGTGTGCATGTCTAGCTGATAGAGATTGGCTTTCTTTGAGAGTTGACTTTAGCTGTATGAGGGGGTGCTTGTTTTAGTTTGAGAAATTGATAGAGTTTGATGTGTTTTGCATATTATTTTCTTAGTAAACAATCACCTTGAGGAAAATGGTTGAGTAGGAATGCAATTATTAGGTTTCTGGGTGAGACAATTTTCCATATGGTGATTGAATATTTAGTCGGATTGCTTTGTCGGTAATGAGTTTGTATTTAATGCGGTGGTTTCCACATTGTCAGGCAGTATGCTGTAGATAATAATTAAAGCTTCAGGTGCTTTGGGGACGAGAACTGGATTCTGTGCTGCGAATCTTTTCAGAGGAAGAGTAGACAAGTGGAGAGGATGTCAAGCAACAGAAACAGCCACTGGTGTTACAGATGCAGGCGGCCAGTTCGATTGCGAGGGCGAGATGAGGTTTGCCCTTACTGCAGTGGAGGATTTGTCCAAGAACTTGATGATATGCACCGCATTAGCCCGTTGGATTTCTTTGGAATGGACAGTGATGATGATCGTGACCAGAGGTTTGGGCTCATGGAAGCTTTCTCAGCCTTTATCAGGCAGCGAATGGCAGATAGAAGCTCTAATCATGATATTAGATCAAGATCAGATTCAATTCCTGAACATAATCCAGGTTTTGGTCCTCTGTTGATCTTTGGTGGCCAAATTCCTTTTAGGTTGTCTGGAAATGGTGGGTTTGAAGCTCTCTTTTCTGGGGCTCCTGGTGTTGCCTTGGCAAGGGGAAATGCAGGTGACTACTTTATAGGCCCTGGACTGGAAGAATTGTTCGAACAACTTTCAGCTAATGATCAGCGAGGCCCTCCCCCAGCTACCAGGTCATCAATAGATGCAATGCCTACTGTTAAGATCACACAAAGGCATCTTCGCTCTGATTCGCACTGTCCAGTCTGCCAAGATAAATTTGAGCTGGGATCTGAAGCAAGGCAAATGCCATGTGATCATTTGTATCACTCAGATTGTATAGTCCCGTGGCTAGTCCAGCATAACTCTTGCCCTGTTTGTCGCCAGGAGCTACCCCTGCAAGGATCAAGTAGCAGACACAGTTCTCAAAGCTCAAGCTCTCGAAGCAGAAGTAGCAATTTTAGTGGAAGGGAGAATAGCAGGGAAGGAAGACGCAATCCATTTTCTTATCTGTGGCCCTTCCGCTCATCTACATCTAATTCAAGCTCAAACCATGATGAGACTCCTGAAAGCAGCTCTCCTGCCATGCATGAAAACAACCCCCATATGGGATATTCAGGATGGCCTTTTAACTAGGGTGTTAATATGCTGTAAACGCAGGATATTTTCATTGTCTTAATGAATCACGGTGCCAACATTTATAGTTGACCTACTATCATGGAGTGGGTGGTTTGAGAATCGAGACCTTGAAGTTACAAGCGTGGAGTCTGTTGTTTGGAAAGTAATTGGGGACCTTTCATGTTTTCGCTGAAACTTTTACTGTAAATGACTTTTTATCTTTCTCCTCTTAATCACATGTGCTTATTCTCTCTGTTTATAATCTTGTTTGTGCCTGATGGTGTTCCTGAATCTCCTTGGGTTTTTGCTCTAATAACCAGTCATCTTTCTGGTCGCCCCGCCTCTCTTGTTTCATCAAGCTGGCAATGGGATTGAAAGAAAACATTTTCTAAATCTAGGAAGAACGCGATTGATTGTTGAACTTAAACTCGAAACTCAAGGGTTCTATATGCATGGACAAGCGTAAATTTCATGTTAGTGGTTGTATGCAAAATGTTTGGTGTTTTCTGGGATTGAACCAAATTATGCGACTATTGCGAGCATTCTTCCCCTTTGTGCCCGAGTGGTAAATTTACAATATGAGGAGCTATGTTGTTACAGTATGAGGCGAGAAGGGTAAAACTGCTTGATGAAATAGTCAAACATCAGATTAAACCATACCAGACCAGATCACTATGGTGGCAGTTCTATGTGCTTGTAGCCGTTCTGGTCTAGCAGCTAAAGGAAACATGTTTGGAACGATATCAAGTCTCTATGGTATATAGATCCTGGAGTGGAGCACTTTTCTTGCATAGTTGATCTCTTTTGGCAGGGCTGGATTGTTAAATAAAGCAAAGTAATCACCAGTATGCCTTACAGGCCAGACATTGCTGTGTGGGGCACTCTTGAAGGAGCCTGCCTGATCCATGGAGATACAGAGACAATAGAATGACAGCTGAGGAATTGTGGAAATGAAGCCTGAAAACCCAGGTTTCTGTGGTGGTCATCGGAGCTGTTGAAATTTCAGAAAAGAACAAAGAACACAAACACGCACTGTAGCGATCAAGAACAGACTTCTGAATTTTCAGAAAAGAGAGAACAATAAGAGAACAATAAGCTTTGTAATTTCAAGCTAAAAGAACATCAACATTGGCAGAATTTCAAGCATCTCTGCTGCCATCCCACTCAAATTTATTTATAGAACCAGAAAATTACAACGGCTATAATTTACCTAACCAACAACTATCAACGGTAATATTTTCTAAAATCAGTTATTTACAAGAAACTTGTAACTGATTTGACAGACTTCTACAGGATTTATAATCATCCTGAATACAAAAGGATTACTAAAACTTAAACAATAACCTTCAGTCTTCGAATCTTCTCAGCTGCTTCAACCTGACAGCTTTGTTGCTACTACCGGTCGACCGGTTCACCCAAGTGGTCGACCGGTTCACCTGAGCAGTACTTTGCAGACAGGGCCAAGCGGTCGACCGGTTAATCTTCCCTTTGCAAGCGGTCGACCGGATGCAAGTGGTCGACCGGTTAATCTTTTTCTCACAGTCGGTCGACCGGTATACTTGGGCAGTTCTGGAATCAACCTCAGATTTCAACACTCCCCCTTGATTCCTGAGCTGCACACTTACCACCATTCTTCTTAGCTTTTCAAGTCCTTCCTTTGCTAAGGTAATCAAATCAGTAAGCTTTTCCTTTAAACATCCATACATCATTTCCAAATTTCCTTCTTTATATGTTGGGTCTATAGCAACAGCATGGTCCTCTCTATATGAGCTTTCTATTTCTTCATTTGCATCATAAAACAGAGAATCCACGCTTTCATCAGGCACTAGAGCAGCTGATGAAATCCTTTTCCTTTCAATTGACTTGCAAGTCTCATCACAATGAAAGGAGCCTACATCTTGTAAGCTTAAATCCTCAAGGTGTGTTTCTCTAAGTTTAACACTCCCCCTAGACAGTCATGGTCCGATATTTTTCCAACATCTCTACCAGCCATTTTCAGAGAGCCTTTCTCTTCAACAGAATCTCTTCCAGTTGAGTTACTTTGGTGTTCTAGTTGTTTCTCAAAACTAAAACATCTATTTGACATTTTTGTACTGAACAAGAGAGTACCTTGATCATCTTTGATCATGCATTTGTCATCTACAAACAGTAAAGAGTGTCTATCCTCAAGTAATTGACCTACACTTATCAAATTTTGGTCAATTTTTGGCACATACAACACACACTTAAATTTTCGGATTCCAGCTAGAGTTTCAATCTCAACTTCCCCTTTGCCTTCAACACATACATACTGCCCATTTGCAACTTTAACTCTAGATTTGTAGCTTAAGTCTAGATTTTCAAACACACTTGCTGCTGCAGACATGTGGTTTGAACAACCACTATCAATAGACCAAGTTTGTATGTTTACCTCATTTTTGTTGCTGCAGTTGTGTGCTTCAGTGGCTGTGAATAGCATTTCCTCTTTGGTCTCCTCCACTTCAGCAACTTGAGCTTGATTTGCATTGTCTTCATTGCAAAAATTTTCAATGTGCCCAAACTTCTTACATTTTCGGCATTGTGCATTCTTGAGCCAACAAGATGACTCAAGATGATTGTTTTTCTGACAGTACTTGCAGGTGGGAAGTGGCTCTCTTCTTTCCTTCCACCTTGCATTGAAGTTGTTGCTTTGTGGTTGATTATTCGGCCAATTTCTCCTCTACCATGAATTTCCAGAACTGGACCTGTTTTCTGGACTTCTGAAGAACACTTGCTGCTGTCTAGTTCTTCCTTTGAATCCTGCTGCAAAGGCTTCTTCACTTGAGTTTTCTTGCCTAAATGCTTGCCTTTGTTCCACAGCTTGCAAGGCATTGATCAACTCTTGAAGGCTCATGGTAGTGAAGTCCTTTGAGTCTTCTAGAGAACATATTTTGTTCTCAAATTTTTCTGGTAAGCTTACTAGAACCTTTTCCACAACTCTTGATTCTTGAATTTCTTCTCCAAGTAGTGTCATTTCATTTACTATCTTGGACACACTTGATGAGAATTCTTTTACAGTGTCAGAATCCTTCATCCTTAGCCCTTCAAATTGCCTCTTTAAGTTCAGAATTTGCATCCTCCTTGACTTCTCATCACCTTGAAATTCGGATTTCAACTTTTCCCATGCCTCTTTTGCTGTTTCACAGGCCATTATCCTTGTGAAGATGTCCTCACTCACTGCATTATGAATGCAAGTGAGAGCTTTGAATTTCTTTGCTCTTTGTTCATGGAAATACTTGATTTGGGTCATTGATGGGTTGTTGTTCAAGGGAGCTGGTTCCCTGTCATCTTCCACATCTTCCCATAGGTCAAATGCTTTCAAGTATATCTTCATCTTCACTGCCCAAACTCCATAGTTAACACCTGTGAAGATTGGCGATTTCGAAGAGAATGATGCATCCATCTCTGTCAAGAACTGTCAGCTGGAGGATTTTCCTTTTTCTTGTGATTTGTTTCAAGACTTCACAATACTGAGAGCAAGATTAAAGAACAAACCAAGGCAAATTCCTTGATTTCAAAAAAACTTCTTGCAAATTCTCTCGGAAAAATTTTGGAAAGAATCTCACTTTTTCTTTGATCACTCGTGTTTCACTCAAATCCCTTTTCAAAGACCTAATTCTGCTCTGATACCATGTTGAAATTTCAGAAAAGAACAAAGAACACAAACACGCACTGTAGCGATCAAGAACAGACTTCTGAATTTTCAGAAAAGAGAGAACAATAAGAGAACAATAAGCTTTGTAATTTCAAGCTAAAAGAACATCAACATTGGCAGAATTTCAAGCATCTCTGCTGCCATCCCACTCAAATTTATTTATAGAACCAGAAAATTACAACGGCTATAATTTACCTAACCAACAACTATCAACGGTAATATTTTCTAAAATCAGTTATTTACAAGAAACTTGTAACTGATTTGACAGACTTCTACAGGATTTATAATCATCCTGAATACAAAAGGATTACTAAAACTTAAACAATAACCTTCAGTCTTCGAATCTTCTCAGCTGCTTCAACCTGACAGCTTTGTTGCTACTACCGGTCGACCGGTTCACCCAAGTGGTCGACCGGTTCACCTGAGCAGTACTTTGCAGACAGGGCCAAGCGGTCGACCGGTTAATCTTCCCTTTGCAAGCGGTCGACCGGATGCAAGTGGTCGACCGGTTAATCTTTTTCTCACAGTCGGTCGACCGGTATACTTGGGCAGTTCTGGAATCAACCTCAGATTTCAACAGGAGCAAGCTGCCTGAAGTCAGGACTTCTACGAGGGACTTAGGTTTGAGGAAGGCCCCAGAATGTGCCTGGATTGATGTCGGCTCTGAATTCTCCCCCTTTGTGGTTGCTGTCACGTCCAAGACACAAATCAAATGATCTTTACGTATTGTTGGAGGGGTTGAGTGGTTGCTGATCTAATGAAAGCTGTTGTTTATGTTGCCGGAGAAAATCTTAGCACGGAAGAAGGAAGTATTGAAGGAAATAAATGGCGGCAACAGGTGAATCATTGTTTTTAAGTTGGTTTCGGTGAATGTTTGAGATTGTGGTTGCAGTTGTTTTTAAAAAAATATTTTTTGTTTATAAATATATTATAATAATACTTTTTATTTTTAAAAAATTATTTATGACATCAACATATCAAAATGATTTAAAAACACCAAATTTTTTTAATTTAAAATATAAAATAAAAATAAAAAATTTCAATTTTTTTCAAAATATTTTTAAAACACTGCACCCGAGCCTTGAACTGTGTTGTCTCTTTCTGGTCTTTACTTGGAGGGATGGTGCTCCAATGCAACCTGTTAATGCACATTGAAGTATAATTGTCAGACCGGTTTAAGACGTTAACTTATTATTTTACTGGACTATTGGACGAATCACCAAATCAATTGTCAGACCAGTCTGGAGTTTGATTGTTGGGTTAACCCAGTAACCACCACCCTATCTAGGTCAACTTGTCATATCATCAAGGCGAACTTCAAAAACCAACCACATCAAACTACTTTGGTGACCGAACCAAATTTGATAATTAATAATTGCATTGAATTTCTTAAATATAAAGTATCCATAAAAATTTTGAATAGGTTTGATTGGGAGCTTGTAGACGCCAATAACTTCGCAAGGATAGGGTTCGGTATTGAGCTGGCATTTTACTTAAAATGTTGCAAAAATCATCACTCAAGGATAATGGTTGATCAATAAAGACCTATGGGGTTATTGTAAGCAATGGTCATTACAAGGAGCTCAAGGTGTATAATCAAACACGCGAAAGTTAATAGGGTTTGAATCGGACGCTCACCAGAGCTTGATAGATGATCAGAACAACTACTTTTTTGCATTAAGGAGCCAATCAAAGACGTTCACAAGAAGGGCATGATAGGAGGAATACAGATTGCAATATAATATTGCAAAAAAGAGAAAATATTGAAGGGTCCTTCCTTCCACCAGCCAGAAAGTGAAAATCATGAAATGCTTCCAACAGATCCCTAGAGCTACGCTGCTACACTACTTCCAGTTGATCACTAAGACAAAAGGAGATTTCAAAGTCATGTTTCACCAGCCACCACCACCACCTCCTGACCATCCATTGCCGGCTTGTGATTGTGATGAATCTCTCTTAGAGGCCGTGCCCCATTTCGCATCATCAGTGACTCCACCACTTCCTTCACCCACGTCACTGCCACTTCCACCACCCCAGCCACTTTGTGCCCCACTCTTTTTAGAGCCATTACCCCACCCAGAATCCCCATTGCCAGTGCCTCCATGACCAGAGTCACCACCTCCACCGGCACTCCAGCCCCCTTGTGCTGAACCTCTTTTCAAGCTAGTATTGCCCCAGCCGGCACTCCCACTATCAGTGCCGCCACCACTTCCATGTCCCCCGCCACCATTATCGCTACCACTAGCTCCTCCACCCCAACCACTTCCACCACCGCTTGCACCAGTTCCCCAGCCACCAGGAAAGGCTTCCCTTCCAGGAGAGTTTTGGACTTTCGCACCTGGGAAACTGCCCTGACCTTCATCGTCATCCTTGGTACCTGAATCCCATCTGGGCTTATCATAACCAGAATCCTGCCTCTCATTGCCGCTATTATTTCCTCTGGTGCTGTTATACGATCCACGACCACGTCCTCGCCCACTATATGGTCTTGGTGGCCCACTCTGATGACCATCACGACTACCACCACTTCTATAATCATTTCGACCTGTGAAAATGAAACATGGGGGAGCATAAAAGATTTTTACAGATGAGAGAAATTAAGATGAAAACCAAAATCTTGGTCTAAGCTTGAACAAAAGGTAAAAGCAAAATATAGATGACAGCCTAATATGTTCATTAGATCTGAAGTGGATCAGGCACTTCTCTAGTCTGCCGAAACAGCCCTGGAGACCTGCTGTACACCAAGAAATCTTTCCCATCATAAAAACAAGTGTTTTTAGCATCAATGCATTCAATATGGATCACAATTTTCATCAAGATCAGTGTAACTCCACAAGTTGGGGTTATCCTGGAGAATTCAAATACCACCAGGAGCAGAATTTAATGGACTCGGAAATGCAAACTCAGAAAGTTATAAGAACAAATCATTAGTTTTTCACATATAATTATTCAAGTCACTACTCGGGTCATATAAGAAATAAAGAAAACCACATGCAGGCACTGTTCAGCCAAAGCCTTCAACAAACTGAACAGGCAACCCAATGGTATCTTAAATGGTTTGCATCAACATATCTTATATGCACCTTTATGTTTTTTTAAATGCTTTACCTGTCCTGGAACCTGGACCAGAAGAACGATCTCTGTCAAAAGACTGTCCTCTCCAGCCATCTTCATCTGTTGAACCACCCCAGGAAGAACCTCTTGTTGCAGGGCTTCGCATTGGGACCATGGCAGCAACTGACCTAATTGATGGTGCTTGTTCATGTAAGGGGTCATCTATATGCTTTTGAAAATATGCCACAAGCCGGTCAATGTCCTCAAACATGCGCTTCCGAAACTTGAATCCCTTAGGATATAGACCAACATACTCATGATGTGGATTTGTACTCCTTATATAAGTGAGAATGCAAGTCCCTGGGTGTTCATGAGAAATGCCAAACGAATAAACTATCCTGGTAGGCTGTTGTGATTTCTCAATCCTTAGGAGCTCATCAACTTCTGCTTTTGTTCCACTTCTGAACTTGCGATAATTTAGCATCGACTTTAGATAGCCCACCAAGGGATCAACATAGCGGTCCATTACCTACATCCAAAACAAAGTCAACACTGATTTAGCAATATCAAGTAATGAAGAACAAGAGGACAAGTGCTTATTCATCGCAAAGGAATATACAAGAGCAACCATAACTTGTGTTCTTTTTTCCAACTCCTGTAATCATTACACAAACTACAAGAGAAGCCTTTGAACTGAGAAGCTGAAATAAAAGAAACCAACCTCATCTAAATCCTCAAAAGTATCCTCTCCTATTTTCAATGTCTTCCCGATACGAAGTAAACTTGTGATATCTTTGAGTTCCTTCCCCCCTTCTCCTATGTCTTTATGAGCATAAACTCCATCATAAACTTTAAGAGTTAGAGTTAAATATGAAGGTCCACGAGAACTAGGACGCATTATACTTTCTCCAGGATCCTTGTTGGATAAGAACTGCAAGAAAAATAAAATATTAAAGAAAACTAAATATAGAATTTAACAAACTGTGAAAAAAGAGAAACAAACTGATTTTGATGAAGATTCTTAAGAGTATAATACAAATCCAAAGCAAAATATAGGTAAAGTCCAACCCCAGGTCATGTGAATACCACCAATGAAGAGGAACAAGCAACAAGGCAGAAAAGAAAACAATGGAAAACTTCTTTTCATAATTCCTATTGAATCATATGAGAAGATAGTTTTCACAATCTGATTTGATCTGTTAAGCATGTGACCAATAGTATACAATTAAAAAGCATCAAGAAGGTACCTCCATGGCTTCATCAGCAGTTATATTCTGGAAGCGTGGATGAACAATCATCCTGGGCTTAAAATGTTTCTTTGCAAGCTCCCTCCCTTTGCGAACCTTCTCCTGCTCACTCCTCAGACTGCTTTGGTCTTCATGATAATAGAGATCAAGGTTGCGCACCTGCTGATATTGGTTATGTCTCATCTCACTGTCTTTGCAAACCAAGAACACTTGATATCTATTCTTTTGAATTGATTTGATCTTGCAAGTCAGTATATCATCTTCGCGCAGCTTGTCAGACAACTCAGGTATATCCCTCCAATCATCAGCATAGTCCTCCTTCGTAAGAATCCCAGTCAGACCAGTTTCCAGTGCACATATTGCCTTTCCGCCCACCACCCTGCGAACTGTGGCTTGTACAACTCTCCCTTCAGCAAGGGTATCCTCAGTTTCACCTGAAATCATATAAAATTCTTCATCCTGGGTTGGTTCTTTATACTGTTTACGCCAATCCTGGAAACCTTGAATCAGTTCCATTTTTATATCTTTGAAAGTCTCCTTCTTGTTGTCCCGTTTATTGTCTTTAAAATACAAATCAAAAGCAAATGTTTTCAATAAATTAGGCCGCTCTCTAACATATTCTATTGCCATCTCTAATGCATCGTCATCGTCATTTGCATCACCACTGTCCTTTTCATAAACAACTTTTGCCAACTCCTGTGCAAGACCATAAGATTCTGGATGTATCCTCGTATCATCTAACACATCAATGAACTGGCTACTGCTAGCAGCAAGGCCACTCCTCCGGACACGCAAAAAAGCAACTGCATTGACAAACACCTTTTTACCAAGACCATGAGCTGTAACAAAGTCCTTGCGAGTGAAAATCGCTCCAGTTCTTACAAGAGACCTCTGTAAAGATGCTGCTTTTCTAGGTCCAAGCCCAGAAATGAACTGCAAAGGAGCAAATAACCATTCATGACTTGTGGCCAAATTGATGTCAAGGCCTACCTGGTTGGTGGCATCTACCATAACTTGTTCAATCACCAAGTATTTCTCATCAGGGGTAAGAAAGTTCTCCAGAGGGTTTAGTTTCCAAGATAAAATCTCCCTGGCTGGACCACATAGTGTTGCAACCATAGCCAAAGGATTTTGCAGACAGCGGCCAAGAGCAACAGCCCGCTTAACAATGCCTAAGAACATAGGAGAAGACAGGCTTAACTGCTTGTATAATGGACTTTAAGATTAAGAACAGCAGCAAGACAATATATAATACCTGACTGCCCGGGTAGTTGATCAGAAGAAATCCGAGAATTTTCATATAAACGTGGGAGAGATTCGTCCCCATACACAATGCTCAGTTCATCCATCTCATGTCCAACATCTCTAGGATTTTCCTCCACCATTTTAAAGATAATCTGATAAATGTGAGATGAAATAAAATAAGCACCAGATAGAACAAACTAAAGAGAATCACATACATACTATAAATGACAACAGCACACGCTCAAACAAAAAGGAACTCCTCACATAAACAAGTTAAAGACAGAGCATAGCAGAATCAACGTTGAGCTGCAATTCAGCTTTGGTAATGTCAAAAGAAAAAGGTGATGTGAGAAGGATGAATAACAAACAAACAAAAGGGGTAATGAAAGATCTTTCTTCGTGAACAAAGAAATTAAAACCAGTACAACAGTTTCTCCTGCTTCTAAGCATATTTGCCAGAGAAACATCTCTGAAGTAATATGTTGCAGTGCCCTATAATAATTAAACCAACTATGACAAAAAAGAAAGACCAGAAGGGGGGGTTGCTTAAACATTTTTTTAACAATATGTAGTGATCTTGTTATCATTTTCTGCTAAGCTGCTTATTTTCAAACAGGTTTCAGGCACTCCTCCAAATTGAGCCATAATATTAATTCCACAAAATTCCAAACCTAGGGAAATGATAACATCATGTGTTCTTTTATTCAAAAGAAAAATACATTTTTTTGTTAATTGTATGGTTCAAGACTTGCTTTTCATAACATAGATGTGCAGATGTTAGCTCCGACTCCAAGGCTTAGAAAAGAGAATTCTTAGTGGTTATCCAATTTCAAGATCTATCGAGAAAACCAGTTGATAAAAATAGTGAAGATAAAAATCTGAAAAGCCTCATGTCTCAATCAAAACGATGTGAACTTGTGGTAAAACTTCTGTGTGAATTTCATACAAGGCCCAGATGATCAAATGCAATGGTATATAGCACATTCATGGCTGTGCACTTTGAGGTAGATCACTGTGTTAATTAGTAGATACTGTGGAGAGATTTCACAAGTCTGGGAGCAAAATAAAACCTTCTAACAGTGTCAAATAAAAGTTTTAACAACTAAGTGTTCCTCAAACAATTAATGCTGCTAAAACCTGGTAACATCTACATCTACTATGTTTAAGGAAGCAGGAAAATTCTTACTGCCCTGGTAGCAGAAAACTATGTTGATATAGACCACATCTCAACCACTTTACATAGTAAAGTAACAATGGCATGGATCAATTCAGCCCGTAACAAATCACAGCATCTGAGACATGATTTATTCACAAAAAATAGCTTGACTTGAGGACAAGTTCGTTATTGCTTACCTCATAAATATCATCCTTCAGTTTAGTACATGACAAGTGTGCGGCTCCCAGAACCACCACATGTGGTTGGTGATCTGTCATAAATTTCAGAACACGTTGCTGATCATTTTTCTTGCGTTGCTGATCATTAACATTCTGAGATCTTAATGTAAGGGACCCAGTGTAAAGCACATCTAAAACCTCCCCAGATGAATCTAACATCACAAAAGTAGTTGCTGGTTTTCCAGGACCCCAACAGCAGGCCATCACCCTAGGCGCAGCTTCATCATCCATGGAAACATCACTTTCTTTCCGTTGATATGGGCCCACAGAGACTTTATTCCACAGAACCTTCCCATATTCCCAAAGCAACCAATTTTTAGCTCTGCTAGTCAACAAGGATCTAGCCTCCTTCTCCATTGAAGGCAACAAAAAACCAAAGAGTGCATCCTTCAGTATCAAACTCCTCTGCTCATTCCACAGTTGAGCATATTTACTGACACCAACACTCAAGTAGCGACCATTACAGTCCTCAATCAATTGATCCATAACTTTTTGTGGAAGTTTAATAGTGACTTGAAGAAATTTCTCCTCTTCAGCCTTTTGGATAAGGAGCCATTGTGCATCCTCAAACATCTTGATTGGCTTATCACACAACCACTTGACACCTGCAAACTGATGGAAAGAATCAATAGCAGCATTCCCATCTGCCGTTGGACGTGTAGACACAACAGCATTGTCCATAAAAATGAAACGGACATATCTCCTGACACAGGGCTCACAGCTTATCTCAACTGCAGCCTGAAAGAATACACAAAAAATGGTTAAAGGATATTCAAACCCAACCTCATGAAGCATCAATAAGCAGAACATTTTGCAGGTGTACATGTGAAAATAAGAGCATTGATTCGTACCATGTGCCTAGCCCCTTTAAGAACTGTTTGGGGACTTTCAAACATTGCACATGTAAAACTTGAAGCCATCTCCTCTGGTGTTTCTTTGGCATCCTGTAACTCGTCCTCCTGGAATCAAATGAATCAAACAGGTTATGGTTCCATAAAAACATCAACAATCACTAGCCTATGCAAACTCACCATCTTTAATAAAGATAACTGCATTCCCAGTTGCTCAGCACTGTAACCAAATTTGCTTGCAACTTCCCATAGGCCAGCCTTACTACAGATACTGTATTGTGATCTCCTCATGGGCCTCTTGTACTGTCCTTCATCCACCCCAGCCTCACCTGTTGGAAAATGCAGGTTAAATTTTGCATCGACATCATCAACCTCTCTTTCTGATTCAGCAATCTTCAGTGATTTAAGAATTGACTCAAACAGCTGCTGATTTAAATTAAGTCTTGTTTCATCATATATCCGTCGAGATTCTTCTTCAAAGCGCTTATTGTAGTATGAATTGAGGGCGCTCTTTCGTTTCTGAAGAAGTAGCCACTTCCTATCCAAGTCCTGGATGGCCCAAAGAACCTAAAAGGAACCGTGTGCATGTTTAGAACCTAAAACTTTTATCATGTCTCCTGATGTGTGAGCTTCACTCTTGAGCCAAACAAAAGTGTCAATCCCATGATAAGTAATTTACCTTGTGCCACTTGAATGTGGGAGTTTTATCGGTGTCATCAGAATTTTCATTGTCTACATGTTGATCAGGGTCTTTCAACAGGCTTAAGCATTCCTCCTTCCGATACATGGCAATGAAGGGTATCTAAAATTGATAATGGAACACCAATAGACTAGGTGAAATTGGATCAAATCAACAAAAAATAACATGTGAAAATAAATAATATTATATATGTATATATATACTAACATCTAACTTCTGTATGTGATGTAATTCCAAAAATCGGGTAACATCATCCTTGTTTATAAGCAGTCCATTCTTGGCAAACAAAGGTACTGTTCCGCTTGCAAACTGACTGTATAACCAGTTACTCTCCTCCAGTATGCTGAAATCATCCAATGGAGGAGGACCAGTGCTTTCCTCAGATACCTACAAATATAGAAAGAGCAAAGAATGGATGGCAGCATGAAGATAACTGAGAGAAATCAAACAGTAGTACTTTCTCAAATATAGAAACGTAAAAAAACCTGCATTCTTTCTGGAATATCAATCATCCGAATTTGATCATCTTTCTCGGTCATGTATTTTACAGAAAGGACAGTTGGTTCAAATTCATCTTCCAATCTCCTTTCTCTCCATTCACTAGATTCTAAACCTTGCTTGCGCATCTGTATGAGTTCATCAACATCACCAAATATTTCTTGAGCTTCTTGCAAAGCAGAAGATGAAGCTCCGGATGCCTGCCGAGATTTCTTTTTCTTTAGCTTCTTGCGTCTACATGATGAGCAAAATAATTACATGACACTTATAAGGTAACATAAACCACACAAATTGCATGGGTAAAGGAAACCATACCTCACTAGAGTTCCGTCCTCATCATCTTCATCCACAATAAAATCAGCCATCTCGTCCTCATCTCCAATGTCTGCATCCTCTTCCACTTCTTCTTGCTCCTCCTCTTCAGGCATATCCTCAAGTGGAACACCTGTGGTAATGTAAGACATGATTACTATGTCAAGCATTTAGTATACAAAATAGTGTAATTGGAAAAGAAGAAAAAAGGAGCAGGATGTGCATGCCTTCATCATCACCAAATAAGCTGCGCTTCAGCTTCTCCTCGGCAGTTCGACCACCTTTACCACTTTCATCAAACTCATCATCAGAAAACCCATATCGGTCCTCATCTGAATCCCTCTGAGCTTTCTTCAAACGCTTGAATTTTTTGCTATCCTGGCATAATTTTTAAACAAAGCTCTCATACTAATAGGCTAAACTATTCATCTATACAAACAGTGCAAGAATTGACCTGCAGTATTATTCACCAAAAACATTACAAAGCTCACAACCTTTGGGCGATGATGGTACACATTGTTGTCCCGCAGGAGCTCATAATCATCTTCATCAAGGACATCCTCAGCTTCTCTAAGGAAATTGAAACAGGCATCATTAACACCAATAACCCCATTTTTTAAAACCACAATTGCCAATAAAACAACTCGTAACCCTTTCCCCATCACTCTCAGTCACAGAAATTCCTATCATAAAAAAAAACATAGAAAAACTACAGAAGCAAAATAAAAGTAAAGAGAAACACACCTTTTCTTCTTTTTCTTCTTCTTCCTGTGCCTCTCTTCATCACTATCTTCCTTCTCCTCTTCTTCATCCGCCTCTTCTTCCTCAACATCATCCACTATAAAATCATCCTTCTCATATTCATCCTGCCCTTCTTCTGCACAAAAACCACAAAACTAAATCATGCATTTTCTTAACACAATTCAACACTTCCCTTCCAACAAAAACACAAACCCATTTTTCTCCTAAAAATGTAATTTCCCTCAAATAAACATCCTAATCAGCTCATGCAAAGTAACCCTAGAAACAAAAATCAAAACCAAGTAACCCACGACTTCACAAAAAACCACTCGAATTAATCCCTAAAAAAATCCAAAAAAAGCACAAAACCCATAAAAGTTAAGCAAATGCAAACCATCTTCGTCGTCGTCGTCGTCGTCGTGGTGGCGGTTAATTTTACCTCCATCAGCAGGCTCTCTCTCTTCGTCTTCGAACTCCACCTCATCTGCAAAGACACACCAAACCAAAACCACAAACAGCAAATGCGTTAGTAAATTACAAAACTAAACTACGGCCGGTTTAGGGTTTTTAGGGTAGAGCTAGCGATTTTCCTTACCTTCTTCGTCAGAAACCACGTTTTTGCCCATACTGATTGATTAGTTATTGAAATGAAGTCCAAAAAATTTAAAAAACAAAACACACACTCGAAAAGAGCTAAACAAGAAAATGAGAGATTCGCGAGTGAGAGTGAGAGTGAGTGAGAGTGTTTTTAGTGTTTGTATTTCTTTTGACAACGGTGAAAGTTTTAGACAAAATAGAAAATGGGAGAGAAAGTACATGATTTTCTGGTGCTTGGTATTTATAGTGAAGTTGTTGGGCTCTTTTCCTTCTTTTTTGGGTCTGTTCGCCGATATGGTGTTGGGCTTTGGAAAGAAACTGGAGCCTCCCACGTACTACCGTTTTGGGCTGCCTTTGCATCACAGTTTTAGTAAATTTTGTGTTTTTTAATTATTTTAATGTATTGGTGTTAAAAGTTAAATAAAATAAAATTATTTTTATGCAAAAACACTTTACAAATAACATTTAACATATTTATAAACAGACCTCAAATTTTTTTCTCATTTTTTTCCTGCTTTTTATATATATATATAATTGTTCAGAAATATTTTGGCTTGCAAAACATTAAAATAGGTATTCTAGTATTTTCTAGTGTTTTAATGCATTGATATAAAAAATAAAAATATAAAATATGTTACTGTATTTTCAAATAAAAAGTTATTTTAAAATGCACTTTGCACCGCAACATTAATTTTGCTTTGATTTTGTGTATTTGTAGCTTGAAAAAAAATATCAAATTGACTTTTTATTTTACGATAGTTTTGATGTAATGATGTTAAAACTAAAAAATATTATTTTAATATATTTAAAAATATATATATTTAAAAAAAAACACTAATAAACCTGTGCAAGAAAAATTTGATTGAGTTCTGATTAACTTCATCAAATCTAAATAAGACTTGGGTGAATTTTAATATATATATATATATAAAAAAAACAGAGATTATAAGTTTTAAAGCTTGAAAAAACCTTGTTGTGATTATGTTTGTTTCTAATTTTGAGGAAAAATCTTCTTATTTTGATTAATTTATGATTGTATTTTTAATTTTGAGATTATGTTTGTTTGACTTTGTGTTTATATTGTATAATTTAAAGTTAATTTATCTTGAATTTTAATTATACTTGTTAAATTAATATTTTAATTTTTTTTCATATATATATAATTAATTATATATGAACAGTACAACCCAAAACAGCACGCCAAAATACTCTGAAACCGAACAATCACGAAGCAAGACGTCATTCCACGTCGACAATTTTATTTATCTCGTCATCGTCCATCAACTGGCAATTGTACTAAGCTCGCTGTCTCCGCCACAGTAACGCTCACCACATAGCTGCTGAAACATCAAAACAATCTAACTTGATCGCTTGTCGGCCATGATTTTATTTTTTCATAACAATAAAATACTCTTTCATCAACTTACAGTCGGTAAAATTCAGCTCGTGTGATTTTAGTTCCTGTTTCTAACCGCATTTTCAAATCATTTTAAAAATTGAATTTTGAAATCATTTTATATGTTAATATCAAATATAATTTTAAAAAAAAATAAAAATAAAAAAAAGTATTATTTTAATATATTTTTAATAAAAATTACTTTTAAAAACTTCGATTACATTTTCAAATAAATATTTAGATATGCCATGTTTGCGGGGCAAGATTCTATCTCTACCATATGTTTATTTTTTGAAATTTAGAGCTATAATATAGTTGAGTTTTTTTATTTTACAAAAAAAATATATTAATCTGTAAAATTTAGTTAACTCATTGACATCACTCTTTATGCTCGTAGTATGGGGTTTTTTTTAATCCGGTTTTGAATCAAGTATGGTAACCATAATTAAAACGTTATTTATCATTGTATTTAAAAATATTTTTGAAAAAAATAAAAAAAAAATAATTATTTTTCTTGTGAAAGTCGAGCCGTTCATCTTTTCTCATGATCCGTGAAAGCTCTAACATGGATCGGATAACACCCAGGTGAGGAAAAGGTGCGGTGGTTTCTTCTCGAATTTCTCTCGGCTATTTTCATAGCTTTGTTCGGTGAATGAAGAAAATCGCACGAACCATGTCTCGTGAAAAGTTGTCAGGTATTTTGCTGACGAGCATTCACGTGAAAAATAAAATCTTAATTTATGCCGAAACAGGAGCTCTAGCTTTGTCAAGTGTTAGAGATCGGAGGTACGCCTGTACTGCCCTGCGAGATTCCAGGACACAGTCGTAGAGGTGATGGAAAGGGAAATTACTACTTCAAAATGCTGATGGGATAGTACGTGTCCTGGCCCCACGAGATATATATGGCACTTTTTTTCTTTTTTTATATAACCGGGTGTCTGACCAGCTTAAACGCACCACAACTAATCTCCGGATTCACTAAAGATCCTGCAAACTCAGTGAGCATGTAAGGCACCGCGGCGGTAAAGGCATGCATGGTAGGACTTGAACCCTGGTACAAAAGAAGAAAACAAGTCCCTTTAACTGCTAGGCCAAGACCTCACTTGCAGATATATAGCACTTTAAAATGACCGTTAAGGGTGTATTTTAGTTGTATTTAAAATTATTTTTGATATCAGCACATTAAAATATCTAAAAATATTAAAAATATATACTTTTAAAAATAAAATATATTTTTTAAAATAAAATATATAATAAAAAATTAATTTTTTTAAAACACTTTTGAAATATAGTCTCAAATAACTCCAAATAAAAGCTATCTGGAGACTCGTTGTCGCTTTGGTGTACACAGGGCTCCATTGCCAGGAAAAAACTCATCGCAGTAGTTCCGGCTTCCAGCACTATTGTGAAATGTATGTTGTACAACATGGCCGAAGTAGGCTACACTTGTCGTCAGGGCAACAGCTAGAAAAAAGTCCTGACAAAATACGGTAAAATGGGCATCACATGGTTGTATTTAGTCAATTATTATTAAAAAATAAATTTCATTTTTAAAAATCTAACTTTAATAGAAAAGCAAAAACAAACTGAAATTACCAGGATAGTTTTTAAAATCATTATAAATCATACATAGAGCAAAGAAAAATGTAGCTCAGTCTCCGGTTAAATGAATATTTAATAATATAATTTAAAAAATATATATAAAAAGAATCAAACTCGAGTAAATCTTCTAAACCCAGTTAAATCTTTCAAGCTCATAACATAACAAGTGTAATGAATTTGTCTGGGAATGGTAGAAATTCTTCAATTCATATTATTTAATTGTTCAGTGTTTCAAAAATATTTTTAAAAAGGTTTGAAAAATTTTATTTTTATTTTTTATTTAAATTAAAAAAATATATTTTTAAACCAGACAGGGAGCGAGACACTGAGTTACTTTGGTTTGTTTTGATCACATTACCTTATTATCGTCAATACGTGTTCATCAAGCTTCTATTTTCTTTTAAAAAAAAAACAATTAAATTTGTTGAACGAGTATCTTTAAAATAAATATATGTGTGTGTGTATTATTCATTAGTTTCATTTTCATTATTATCTTTTTTATTGCTAGTTTAGTATTGTAATGTGTGTGTTTTCAAGAGTATTTCTCAAATTGTTTTTTACATGAAAACATATTAAATTTATTTTTTAAAAATATATTTCTTGATAATTTTAATGTGTTAAGTTTAAAATATAAAATATTATTTTAATATATTTTCAATTGAAAAATATTATGCTTCACATTACAAATCACACATTTAGATAATCAAATATTCTGTTGCTTTGATGATTTTTCATAAATATGTATATAAAACTAAAAAAAAGTTTTCCTATTACACACCATTAAATATTCACCGGCCGTGGACTTCTAATGATTTTCTATGATAATTTTCTTCATTTAGATATATTATTGATTATTTATCTATAAGAACTTATATAGTTTACTAGTTATTTACCAGTGTTGTGCCGCCACCATAACCATATTATTTTCAATACAAAAATAAATATTATAAATTTGAGAAAAATAATAAATTTGTGTAGAATTCTTGTGAAACACAAGTTTCTAGTAAAATATATGAATTTTAAATTGATATAAATCTATCTCTTTAACTAGTTGCAATGAAATCATTAATGTAAAATTATCACTATCATTAAAAAAGCAAGATTCGGATACTTGAATCATCAAATTCACTATATTAGGATTAATTTCATTTTATAATATAATTTAAATTAAACACAATAATAAAATATAAATTGTGAAAAAACCTACAATAACTAAACAACAAAAATAATTTGTGTAGTTTTTACCCTATAAAAAGAAGAAAATATAATTGAAAATCCATTGTTACATTACCATCATTATCATGACTATAACAATTAAAATTATCATCATCATCACTTACCAAACAATGAAAATAATTAAATTGCTTAGAAGAATAAAAAAACAATCACTAAAATTATCATTCTCAATAAAACCATAAAATTATCTCAAATAATAAAAAAAAATAACAAAAGAGCAAACAAAAACAAAAACAAAAAAGACAACCAAAATAAATATTATGAGAAAAATCATTTCATCCAAAGAACAAGTAAAAATAACAGGAAAACACTATAAAAAGACCGAAGAGAAAAATGAAGAAATATCAATTTTAAAATGATCATCAACATAAATTAAAATTTTCACGACGGAACTAAACAAAAATAAAACCCCCGCAAAAAATAAAATTAAAAATCAAAACTAAAAGCATAGATGCATAAATACGGACAAAAAATAAAAAAAAAATTTTCCAAGAATGATCGAAAAAACCAAAGGAATTGATACTAGATAAAAAATTATAAGAATAAGTTCCGAAATAAAAAATAAAACATATAATTACTTTCAATCAAGAGACAAAATTGAAACAAGTCAAAACCTCAAGATCGAAAAAATTAAAGGGATTTAAAAAAATCAAAAGAACAAGGACCGAAATGAAAAGTAGCATATATGACCAATTTCAGTTGGAGGACAAAATTGAAATAAATTAAAGAGACCAAAAATGAACCAAAAATCAAAAGAATAAGGGTTGAAATGAAAAAACAACATATATGATCAATTTCAACTAAAGGGTATAATTGAAAAAAATCAAAACTTCTATTGAAGAAATGAGGAAGAAAAAAAAATCAAAAGACTAGGGTTTGAAATGAAATACTCATAAACATAGAGGATATTTATGTATTTTGCCGCTGCAAGAGAGAGAAAATAGAGAAAAAAAACTGACCACCAACGATCCTCCGCTCACCAAAAAATGACACACACACTACCACTAGGAAGAGGACATGGTGGCATGCCGGGAGACACGATGATTATACATTTTCCACTGCTACATAACACTGAAAGCGCATCTTGAAAGACGCGTTCAACAGGAAATTAATGACGTGTCCGGAAGACGCGCTTGCAATAACCTAAAAAAAAATAATTAAAAAAATACAGAATTACCTAAACACCCTTATATCCAGCGACAACAATGAAAAACCAGGGGCGTGGAAGTACCACCATGCTCTCGGTGTGAAAGCTTCGTTTTTAGTCATTTATGAGGGTATTTAAGTTTTTTCACTGTGCATAAAAAGGTGAAAAAACAAAATTATCCCTCACATCCACCCCCTTGTTTGTGTCTCACTCGAGGATAAAAATGTCATTTCACTATTGAAGATCAGACAAAAAGTGAAATTAGTCAAATTACCTTGAATCAGCCTTAGCCTTTGTGTTAGCATTCAGAGTAAATAAATAGTTCAATTGTGCAAATAAAAATGAAGAACCAAAACACTCCCAAACAATCTATAAATGCCACAGAGAACTCTGAAAAATGCCTAAAATACAACCGGACCCGAGTGAAAATTCTGTGGAATGATGGGCCAGGATGCAATTTCACTGCTGAAATCAACCAATTTATGTTTATGAACACGGTAAAACATCAATTCCTTTGTTTTTGGTTAAATTATTCGAATGAGATATATAAAAAAAGAGATTTTAAATAATTATTCGATTTTATAAATAGTTTATTAAACTATGATTGAATAGTCCAAAAGAAACAAAATTATGGATGGAAAAGATTTGATGAATCTATACAAGCTAAGTTCAAGTGCACCCCCAATTACCTTTTCATGGCTGATATTAGTTGTGGTATCAAATCCAACGGTCATAATATCATTGCTAAGTTGAAGCCAATGTGTCCGAATTGGACTATATCCTTTCTAAAAAAAGTCAACATGGACACCGATCGCGGGCGTGCGTGTGGGGGCGGTGAGACCCACCTACCCGCCGTGACTGGTGCGCGTGTGCATTAGTCATTCCTGTATTGGAAGGCACCGTAACCAGCTGCCGGGCGTACTTTCGCTTTCTAATACAGTAAAAGCTTCCCCATCACTCACGTCAGCCACTCGTATTTCAAATTTTACAGAACTTTTATTTTCTTACGAGTAAAACAAAGGATAATTAATAAAAACGACGTAATTTTATTTTATTTCTTAAAATAATAGATTAATAAATTATTAAATTTTGACCAGGTTAGTATGTAATATAGATAAATATTTTTTCCTCTTGTTTTTCAAAATTTAAAGATTAATAATAAACAATAAACTATTAAAAAATGATAGATTAATAAATTATTATTCAAACATATATTATCCAATCCAATCCCTAGCTCCCGTCCATCGTGCCAAGCAAGTTCATATCTAATCAATGGATATTTCCTGAGAAATTATCGAATAACTCCAAGCTATGAATTTAGGAAATTTGAAAAACAGAAGAGCGTCACAGTGAAGCCAGTCTCCTGTATATTGTTAACGTTACAGTTAACTGATATTTTGATACTGTATTTAAAAAATATTTTTGAAAAAAATTAAAAAATATATTTTTATTTTTTATTTTAAATTAAGTTTTTTTTAATATGTTTTTAGATTATTTTGATGTGAAGATATTAAAAATAATTTTTAAAAAATAAAAAAAATTATTCTAACACTTTGAAAAGTAATGTTAATCACACTTTCAAACAGACCCTAATAAATCAGAAAAGTGAATACAGATAATATTTGTCTTTATAAAATATTTTTATATTACCATATTAAAACAATAAAAAATATAAAAAGTAATTTTTTTAAAATACAAAACATTATCAAAAGTATAATTGAACGCAAAATCAAACATTATCATACACGTTCCTGTTTCTCTTTCTTAATTTGAATTTCGGACAGCACATTGCTTGTCTGTTTCTCTTTCTTAATTTGAATTTCGGACATCCTTACTTCGGATAATGCTCCCGCATTTTTGTCCTGGAAGAATCACTGGCAAGGGTTTATGACTTTGGTAACATCTGTTTTTTCTCTGGGTACTTTTATTTTAAAAATATTAAATTAATATTTTTATATATTTTTTTGATTTGACGTGCTAGTATTAAAAAAAATATCTTATGTTTTTAAATAAAAAATATTTTTAGAAAATACCATACTTTATAATACCAACAAATTACAGATAGATTCAAATTTAAAAAATTCAAGGTGGTTCTAATGAAATGACAACCATCATACCAAGTCATCAAGATCCATTGCCGACAAACCTAAATCAATATCATCTTATGTCATTAATCATTTATTAGTTAATTTATTGTTGATTATAAATTAAAAGAGAATGTGATTTTAGTGTAAATAACAATATTTATTTAAATAGTATTATGTTTTTTCATTTAATATTATATTTGTTTTTTTAATAAATTATCATATTCTCGTGACACACGCCGCATGTTTAGTGGGTTAGCTTGGCTGACCGAGTTTTTTTTCTTTATTAACTTTTTTTTATCCAATCTCATTATTTAATACTAAATTGATTGAGAATTGAATTTTATAATTTATTTTGTTTATTTTTTACTATTATATTCTAACATTATGACCCGTAAAATAATATTTGACGGGTTAAATAGAAAAAAATGATGTGTCATTTTTGAAGTGGTTTTCTTTTAATTCTATAATTCAATACTGAGTTAATTGAGAATTGAATTTCATAGTCTATTTTGTTATGCTCTTTATAAAGATATCCTAGTAACGTAATAAATGTCACAAGTTTTGACATTTTAAGTCAACTTAAATTGAATCATGTTTTTTTTGTTTTTTAAAATTATCTAAATCTCATGACACATGTTCGTCGACCTCTAAATAACTCATTGATTTTTTTTATTAGATTATCTATTTTTTTAAGACATACAGTAAATTGACTTATTTCCCTTTTTTTTAAAATCTAAATCTAAAATTTATTACTGAATTAATTTTGTGATTTCTTATGTTTTTTTTTCCTGTTTTGGCTGATTTGTTTTAAAATTTTTCTTAGTTTTAGCTTGATACAGGTGATTGATATAGTAAATCACTGGCTTAAAGCATCTCCCTGGTTGAGTTTCAGTTTAAGTTGCTCTTTATATTATCCCGATCAAGACCGGTTTGGTTTAAAAGTATTTTTGAAAAAAAAATAAATTTTTTTAAAAAAATTAATTTAAAATTTATTGATATTTTTAAATTGTTTTAATTTGTTGATCTCAAAATTAATTTTTTTAAAATAAAAAAATTGTATGAATACATTTATTAATAAAAAATATTTTCAAATTTAACCTCATTTCATTTTTAAACAGACACCAAATACCAGTGATGTAGTTGATTATAGGCCCCGTGTAGGAAGTATTTAAAAAGTTTCTTTTGAAAAAAGTTATTATTTTTTTATGTAAATGATTTTTTAAGATGTTTTTATATTAAAAAATTAATATTTTAAAAATAAAAATAATATTATTTTAATATATTTATAAATACGAAGTAATTTAAAAAATAAACACAAAAACAGTAAATATTTATTTATTTATTATTGAACTAAAAGAGAGTCAAAAATGGTTTTCCAGCACGGTCTCCACTAACCATAAGAAGGCGTTAAGGCAGAGCCTTGTCAAAGAAATCATCACAGCCTCCTCTCCTCCCATGATGCCACGCATTTAGCCTTCTGTCTAGTGCGCAGGTGGTCCCTACCTTTTTTTTTATAAATACAATCAAATAATAATAATAAATAGGAATTTGCCCTTACAAACCCCAATCTTCTCTATTGAAATTCGAAAATTGCATTAAAAATTAAAATTAAAAATAGATTTTTTTTATAAAAAAAACAGATAAACCACCGTTATCTATTTTGACCTAAAAAGACCATCCTTGTCATTTACAGGTGGTTACTCCACACACACACTCTCTCTCCCTCTCTCTGTCTCCAACTCGAAACCCTAACTATCACTCCACCACCACCATTACCATTTACCACTATATATAAACAAATTCAAACTACAAAAAAATATTAAAAATAAATAAATCTACTAGTACTGTAAGCAAAAGGGTGCTTCTCTCCTCTTCTCTTCACTAATAAATTTCCCTTCTTCTAGTACTCTCTATTTCCTTCCTCTTCACCCTACTCATCCCCCTTTTCTTGTTGTTGTTCTTTCACCTTCGCACTCCAAAACAAAAAAATGGGTTCAACAAACCAAGACCCAATTCATCACCAAACAACCCAAGTCCATTTTCATCATGAAGAAGAACAAGGACCATAGTTTGGAAGAGGGAGGGGGTTTCGTTTGTGCTTTAACATTGGCTACATTATGGGGAAAGCGGGAAATGGTGTTAATGGGAGTGAAGAGGAGCAAGGGATAGGTACAAGTGGTGAGAATAGAGAGCAAAATGTAGAGAGGGGATTTTATTGTTTTGGATGTAAAGGGAATTTTGTGGCTACTAGGTTTACTGGGTTTAGATGTGTTTTTGTACTTTTATTATCTGTTGCTGTTTTTCTTTCTGCTGTTTTTTGGTTGCCTCCCTTTCTACATTTTGCAGATCAGGGGGATCTGGATCTGGATTACAGGATTAAAGGTAGGTTTTTTATTTATTTTTATTTTTATTTATCTGGGCTCTTGAATTTGTGAGTGTCTGGCATTTTGAACCATGGATAGATCTGGATTATCATTATCATTATCATTTAATTCGTGTTTTTTTTGCTGGGCGAGGTTGTGAAGTAGTGTTAGGTTGATAAGAAAATGTGAGTAAAAAAGGAACATGGAATTTATTAATCTGCCTTTTTTTTTGGGTTGCTTGAATTTAGGGTTTCTTGAGTGATTATGATCTGTGGTGGGTATTGGATTGGTGAGAAAATGTAGGAAAAGAAATTGATTGAGAATACTGTGAAACAATGCAAGACTATATGGTATTTAGTGATAAAAGAGTCGTCAGCTTCAAAATCTTATTCTGATTTGACAACTTTGATTTTTTAGATTTGTTCAAGCTAGGAGTTCTTCCATTATGGAAGAATTTGGGTATTGGAATTTCAATATTAAGGTGGTGGTCTTTTGCAGCTCTTATTTTTGGGTAAAGGTCTGGTCTTTTGAGGAATAGACCTATATTTTGGGACATGAATTTCTTAAATATGGATTGTTTAAGACTGAAATATAGACGGTTAGGATATGTCGTGTTGTTTCATGCTAGTTTTGCTAAATATAACCTTTGCTAAATATAACCTTTGCTTCATGCTAAACAAGAAACATTGATTGCACAAAATAATTGCTCCATTATGGGCCGCCTGAAGCTAAATGAGTACCTGTTCATGTTACAAAACTGGACTTTGTACACCGCATACGTGTTCTGTAATTATAGAGAAGTCACAGTGTTCTTGCTAAAGCTTTTTCTTTATTTTGAATATCTCTTTGCTGCAACAAGCTTTAAATGTGTTAGCCTCTCCACCATTACCTCTCCACTCAATAGTGTAGATATCTGGATTGAAGCTTTAATACGGTATTGAAGTCTGCAACTGTGTCACTGTTTCATAAATGTTAGGCTTATATTTTAGTCATGTATGCTGGTTCTGTTAGTGCTGAGGTCTATAATGAGTAATAATCTGGTATGTCTAACAGTCCCACTTAATTGCAACAGAAGTGTTAATAAGCCTAGCTCAGCTTGTGGATAATTTGAACTGAATTTGTGACTTTAGTTTAGTTGCCATTGTTGCTATTCACCACTGATCTTGGAAATGGATGCTGAAAAAGCATACATGTAGTGCTCATGCATTTTTTAATTTTAAATTAGGAATCACATTGTCTAATGTCGCCATACCTTTTGAAATCAAGACTTCTAATTAAATGTATTGGAATGTATAAGCAGAAATGATATGGGTGAAACGATAACATGTTAATTACAGCATGTGTTTTGTTATTAATGTGTGCAAATCATGAAACTCACTCTTTCAATCTTTGTTATTAATGTGTTCACTTTTCATTTATTCAGATCATGATATAGTAGCAAGTTTCGTAGTAAAAAAGCCAGTTTTCTTGCTGGAGGACAATATATTGAAGCTTCAGAGTGATATTTTTGATGAGATGAGAGTTCCGAATACCAAGGTATTCACCTGTTCCATTAGTCTTATAGTATTTAATTTGTACTTCCTCAATTTTGATTCAAGTTTATATGTTGAATCAGGTGGTTATCCTGTCTCTAGAACCTTTGGCTGGATCAAACAGAACAAAGGTTGTGTTTGGGGTTGATCCACTTGAAATTGATTCAAAAATATCATCAACTGATCAAAGTTTAATCCGGGGCTCTTTTGTGTCTCTGGTTGTAAACGAATCATCTCTCGAACTGACTAAGTCCTTGTTCGGAGATGCATCCTCTTTTGAGGTGCTTAAATTTCCTGGAGGAATTACTATTATTCCACCACAGAGAGCTTTTCTTTTGCAGAAAGTGAAAATACCTTTCAACTTCACTTTGAACTTCTCTATTCTTCAAATACGGGAAAATTTTGCAGAGCTGAAAAGTCAACTGAAGGAAGGACTGCATCTAACGCCCATTGAGGTTCGACATCATTTTGCCCCTTCTCTTTTAAAACCTGACCTGTTTTGCGGTTTATGTAACATCTAGTCGTATCTATCCATGTATGTGAGGTATTGCTTTACCACAGCTGTTCAGTGTTCCAACTTCTGAATGTGTTTTTGAGATTGTAGTGTGGGGTAGCTGTGTATTGGGAGTGGGACCTTTGAAATTGTGTAAAAAGTGACATGGGAGAAATATGTCAAGGAAGGTTTTTGTTTCTATAATTAGACTTCTTTTCTGACAGGGAGAGAAACTTGTGTGTGATAACTTTTCATTCATCAAAGATTTTTGTCTATGATTACCCAAATAAGATATGTCTCAGTTTCTGAAGGAAATTTATTCATTTACCACTAGTGTTTGCTATGCAGAATCTGATGGTTTCTTTTGTGGATGCAGAACTTGTATATAGACTTGTGGAACTCACAAGGTTCAACAGTGGCTCCCCCTACTACTGTTCGATCGTTAGTTCTACTGGTAATCGGGAATACCCCCAGGTTAAAGCAACTGGCTCAAACTATCAGGGGTAATTCTAAGAATCTTGGCTTGAATAACACTATTTTTGGTAGAGTGAAGCAAGTTCGTCTATCATCTATATTGCAACATTCACTCCACGGTGGTGAAGGCAGTGCTCCTTCACCTTCTCCTACTTCTCTTCCTCATCACCCCCCCCCCCCCCCCCACCATCACCACCACCACCATCACCACCACCATGATGCCCATGCTCCTGCAATTTCACCAGTACCTCCGCCTAAGAGAAGTGCACCTGCACCTGTTGATGATTCACCTGCCCCATTGAAAAGTTCACCTGCACCTCACAACAACCGTGAAGCAAATCCTCCTGGTTGTCAATTTGGGCACAAAAGAAGGTTTACAGGGAATGGTAGAAAGAGGTCTCATTTAGTCTCTTCTGGGGCACCTAGCAGTCCTCCTCCCTCTGCTGCCTCGCCTCAACCCGACAATGATCGACCGGAAGTATCACCAGCACCTCCACCAATTTCCCATGCAATTCCTGCATCCAGTCCTTTGCCAAATGTAGTTTTTGCCCATGCTCAGCCACCGTCAAGGGGTAAATCTGATGAGCATTCTGACACAATGCCATCATTTTCACCTTCACCGTCGCCATCTTCATGTGAGTAGATATAATACTCTTTACCATGAGCTTCTGATCACTGATAAATCCAACACTCTTTTCTTTGTAAATGCTATGATTTTTTCTTTGCTAGCTGCTCATCCTCACCATTCATTCTGGTTCTATTTCTGCAAATTGTTTATGAAACATAGTGGGTTGATTGCTTGATGTACTGATTCTGTTTTGTTTTCTTTTTTAACTTGATTTTCCTTTTTCTCAAGCTTGAGTTTATCCGACATTTATTTTCTAAAATCACCTCTTTCCTCAGATAGGACAGTGGAAATCTCTCTTTACGAATCAATCATGCTCCCAATGAGTTGGAACTGTTGGACCATGTTATTTAAATGTTTCTATCCCATGAATGCAATGTGCTGATTCTCTACTTTTGCAGCTTCTGCAGGTATTCTCACTGTTCAATGGGCATTTGCACTATCCCTAGCCGCTGTTGTATTACAACTATAACCAAAAAAAAAAGAGGAACAATCTATTTTCCAGTTAAAATCACTTCTCTGGGATTCAACATTCAATTCACAGACAGACAGAACAAATCAGAGGAGTTCAAGTGGGAGCAACACAAAGGACTTGCCTCCCATCGAGTGGATATATATATTTTTTTACGTGCATGTAAATATTTTATTAAAAGTCCAGCATATAGATGCATTTTGAGGTCAAAGTCACAGAGGTGGCAGGCCTCGGATTGCATTGCTGTTGTTTCGGGTATTCTCCTGCAGAATTGCGAGGAAAAAAAAGCCAAAAAAAAAAGAACAAGAGAAATGTATCAAATTACCATTTTGTATCTCATCCCTGCTAAGTCAATCAGGTATGATTTTTGATCCGAAGTCCCCCTTGTTATCATTCAGTTTAGATGTTGAACTCATCTTGCTTTAGCCTGTTAAAACACCATGGCTGGATCTTGAACAATCATCTAGCTTGATCAGTGTATTGGTGCTTTGTCCAATTCTTTTTCCTTTTAACTGAGAATACAAGGAAATAAAAAAGGAAAAGAAAGTGCTGCAGTTCAGTAATTCTTCTTTTCTCCTTATATCCATTTTTTTTTAATAATTTTAGGAAGATTTTTTTTAAAAAAACCAGTTCAATTTAATTTAATTTTCAGATTTTCAAAACCAAAAACTAACCATAACCAAAACTGAATCAACCCAAATATAATAAATTAAAATTCTATTATGTGATGTCTGACATTGATTTTCAAAAATGTTTTTTCTAAAAATAAAAATGATTTATTTTTATTTTAAATTAAAATTTTTGGTGTTTGTTTTTTTAAATCATGTGAAAAACAATTTTAAACCTACAGTCAAAATCAAACTATCAAACAGTCAAAATCAAAGCTATAAAAAACAATAAATCCTTTTTAGATTTTTTCATTTAGGTTTTAACAAATATAAAACTGAAAATGAAAGGTTTTGTTTTCTTTCCGCTGAAAAAAATCTCAGAGACAAGACAAGAAAAACAACTTATAATATTACAAGACAGCACCAAAAAGTTGAAAACAATGGCCTGTGCAGTGTATTCTCCTGTTCTTAATCATTGTTATTCTTCGTGAATGTTGTATGCCGATAGTAATATTCCTGCCAATCAAGTTTTGATTGAAGTCTTTAATGAAATTCCAAAACTAAAATCATCCTGAGAAAAAATAAATTTTAAATAGAATTTCATTTTTTAAAATAAATAAGAAATTAATCATTTTTTAATGCAAGCAAACCCCATTCTTCAAAAAATATACTTTATGAGTACAGATGAACGAGTACAATCCTGACTGTTCCATTTTCTTACAAGAAGTACATGTCCTGACTTGAACTCAAGATTTGCTGTGTAGATCACAAAATCCCTGTTATCACGCCACGTCTCTTAGTAACTAATCTTCTCAATACATTCATGAAAAAATGAATTCTATGTGTTTAAAGCAGTGTTGTTAGTTTCATCTTGTTTCGGCCAAAATGTTTCATAGAAGTTAAAAAAAAACGAGATAAAACGGCATAATTTTTACCTCACTTAAAATTTTGGTCCGTTCCGGAAATTCCGCCCAAAATTCAGCCAGAATGTAAGGGTTTTGTTCCGCCCATTTCGTTTCGGTCAAATGATTTTTTTTAAATAATGAATAATTTTATAATATCAATCATATCTTTTAATATGACCGTTAGATTGAGATAAATTTTTATGACAAGTCTCTTGATATATTTATATACGTTATGTTAAAATTTCAGACCAATTAGAGAATGTAATGACCTTATGAGATTGATGATGACATCCTAATAATATTATAAATGTTCATAATTTGTTTAGAGAAATCATTTTCTTGTGGTTTTTTAGTTTAAATTGCATAATTTTAAATAATTTAATTTTTTGATTTGAGTTAAAAAAAATATATTTAATTATCTATATCTATCTATCTATCTATACACACACACACATAAACAATATAATTCTGAAATGATAGGCCAAAACATTCCAAAACTGAAATATTCAATTCTAATTGAAAAAAACAAAACACTAATTGAAATGAAATTGACAAATTTGGTTTAGGGTTCCTCAATGTTTTTTTAAGTCATTGGCCAGTCAAGAAACAAATTGATTTCATTTTGACATTTTTTTCTAAAAATCAATATATTTTTATCAGGTTATAAATTATATTTTTATCAATAAAACTAAGTAAATTCTTTATTTTATTACATCTATGATTCTTTTTATATAAAAAAACATGTTGAAATTTTTTATATGTTCAAGTTAGTGTTTTCAATTTGATTTTAATTCTTATGATTCTCTTTTCTTAATTATTTTATAAAAAAATATTATTTTTAATTTCACTCTCGAGTAAAAAAAGTGAGTAAATATTTTTATTTTTATTTTAATAATGCCAATAACACATGTTAATAAAATCTAAAGATAACCTGAATAATTATATTTATTTTTAAAAAATGGCAACAGCATCAAAATATCGTAGTGAAAAAATAATATGGATCACCATATATAAATTCAGAGAGGATGTTCATAAATGGAGCTCTCCCGTGAAAAGAGCTCTGAATCTCCATTCATCTAACCAGCTAAAAGACAAACACACTATTCTTGTCCTTTTTCCATCCCCAGAGAAAATATCAAAGCTAACCAGCTTGCCTTTTCTCTTTCCACTAAAGAATCACTGAAAATATCTTTGCATTGAGAAAGTCATATCCATTTCCCAATCTGCTAAGTCATCATTCACCTCTCTTTTTGTTCCATTGGAACCAAACAAATCTCACTGTTAGATTCCCTTGCATGTATCTATAAGAGGTACCGCGGTTTGTTACTTTTGATCAAAAAGTGGAAACCAGTCTCTTTTGGCTGAAGTAAAGGTGATTACCGCTCATATCTCGATTAAAGATTCAGCCGTTTTCTCCTTTTCAAGTTTATCACTTGTAATTTTGATCCGGGCACTTGCTGTTTTTGGTCAAAATGTAGGATTTTTAATCAACAAGCCTTTTGGATTGTATTGGTTATGCTAATGTTTTGCACTTATTTTTGCAAGATTTTACTTTTTAAAGCAGACACTAACAGAATGCAAATTGGTTTTCCGTAGAAATTAAGAAATATTACCAGGGTCTGATTTGTTTCTGAAAGAAATGGCGAATTTGGGATTGTTTTCCGGGACCAAGACAGCGAAGTCGGTGAATGTGAGTTTTAGATTACCATATTATACCCACTGGGGTCAAAGCCTTCTTGTGTGTGGATCTAAACCAGTCCTGGGTTCATGGGATGTGAAGAAAGGCTTGTTGTTGAGTCCTGTGCATCAAGGTGAGGAGCTCATATGGTGTGGAAGTATTTCAGTACCAAGTGAATTCAGTGGTGAGTATAGTTACTATCTAGTGGATGATAAGAAGAATGTGTTGAGGAGGGAGATGGGAAAGAAGCGTCAATTAGTATTGCCCGAGGGGATAAATGGTGGAGAGCATGTGGAGCTTCATGATCTTTGGCAGGTGATGCTTTGCGCTCCATTCTTCTATTCCTTTTCATGCTTTGCGAATTGATGTTTCCCGTGTTCATCTTGCAAAAAATGTTTTTTTTTTTTTTTCAAAGGATTCTTTCTGTTCCCATTATTCTGGAAATTTATGTAAAGGCATTACCCTGACATATGACCCAACATATTTCTTGTAGATTGAAGTAGTCTAATAATAACAATTGCTTCATCATAGTTAGGATTATATTGGCTTCATAATGATTCGTTGATTAGAGGAGTGTAGAATTTTTTAATAAAAAAAAATGATGGTTTCTTTACATGTAACTTTGATGATGTAAAAGTTCATTTTCATGGAATCCAGACTGGTGGTGATGCCATCCCTTTCACAAGTGCCTTCAAAGATGTCATCTTTCGTCGAACTTGGGGTTTGAACATAGAGAGATCCCCTGGGATTCAGAATAAGTTAGACAAGGAAGGTAGCTGTATAGACTTATTTATTATTATTCACTCTTCATCCTTGTTAATTTCTGTGCCTGATTTCTGTTTGCTAACCATTTTCCTTTGTGATCTCTGAACTAAAGTAGATGCAGTCCTTGTCCATTTCAAAATTTGCTGCCCAAATGTAGAAGAAGAGACATCAGTAAACTCTCTCTCTCCCTATTGAGCTGCCCACATTTGTATGCAAGCAAAGTTATGCTCGATCTTTTCAACAATGCACCTATTTATGAAGTATGATATGTCCAGGTATATGTAATTGGCAGCACTGCAAAGTTAGGGCGGTGGAAAGTTCAGGATGGACTTAAACTTTACTATGCTGGTGACTCAGTTTGGCAGGCAGATGCTTTGATGCAGAAGGGTGATTTTCCAATAAAATATCCTTTTGAAGTATTTCCCTCAAACAGTAGGATATTTCATGAATTGTTTGGTTATTGTTACATACTCATCTCCCCCCCTCCCCATGTGTGTGTCTCTGTCTGTCTTCCTTAATGGTTGTTTACGTATAAGTACTGTAAATACGGAAAGGCAGGAAACTTTTCCTTGGAAACTGGTGCACATCGCCACCTTTCTATTGACACTTCTAAATATCCGCCAAGTTATATTTTCCTTTCAGATGGCATGATGCGAGTAAGCTACAAAGATTCACTTACGGGTCAGCATATGTTTTTTTACAAGGTACTTTTTAATTGTGATCATAATTCATCATTTTTTTTTAATAGGAAATGCCTTGGAGGGGCGCTGGTGTTGCATTACCAATGTTTTCTGTTAGATCAGAAGCTGATCTGGGGGTTGGTGAATTTCTTGACTTGAAGCTTCTTGTTGACTGGGCAGTAGGGTCAGGATTCCATTTAGTCCAGCTTCTACCGATCAATGACACATCTGTGAATGGCATGTGGTGGGATTCATATCCATACAGGTAGGCAACAAAACTATCATTTTATAAAACAGAAAATTTTGTTTTGTAGGGGACTCTATATAGTTTGTATTAAGGCATAGTTAAATTGATTTTTCCAAATATAGAAATGTCTCTAATTAAATCACCTGGTTAAGAAATCAGGTTAGAGTTCCTCTAAAATTTCAAGGTGTCCCAGTAAAAATCCCAAGCAATTTTTGTTTTATCTTAATTATTGTAGAAAACAAGGATTCGATTGGCAAGCTCATTAGAAGTTTTCACTTGCTTTGTTTTCTTGGTCATGCAGCTCACTATCTGTGTTTGCATTGCATCCACTATATCTGAGAGTAGAGGCACTTTCAGAAAACCTACCAGAGACTATCAAGGTGGTTTCATAGGCTCTTCATTTAATTCTATCCAACATGATACTAGAAGACATTTTCTTTATTATACGCTGGCAATTTCTGGCGAGCTATTCTTATCTTTTCATCTAAAGTTTTATCCATTACTTTTTGTTGTAAACACCCTTCCTTTCCTTTACTTTTTTTTGGCAGAAAGAAATTCAGGAAGCTAGAGAGCAACTGGATGGAAAGGTAGTTATTTTTAGTGATTCTTCAACTTCATGAAGAAACACATTTCTGATGTTCATTGTTGTGTTTATTGACTTGTTGTGACCCAATTAAGAAAATGGCATAAGAAACATGACAAAAAAATGAACCATGAGGTTCTAAGCTAGCTCTATGGACTGGCATGCAGGATCAGTTTTGCAGTGCTTTAGCTTGTTGTAAAGGCATGGGAGCAACAAGCCACAACATGTTATTTTAATTAACCAACTCCATTCTATATCCCTTATTAGAATTCTTGACGCGAGGGAACAAGTGCTTATGTTAGGCAGTTCCAAACGTCATTTTGACAAGCAAGATTTTTGTCTTTCTTAACAAAAAGAGAAAAAGTTCTGTATACTTGTTTTGATTAGAAATAAGATTCTGTGGCTAAACCGACCATTGTATTAACATGTTTGAGCTTGGACCTATGCAGGAGGTTGATTATGAGGCTACTCTGGCTACTAAACTTTCAATCGCCAAGAAAGTGTTTGAACAAGAGAAGGATTTGATACTCAACTCTATATCCTTTCAGAAATATTTCTCAGAGAATGAGGTCTTACAGACTTTTGTTTACTTCTTCCTATGATCATGTCTTATGCCTAAAGTACTTTGATTTGCAATTTGAACTTTGGTAATTTTTCTACTTGATTATACTCTCTTTAGAGCCAATTGGTATTCTAATGAGTGTGTTATTTGATTGCAGCAATGGTTAAAGCCCTATGCTGCCTTTTGTTTTTTGCGGGACTTTTTTGAAACATCAGATCACAGCCAGTGGGGTCGTTTTTCCTGTTTTACTGAAAAAAAGGTTGTTATCTCTGAGTTTTCACTCTAACCTGAGATTAAATACCATTAGTCAAATTTTATTGGATCTTTTCATACATGATAGATAGGTAATATAGATCTTTGTTTCAATTTTGTGACCAAAGTTGTGTTATTTAAACTCTCTGACAAAATGACACCATTTTCATACAGCTTGAGAAACTTGTCTCAAAAGACAGCTTGCACCATGATATAATCCGCTTCCATTATTATATCCAATTCCATTTGCATGCACAGGTATGTTCAATTGATCTGATGGTATTTGTCTCCCATTTGTAATTGGTCTTAAACCAGCAGTCGGTCTTTACTGTTTGTGTCATCATGAATTGACAGTTGACCGAAGCTGCAGAATATGCAAGAAATAAAGGTGTCATATTGAAAGGAGATCTACCTATTGGTGTAGACAGAAACAGCGTAGATACCTGGGTCTATCCAAATTTGTTCCGCATGAACACCTCCACTGGAGCACCTCCAGATTACTTTGATAAAAATGGGCAGAATTGGGGCTTTCCAACTTATAATTGGGAGGAAATGTCAAAAGACAACTATGCTTGGTGGCGTGCACGTCTAACACAGGTTTTGCACCCTGCATATGATGATCTTGTCCTAACTGTGCCTTCGTTTCTTTCTGAAGAAAAAATTATTTGTTTCTATGACTACTTTCTGAAGAAAAACCTATTTGTTTCTATGACAGATGGCAAAATACTTTACAGCTTACAGGATTGATCATATTCTGGGTTTCTTTAGAATCTGGGAGCTTCCAGAGCATGCCATGACAGGTCTGATTGGAAAATTCAGACCATCTATCCCTCTAAGTAAGGTATAATTGCACCGCACCCTCCTAGCCTTCCTGAATGAAAAATAAGTTTAAATGATGCAAGAGAATTTTAGGATTTGCTATAGGGCAACTGGATTTCTTATAAAGTCTAAGCTACCCTTGCTGCACTAGTCCTTGAAGCACTCGTGAGAGAAATTCCTTTTTTGTGTTCTATTAAACATGTTAAAATAATACGTCTGCTGCAGGAAGAACTTGAAAAAGAAGGAATTTGGGACTTTGATCGCTTGAGCCTCCCATATGTCCGGCAAGAAATTGTACAGGTTACTGACTTTTCTTTGTTAGCTATATGTTCCACACTTCTGATTGTTATCAACTCATTGCATTTGACTTGTGGGCTTAAAACTAAATCAGATACTATGATCATGTTGGTTTACATTTCTCTGTTTTTTTTTTCCTTTTTCTGATTTCAGGAAAAATTTGGAGCTTCTTGGACCTTTATCGTGTCAAATTTTCTGAACGATTATCAGAAGGGCCGCTATGAGGTAAAATTATGTTACTGGTCAATAATTTGAGGTTAGTCTTAGCATTTTGACAGAACCTAGGTTGGTCTAGTGATGAATTTGTGACTCAAATTGAACCTCAAAATAACCTCAAAATTTGTCACATGAACTGACTGACCTGTCTGCAATTTCTGATATTAAATTTCTTCCATTGAATCGCTTCTTGGATCTTTCAAGTTGTTTTATGGTCTCCATCCTGTTAAAGCTCCAACATATGTTCCCTACGCTTCAATTTTAGTCTTGCTGTCTGAATTCTTATCCCTTCTCATTCTCTCATATTTATTTATATCTGCTTCAATCTTATTGTATCATATTTGGTGCTTTTGTTCTGGCATGAAAAATTAGTTTACTCATATTTCTCCTCATTAATCTAGTTCAAGGAGGATTGTGACACGGAGAAAAAGATTGCTTCCAAGTTGAAGATGCTTGCAGAAAAGTGCATGTTATTGGAGAGCGAGGACAAGATACGCCGTGACCTGTTTGATCTTCTGAAGGTAGCATAGTGGAAAAATATTTATATTCCCACAAGTTTGGCATATGGAATTTAGACTTGTCTCTTGACTGCTTTAGAGTGACTGATGGCTGTTCTTCTCATTACCAGTCTCGGTTCTTGGTTCTGATCTATTAATTCTGTTTGCAGAATATAGTTCTTATTAGAGATCCTGAGGATTCAAGTAAATTCTACCCTCGTTTCAATCTTGAGGACACTTCAAGTTTTCAGGATTTGGATGACCACAGGTACCCTAATCATATCATATCTTTTGTGAGAAATTCCCAGTGCTTTGGATTGAGTGATCTATAGAAGAATGTAGTAAACTAAAACATTTAATCCCCCTTTTGCTTACCGATAATTCTGGTGCTCTGTAACCAAGTACCAGCTTGTTTCCTTTCATCTCATAAAACCTCTCAATTCCTTCTGACGTAGCATCTCTTACTGGTTATGCGATACAGCAAAAATGTTCTCAAAAGATTGTACTATGATTACTATTTCCATCGGCAAGAAAATCTATGGAGGCAAAATGCTTTGAAGACTTTGCCTGCTCTCCTGGACTCATCAGATATGCTAGCATGTGGGGAAGATCTGGGTCTAGTTCCTGCTTGTGTTCACCCTGTATGTTTGTTGAGTTCTTCCCAACTTCAACTCTAACTGCCTACATCTCTACTCCACTCCTTTTCGCTTACTCTATTACTCCCAATCTGCATTCCATGAAATTAAGCATGATTGGATAATGTTCTGCAGGTCATGCAAGAACTAGGATTGATAGGTCTACGCATTCAACGTATGGCCAGTGAACCTGACCAGGAGTTTGGTATTCCTTCTCAATACAGCTACATGACGGTGAGTCCCAGACTTCTAGTTTTATATTTCTTGTCTATATTGTGGACATATCATTGAGGCTGATGTGTGCCACCCTTGCTCAGTTCCATTAGAAGGTAATATAAAATTGGCCTGGCAACCTCAATTCCTCACCGATTGTGTACTTCAGGTTTGTGCTCCATCATGTCATGACTGCTCAACCTTGCGTGCTTGGTGGGAGGAAGATGAAGGAAGAAGATGTAGATATTTCAAGAACGTGGTGGGGTCTGATGGAATTCCGCCTAGTAAATGTGTTCCAGAAATTGCACATTTTGTCTTAAGGCAACATGTTGAAGCTCCATCAATGTGGGCAATCTTCCCTCTTCAGGTACTGTGACCTGGTTTGATTATCAAACATCAAATCTTAGGGAAATCCATATCCTAACCAGTGAATATTTCATTCCATGTATTAGACCGATTTAGCCAACATAAATTCATACCAACTATGTGATTTTCTTTAATGATCAGGATTTGTTAGCATTAAAAGAAGAGTACACGACACGCCCTGCAACAGAGGAGACCATCAATGACCCCACAAATCCAAAGCATTATTGGAGATACCGTATGTTTTCAATTCCATTTTATGGATTTGGTTGGCATCTCAATTTTTGAATCTTATCTCTTCTCTTGTCTCCAACTAATAAACAAAGCTGTATATTTCTGGCATGCTCTTAGGTGTTCATGTGACATTAGAGTCTCTGATGAATGACAAAGAACTCATATCGAGCATCAAAGATCTTGTTTGTGCGAGTGGACGTTCACATCCTTCCATTGAAGAAACCGAAACCGACGAGCAAGGGAATCAAGAAACGATAGTGATGAGTACAGGCAAGAATCAAGTCGCCAAAGGTCAGGAAAAGATTTCCATTGGAAAGCAACTAACTGGGGTTCCAAGACAGGAGGCTTGTGTTTTGTAAGTCTTGTCATATCTTCCACGACACATATATCTTGCTATAAGCTTGTACAACATGAGACAACTCTGGAATGTAATTGTTCACACGAGCCGCTTGTGAGAGTCAACATCCATGATAAAATTCCTCTTTTACAGTAGAAATGGTCCATTACAGAATAATTAGTGGATGGATAAAATTCCTCTTTTACAGTAGAAATGGTCCATTACAGAATAATTAGTGGGGTTAGTGGCATTCCCATCTATATTTTTCAAGCTTATCCATTCAATAAAAGCATGCTGGTAGTAAAATAATAGCAAAGCACCATTGCTGCTATGACCGTCTGTAGTGAAACAATTCCAGCTGTAGTGTTTTGCAGCCTATAAAAAAGCTTGTATATTATGTTAATATATTGGATTTTAGCTTCTGTTTAAGCATCTATCTTTATGGCAAAAGTTTCTCTTTTCAACCTCTCAAATCCATGGTTGTCAGACCCGGTCATCTTGTGGGTCAATTTTCTGGATACGGATGGAAAAAAACTTAATTTCAGTCCTAATTATATATTATTACAGTAAATAAAGACAACAAAATTATCAATTTGCAATAATATGTTTCCACAGAGCATAAAAACCCCATTTACAAACTGTAGTTGATCAGATAAAGTTGACTAAATTAAATTAAATTTAAAATAATGCATCTGGGACAACATGTAAATGAACTAAATAACCCTAACAATCCATGAACTTCTGCGAGTCAATCCACAAACCGAAAACAAGCAACATATTAATTAAAAAGCTTTTCTCGGTGTTCATCTACTTAGTTTTAGCCGGGTTAACCGGGTTTTATCGGTTCACCTAGATCCCAACATGGATCATGTCTGGGTTCAAGAATTTTTACGATGACAATAGCCACCATAGTTCTTCCTCCTCCTTTCTTTTTGACAATTACAGAATCAATGTGTACGTGATCCAGCCATTTATGCTTTCTGAGCCCCCGACAATTGACCCTCCAAACTCCACCCACTACCACATCATGGCGTGAAGGATGTAAGAGAAAAGAAAAGAATAATAAATAAGCCGAATAATTGAAGGCCGCACGTGGACGTGAGCTGAACCTGATAAGTGACGATGACCCACTCAGACTGCCAGCCTAGTCCACCCATGGAAAGAAAATTAAAGACATGGAGATAAAGAAGGATGCTTTAATACTTGCGAGAAACAGAGACAGAATTGTTACCCTTTTTGATTTTTGATTCCATTACATGAAATTTATGCTTCTTCAAGTACACTCTCTCTAATATAATCATACATGGGATGAAAAACAGCACAAATTCTCTACTTTATTGCTTCTTCTTCTCTCGAATCCCATCAACGGCCCTCCTCAATGTGCTGATATTGACCACTCTTTCTTCACAAGCCCCTCCCACTTGCTGCTTGTCGTCTCGATGGCCGCCGTCTTTGTTTTCCGAGCTCCGGTGAAAACAAAGAGCGGTATGATCGTCCGGTCGTTCTCTGGTTGATGACACCAGGTTGAAAGATCCAAATTTGGGAGTGAATTCTTGAGAAGAGGTGCTGAATCGGGTGTCAAAAGTGAAGGAGAAGTTGGAAGGGGTGAATTCTGCAATCTTGTCAAGTGCAGCAGGGCAGCTTTTTCTTCTCTTGGATTCCCTGGTTGTCTCCTGCTTTTCTTCCTGGCTTGAAGAAGAAGAAGAAGTGGCGAGCGATGGTGGGTCTCGGCTGGAATCTTGAATTTTCGATGGTTTTTCAATGCTGTTCTCTGCCATTATTTAGGGTCATGACTCTCGAGGAGAGAGGACGTAAAGATAAAAAGACTTCTCTTTTGGACAGCTGTGTAATAATATGCCATGTAATGAAATTACAGAAGAAGGTCTTCGTTTTGTTGAAAGATTCTGTCCCTTCCAAACTTCAAATCATTAGAAAGCAAGTAGTTGCTGTGCAGATGTGTTTTTTTTTTCTTCTTTTTTCTCTCTCGTTTGAAAATAAATTTCAGGCACTGCAAATATTTTTTTTAAATTGTAATGGGATGGTTTTATTTTAATTAGATGATCAAATAAATAAAATTGAAAAAAACGATAACTATAACTTCAATTCTCAAACTATTAAATAAACTATTAAACGTAAAAGAAGTTTTCTTGATAAGAACATGAATAAAAAACTACTTGAGTCCATCCGATTTAATATGATGAATTTATAACTCGGAGATAAATGATGACTCAACATGGATTAATCTATTAAACCTACTCATATTATGAAATTGACATAACTCGATCGAAAAAAATCACAAAGTTAAAAAAAAAAACATTATATTTTAATTTTTTTATATCAGTACATAAAAATAATCTTAAAACATTTAAAAAAAATAATTTAAAATAAAAGATAAAAATAAATTTTTTTAAAAATACTTTTAAAACGCATTGCCAAACAAGATTTATATAGGCTTGAACCAAGTGTCAATACTCTAAATAGTAATCATGGAATCTAACTCAATAAATTCAACCCAAATCAAATTGATTTGACATTTGAATTGGATTTCTTGATAAATAAAAAGAGTTCATACAATAAAAAAAAAATAGATTGATTCACAGCCCCATAAATCTAGTAAATTGATTTTTTTAAAATATTTTTATATTAATCTAAACTAACTCATTGACAAAGATTTAATTTGTGTCAGTTTCATAACTATGATATTTATCTCTTTTTTTTTTTTAGATTCGGGGTAACTCCATTCCTTTTTAGGTATTTTATGTGGGTCAAAATTAAATGAATAAAACCCTGGTTGTCCTAAATTTTTATATAGGTGAGCACGTCCTGACTCGAACTCGAGACATTCAATGCAGATCTCAAGTTTTTTTGTCACCAAACCACGCCATTTGATTGTATTGAAACGGAAAAACAATGAAATGAGCTAAGACAAGCTATTTGGTTATTTTTTTTTTTAAGATAACTTATTAAAAACAATATGGATCTAAATTAATATATTCAGTTTATTTTTTCCCCTTATTGAAAAAAATAATTCAACCCACCTTCTTTACATTAAAGTATTTTAAGAATAAAATGTTTTCCTTTAACTTTCATTAAAATACTTGATAACTTGATTGCAAAGTTATACGATTTTATATTCGATGATCTGATTGAAATGACAGAAAGCATGGCATGTCTTTTATATAAATATATATCATATGATTGGATGCCATGTTATATTCATTTAGGTAAAAGCATGAAAATGGACCCCCCTGCAAAAAAATAAAATAATAATTAAGCCTATCAAATTAACTATACAATATAATTATTAATCTCACCCTAATATATAAATTAGCTCAAAAACCCGGTAAATCAAGATTTAATTTAAATCAAATTAAATTTAAATCATATAATAATAACTCGTTTAATATCATAAGATTCAATTAACTCAATAAACAAGTCCTAATTAGTTTCAAATTAATAGATTAGGGTTAGAGTTAAGTGTATTAAAATTCTTTTTTTCTTCTAAATTAAATATATTTTCTTATCTCTCTTTAATTTTCTCAAAAACAAAGCTAATTTTTTTTTTAAAAAATAAATTCAAAATACATCTATTTTAACAAGTGAAATAGTGGTTAATCTATAGGGTTTAAATTGGAATCTACCGACAAAAGTAAAATTAATTTGGGAACTTTTAGGGGACGTTCGTGATTGTGATTGAAAAACGCAAAATAAAAAAATTATTATTTTTTTATTTTAAATTATTATTTTTAGATCATTTTGATATAATAATATCAAAAATAATTTTTAAAAAATAAAAAAATATCATTTTAATATATTTCAAAATAAAAAAACTTTTAAAAATAATATTAACCACCCTACTAATATTTTGACATTTTGACCAATGAGCAAATAGGTTTCGGACTCTTTAGGCTGTCGAACCATTAAAAGCCCCACTGCAGCCATCGACAACAATACCTCGTCGGCCTCCTCCACCACCACCACCATGGAAATCAGCATCGAAGACCACAAACTCCCGTACGAAACACACAGCCTCTACGATGTCAAATTCTTTGGTGACAAGATCCGCACTCTAGTTACCCACACGCCTTCCTTCGTCAACACATGGATCGCTGAAACCCAACAAAAACTCCTCCGAAACAACCACCCTGCTCACCATCCTCTAATAGTTGGCCTTGACATCGAGTGGAGACCCAACTTTGGCCGTCGATTCGATAACCCAGTCGCCACACTCCAGCTTACAGCTGGCAATGACTGCTTGATCTTTCAACTCCTGCACTGTCCCACTGGTATCCCGCAATCCCTCTGTGCTTTTCTGAGCAACACGACTTATACTTTTGTTGGGGTGGGTATTGAGAATGATGCGAAGAAGCTGATGGATGATCATGGGCTGAGGGTGGGAAATGCTGTGGATTTAAGGGGTTTAGCTGCTGAGAAACTGGGGGATTTGAAGTGGAAGAATTCTGGGATAAAAGGGCTGGCGAGGGAGGTTTTGGGGAAGGGGGTGGAGAAACCGAAAAGGATTACTCTGAGTAGGTGGGACAATGTGTGGCTTACTGCTGCTCAAGTTCAATATGCTTGTCTCGATGCCTTTTTGTCTTGGAAGATTGGTGACAGTTTGCTGGCTGCTTGAGCTAGCTAGGGTTCATCACGATGGGATTCTAGCTATGTATCTTACTTATTGGATGCTTTCTATAAAGTATGGTAATATTGCTGTTTGTACTGTTTTTCATATCGTCACAATTTCATTATTCTGCAGCACAGAATGATTTCTACTTTATATGATGTTTGATTTTCTGTGTCTACTGGCATCTTCACAGACACAGAAAAGATTATTGTTTCTTATCGAGTGGTTTTTATTCATGTAAAATTGAAGCTCAGGCCAGAAATTCACCGGGGAGTGGAGGCCGGTTTACTGAGAAACCAGCCGAACGTCATTGAAAGCGAAGAGTAATTGAGTCCGGTAGAAGATGGATATCCCAACTCTTTGCAATACCAGTGGACTATCCATCTTTAAATTTCTCCAAAATTTATAGTTGTAATAGTTTATGGTCGGTGGATCGATAGTTTTTAATTGAGTTGGCGAAGAAGATAGGATAGACTCACTAAATTGATGCACTAATTATAATTAGGCAAAGCACCACACCACCGATGACCATCGATATGCTGCCTTGCCTTGTCTGTCAACAAAGATGGTTAAACTCTTGCAAGTGGGGTCTTGACATAGCGGTTAAAGGGACTTGTTTTCTTCCTCTGTACCAGGGTTCAAGTCTCACCATGCATGTCTGTCATCTCCGCGGTGCCTTACATGCTCACTGGATATGCAAGATGTTCAGTGAGTCCGATGATTAGTTGTGGTGCGCGTAAGCTGACCCGGACACCACGGTTATATGTAAAAAAAAAAGGTTAAACTCGCGACTCGACCTGTAAAATCATACGAGTTGATATGATCTACCAAACCAATCTGAGAAACCAATACTTCATCCATGGACTATTCTGTGTTTTTTTTTATATATATTTTTAGGGTCAAATTATAATTTTATAAAATTGAATAGCTAAATTGAACACTTCATAAATTCATAATTGTACTGAAAATTTGTCCATAATTCATCATCAATTCTATCCATAATCTTAAATTTTATTCCAGAAATCAAACTGTAATATTTTCAAAGTTCGGGATTAAACTGTAATTTTCTTAGGACCCAAGACGACGGACCGTCCTTCAATCTAAAAACAAAAAGAAAACGGTAAGGGAGCAGAACCGGTCACCTGTGTAATTGAACTCTCAATATTTCTTTGATTATCCTTTTTGCTTTATGTAAAAGACTTTAAATTCCACAGTAATTCATTGAATAAAAACCCAAAAAAAAAATGCCACCTCTCATGCCATCATTTCATAAGCAAAAAGCTCAAAAAAACTCTTTATCAATCAACAACTTTCTCGTAACTATCAAGAAACTTTCTTTCCCAATCAAGAACCTCCACTCTCTTTGATCAAGACCCGTATTCTTGATCAAGAACAGCCTCTCTTCATCACTCTCTCCCCAATCCTCAAAACACCACCTCTATAGCCTCGGCAATTTACTTCTCATGGATTACTTTCAACCTTAGCTCTGCTTACAGATGCTCGAATTATCTTGAGGGCTATGACTGTTTTGTTGTGCAATGTGACGACATGTACTGCCATACAATCGTTACTAATAACGAGGTATGCCTCAGGCAATGGATTGTTAGATTGATTTCTCATACCTCCCCGAATAGTGGAGAAAGAATGAAGGTTTCTATGGAGATGATCTGGGACCAGTCCGATGATGATCTCAGCTGCTTCATCCCTGTCACCCTTCAATTTTGCTATGAGAATTGTTGCATCATCTACCATGTCTCTCCTCCACATAACTTTCCGACATTGTCCCTGCAAAACTTCCTGAGCTACGATTCTGTTGATTTTTTCGGTTTCCAAATGCTGTATAAAGTCAGATATCTTCGTCAGCAATACAATCTTGCCGTGAAAAACTGGTTTGATATCTCCTGTCAGGTTTGTCTTTCAGCTCCAGCTTTCCTCAACAATGTCAGCGTGCCTCTACAAACTCTGGTATCCATGATATTCTCGAAGGTTTATGTGAAGCCCGATGACTTTCTTCAAAGCAACTGGAGGCTGAGTAAACTTTCTCTTGATAAAATCATGTTTGCGACCCTAGATTGCTTTTTTGTCTGCCAGATTGCGAATCTGATCAGATTTCCTCTTCCATTATAAGGGTATTGACTATATCTTTAATTAATCATGATTAAAGAAATTATACAGGATACGTTGTCTAAAGATTAATTCTTTTGTTTTTCTTCTCCTGCACCAGGGAGGCTCATATATTTTTCAAGAGAGTACTGTTGATTCTGATGGTTGCTCGTTAGGGTTTACCTTTTTTTTTTTGGGTCCTTGTAAAGTAGTCTACTTCTCTCTGCTGTATGCTCAACGTTCAAAAATTGAAAGAAATCAGTGAAGTGGATTCGTGTAGTGAAGCTCCGATCTTTCTATTATTTTGGTGACAAAATCTCTTAAAGAACTTGCCCCAATTCTGAGTGCCAATGATAGATGTGTGTTTGCTTGCATTGGATGTGTATTTGCTTGCAATAAATGAGAAAATCCTGGCGATTACTTGCATAAAATCCATCATCTCCTAAAACCTTTATACATGAGTTTTATATATTTTCAAATAAAATAATATTTTAAAAAAAACAAAAAATAGCAGAGTATTTCAATGCTTACTTCTCTTGTTTTGAAATAAAATAAAATGTACATATATATATATACTTTGTCGTTTTTTTTATTCGAGGATATCTAACATGGAAAGCGCATTTTGTGGGTTCGCAAGCAAAATCCTGAGTGTCTCATGTTTTTACAAAGAATGCATACTCTAATTAAATTTGAGACTTGCTATGTAGATCACAAGATATTTGCATTTATTATCACTGCATACGTTTATATATTACAAAAAAGTGATAGTATTAACTAAAAAGATAACTACTAGTAGATGAGGATTAGATTAGAATACAGCAGAAGTAGTAGATTAGGATACAACAGAAGTAGAAGAGGATAAGGATGCAACAGACGTGATGCATGGGTTGTCTATTACGTCTGTTGCATCTTTTATAGTTCTCTTCCTCAATCAAGAACCTATATATATCTTTCTCGATCAGGAACCTCCACTTTCTTTGATCAAGAACAGCCTCTCCTCTTCTCGTGGTCAATTCTCTAAACTCAAGCTGTGAGCCTACCAGTTTAATCCTGATGAAAAGCTTCAACATTCGCTCTATTTGTTTGGGCGGGAATGACGTTGAGGAGGTTTTTGACGTGGAATGTGACAACATGCACTGTGTCGCAACCGTGCATCTGAGGCCCGTCTTTCAAATCCAGAAAGGTTCGGTGACAAGGTCGATTTGTCTCTCCAGGAAATGGTATCCATGGATTTCTCAAGGGAGTATTCAAAGTCTACTGACGTTTTTCAGAGCAGCTGCAGGAGGTCGAGTAAACTTTCGACTGATCAAGTAATATACGCTGCCCTAGATTGCTATTTTGCCTACAAGTTTGCAGTCCGGGTCTCAATATCTTCATCGTTCAGATTAGAATTGGTTCTTTAATCAAGATTAGTTCTTGGGTGCCATTGTTATAAAATTGGGATCGAGCTCAGTTCTTTAAGGACTTGTTGATTCTGCTGCATGGCTGGTATTTTTTCCTTGGATCTTGTGTTGATTTTGGTATTTGTAGCCTACAACTCTTGGACGGAATCAATGGATGTTTTTATTTTTGGGATTCTTTTAGTTCTTTTATTTTGCTGCTGATTTTTTTTTTTTTAATTTATCTTTTGACGTTGTGTTTTATTAGGGCTGAGCTTGTTTGTTGAATTGCTTGTTTATGGTTTCTACAAATGTATTAAAACATGTTAAATGAAAAATGATTTTAAAAAAAGTTTTTTTTTTAATTTTTGTAAACGGGTTATGTGTTTAATAGATTATTCCTAATTGATCTAAATCATTATCATCTCAATATTTTAAGCATAAAAGGCTTGTAATAGATGTTTAAAATTATGGTAGCAATTGTTTTTCGATGACATTAACAGATCAAAATAATTCAAAAATATAAAAAAAACTAATTTAAAGTTAGATTATTTTCTTAAATCTCTTAAAAGCATGATTGGACTACAATGTTAAACATAGTTTAAATTAATTTAGAAAATGCACCTTCATATGTTTTTAAAGAGAAATAGAATATATGAAAACTGTGTTTGATATTTTCGGGGATGGGAGGGAAAATCAAAGAGTTAATTGTTATAAAAGAGGGGAAATTTTGGGAATTGTGGGTTTTTTTTGTTATATAATTATTTATTATTTCTCAACTTTATTTTATTTAAAATCTAAATGTTCAGGACCTAAATTAACAATAGTCCTTACCTTTTTGATCCCTCTATTCTTTAAATTGTTTGAATCGAGCCCCTCTACTATTCTTAGGTTTGCTTGAAGAAAACAGTGATGATAATTAATTCGTTTAAAAATCTTCTGGAAATAAAGAAAATGATTTAAAAACTAGCAGAGCCTCTACTGTTTTCTCCCTCAATAAAGAATTGTCTTTCTCCTTAAACTCTCTTTAACTATCAAGAAAGTGTCCATCTCAATCATCAACCTCCACTCTCTTTGATCAAGACCCTTTTCTTGATCAAGAACTGTCTCTCTTCTCATTCTCTTCCCAATTCTCTAAACCCCCGCAATTTATTCATGAAACCCTTTAATCTTAGCATGGTTTTCTTGGGTGCAAATCATACTGAGCACTATGTTTCTTATGAACTGCAATGCGACAACATGCATTGTTACACATCCGTAACCCGTAATGCTACATACCTCACGAGTTGGATTGCTGAGTTGCTTTCGGCTTTCGCTCCACAAAGAGGCAGAAAACTAAGGGTATCTATGGACATGATCTGGGACCAGTTCGTCAATGACGCCGACCTCTGCCCTCCTGTTACGCTTCAGTTCTGCTATGATCATACATGCATCGTCTATCAGGTCTCTCCTCCAGAGAACTTTCCAAGATCTTCTCTGGAACACTTCTTGAATCACGATCATGTAGATTTCTTCGGTTTCGAGATGCTGTACAAAGTCCAATATCTTCGCCAGGCATACAATCTTGTCGTGAAAAACTGGTTTGACATTCCTTGCCAGGCCTGTCTTGCAAATCCAACGAGGTACCGCAACGTTGCCAGTTTGTCTGTTCAAAACATGGTATCCATGGATTTCTCGAAGCTGTATACAAAGCCTCTTAACCTTCTTCGAAGCGACTGGAGATCGAATGTACTGACTGCTGACAAAGTAATGTACGCCACCCTAGATTGCTTTTTTGCCTACAAGTTTGCAGTCCGGGTCTCAAATTTTCCTCGTCCGAATTAGCGGTATATGTTCTTTGATCAATCTACATTACAATATTCTTTGATCAAGACTATGCAATTATGCACGATAAGTTGTTTAAAGATCAGTTGGTGCATTAATTGTTACAGTCTTGATGCTTTCTGCACCTTCAGTTCTTCAATTCAGCTGTTAATCTCTCGTCATGGATTGAATGTCTCAGCTGTAATCTTGTCTCCTTCAGTTGTTTACCCAAATTCCAAGAGTTGAATGAAATCAGTGAAGTGTTACTGAACATAAGAGATTTGTATAGAGTTAAGTTCTCATTTTTCAATTCTTCATTGTTTTGAGAAATCTTTAAAATTAAGCCTGCTCTCTGAGTGCCAATATTAGGGATGTTTTTGAATACAACTTTTTATACTTGATAGTTGTATATTTGATAGTCCAAGATTTCATTTGAAGAGTTAAAGGATGGAGTGAGAAAAAAATAATCCTGAATCAATCGATCAAATTCACGGTCTGGATTATAATACCATACCACGATAACCTTATAAAAAATAAATTAAAAAATATAGAGTTAAATTCCTAATAAATCTAGTATTGAAAGATAAAATTAAAATAAAAAAACAAAAAACCTATTCAAGTGAATAATAATATCTTGAGAGGAGAGATGTGTGTGTGTGTATACACACACACCTCTCCTCTGTGTGTGTGTGTTTTCTTTTTAATATTATAATTCTGTATGCATAGCTGCCTCAAGTTTATCGATACGCTTGCAGTTTTAATTGAGATTTTATGGATAATTATCTTTTTTCAATCGATCTTGTCTATCAACTAATTATTATTTTTTTAAATCCAAAGAAATATATCCAGGTGATTCTCATATTCAAAAGATCAAATTTGCTACCTAAAATTAAATTCTCTAAAAACTTAATTATTATAAAATACACACATACAACTCTAAGCAACAAATGAGTCCAGATGCATGGATTGAAAAGGTTTAACTGCTAAGAAATCTCATTTTGTTTAAATTATTCATAAGAATTTTTTTTATAAATCACAAGGACAAATTATTGTAAAACCTTACAATTCAAGAAATTTTTAACGTGCAATGAATATATCCACATACACTTAATGTTGAGATTTTTTTTTGTCAAATTTACTTTAATTTATTGATACACTAAAATCAAAATACTTTTTACGTACGATAAATCTATTAAATATAAAGTTTTTAATGAGCATAGATTAATGCCAATCAATACAAATTCTATATGGAGCTCAAATAAATCGCCATCCTATTCTTACCCTCCATATTATTATTATTATTATTATTATTATTATTATTATTATTATTATTATTATTATTATTAATTTGAGATTTATTTTAGTAAAAAACGAGTATATATATATATATATATATATATATATATATATATATATATTAAAGCATTAATATTAAACAAATATCAAAATATATAATTAGCCTCACATATTTTTAGGAAAACATACCTTTAAAATTATTATTATTGTTGTTGTTATTATTATTATTATTATTATTATTATTATTATTATTATTATTATTATTATTATTTTAAATACCTTATCTATAATAAAATGAATTTATAAAAAAACTAAATAATCAAAAGTTTTGTAGGTTGACTATTTCGCACATATATATAGCATCATAAAAAAAATCTAGTCCATTAATATTGTTTTACATGTTAAAAAATTTGGTTCTGGTAGTGGCAAAGTGCAGGGAAATATGTCTCCTATATTTTGTCATTGGAGATAATTTGACCATTTTATTCTACCTATTTTGTCTACGTTTGTGTTCGTATATTTTCTGTGTATGTGACATTAGATCTCAAATATTATACATAAAAAGCCACAAATGTTAATTTTTAACAAAAAAACAACATCGACTGATAAACTATTTTGATTATTATTCTCATTGTTATCATTATGATTGTTAAATTATCACAATTATTATAGCTATTATTATAACTATTATTGTAAATAATTAATACTATAATTATTATTGACAATACTATCGCTACCACCATCATTATCTATATAAAAAAGAAATTAAATTCTTATTTTTTATTTTTTAAGATTTATTCTTCATAATATTATATTAAAAGTATTTCAGAACACTTAAATTAAATTAATTTGAGATTTTTTTTCAAAAATAATCATTTCATTTTATCAATATATTTTAAAGGGTTAATATTAAACAAATATCAAAATATATATTTAGCTTCACAAATTTTTAAGAAAAAAATACCTTTCAAATAATTGTTATTAATATTTTAAATGCCTTTTATATATATATATATATATATATATATATATAATAATAATAATAATAATAATAAAATGAATATATAAAAAACTAAATAATCAAAAATTTTGTAGTTTGATTATTTCTCTTAAATGTATAAAATCATAAAAAAATCTAGAACCATATATATTTTTGTTACATGTTAAAAAATTGGTTCTAGCTGCAAAGAAGTTCAGAGCAAGTGACTTATATATTTTTTCATTGCAGATAATTTGACTCAATTGTTCCATCCATTTTATCTATATGTGACTTTATATATTTACGTGATGTTAGATTTGAAATATCATACATAAAAAAATCCACAAAAGTCAATTTTTAACCAAACAAGATCGACTAATAAATTATTTTGATTTTTACTCTTATTGTTATTATCATGATTGTTAAATTGTCATCATAACTATTATTATAAATAATTAATATTTTATTTATTATTGGCAATCCTATCTCTACCACCATCATTATAAAAAGAAATTTGATTATTAGTTTTTATTTTTTTTAAGATATATTATTCATATTATTATATTAAAAGTATTTCAGAATACCAAGATTAAATTAATTTTAGATTAAAAAAATACTTTATTTTTTATATATATTTTAAGGTGTTAATATTAGAAAAAATTATTAGCATATATGATTATTTTTAAGAGAAGAAACCTTAAAAATAATCATTATCGTTATTTTAAATGCTTTATCTATAATACAATAAATATATAAAAAACTAAATAACTAAAAGTTTTGTATGCTGATTATTTCATTCAGATGTATAACATCATACAAAAAAAAAATACTTGAACTTACATGTTAAAAAAATTGGTTTTGGCAGCGGCGAAGCGCAGGGAAAATGATTAATATATTTTTTTGTTGTAGATAATTTGACCTATTTTTTCCACCTGTTTTGTCTACGTGTGGTTTCATATATTTTCTGTTTACGTGATATTAGATCTAAAATCTGATAAATAAAAAAGCCATAAAAGTCAATTTTTAACAAAAACAACATCGACTTATGAATTATTTTGATTATGATTCTTATTGTTATTCTCATGATTTTTTAAATTGTCATAATTATTATAGCTGTCATTTATAACAATTATTGTAAATAATTAATATTCTAATTATTATTGGCAATACCATCACTGCCACCATCATTATTGTTATAAAAAGAAATTAAATTAAATTATCATTTTTTATATTTTAAGATTTATTTTTCATAATATTATATTAAAAGTATTTCACAACATTTAGATTAAATTAATTTGAGATTTGTTTTTCAAAAAAACTTAGTTCATATATTTTTATATATTATAAAGGGTTCATATTTTTATCTAAGCATTTTCTAGTTTTGAAGATGGACACCATATATATTTTTCTACTTTTGAGAGCATTTTTCTAGCATTTTCTAATTATTATTGGCAATACCATCACTGCCACCATCATTATTGTTATAAAAAGAAATTAAATTAAATTATCATTTTTTATTTTTTAAGATTTATTTTTCATAATATTATATTAAAAGTATTTCACAACATTTAGATTAAATTAATTTGAGATTTGTTTTTTCAAAAAAAACTTAGTTCATATATTTTTATATATTATAAAGGGTTCATATTAAATAATTATCAAAATATATAATTAGCCTAATAGATTTTTATAAAAAAATACCTTTAAAAAATCAATATTTTTTTTAAATGCTTTATATATAATAAAATGAATATATAAAAAAACTAAATAATCAAAAGTTTTGGAGGTTGATTATTTCGCTCATATGTATAACATCATAAAATAAAATCTACGACCATTAACATATTTTTTACATATTAAAAAATTTAATTCTGGTTGTGGCGAAACGTAGAGTAAGTGACTCATATTTTTATTGTAGATAATTTGACCCAATTTTTTCACTCATTTTGTCTACGTGTGGCTTTTGTATATTTTCTATTTATGTGATGTTAGATCTGAAATATCATAAATAAAAAGCTACAAAAGTCAATTTTTAATAAAAACAACATCGACTAATAAATTATTTCAATTACTATTCTTGTTATTATTATCATGATTGTTATATTGTCATGATTATTATAGTTGTTATTATAATCATTATTCCAAATAATTAATATTCTAATTAATACTATCAATACTATCGCTGCCACCATCATTATCTTTAGAAAAAGAAATTCAATTATGTTTTGATGTTTTAAGATTTATTATTTGAGATTTGTTTTAAAAAATCTTTTATATGAATAACATAACTTATGTAATTCCATTCTCAAACCAAAAAGAAAAAGAAAAAGAAAAAGAAAAAAGAAAAAAATATCTTGCTTTTCAAATCCTATAAATCACACCCTCCCCTTTGAGGAAATCACCGGATTGCGTTATTTCTTTCAACTCTTGCTTTTCTTTTTTTTTCTCTCCGATTTTGACAATGGCTTCCTCGGCCGAAACTACCATACCCTCAACTGAAACAACTATCAAAACCATCACGGAAAGCACCAAGATAGTCAAATTGAGAACCTCAGACGAAGAGATCTTTGAAGTGGAAGAATCGGTGGCAATGGAAATGGCGCTAGTTAATTCATTCTTGAAAGAGTCTCCATCAGCCGGCACTGTTCCTCTCCTGAATGTGTTGGCCAAGCCATTCTCACAGTTTATTGAGTTCTGCAAGGAACACATCATGTTTAAAGAAAACCAAGATCAACAAAAGCTGAAAAAACTCTTTTGAGTTTTCTCTTAAAGAAAAGAGTAATGAAGAGCTGCTGGATGTTATCAATGTTGCTAAGTGCTTAGAGGTTAAGATTTGTCTGACCTGCTCAGACAGGCTGTTTCTTATATGTGAGAGTGTTTCCTGGGATCGAGAATTACTTAATTCCTGAAAAAGAGGCAAAGCTAAGCGAAGAACATTCTTGGGCTTTTGAGGACGTGGATGAAGACTACTGAAGTTCGGTTCCATATAGAGAGGTTAAAGATCTGTTTGATGAATGTGTTTTTAGTAGAATTACTTTCGCATGTTTTTGTATCCTTTGAACTTGTACTGAAATCTTGCTTCTGGTTAAGACACATAAGAAATCTTCATGGAAGGATTAAACGTGTACTTGTATAAGAAAAAGTATATTTTGAGGTTTCGAGAGAGACCAGCAAGATTCTTTAGAGTAAATAGATTCTGTAGAGTACTGTGACGACAGTTATATTCAAGAGAGTTCATTAACATAACTCAAATCCGACATAAAAGGGAAGAAAAGGAGGTTAATTACAGGAGTTTCTTGTCGGAAATTCGGAAGAGTATAATCCATCTAACAATTAACAAGTTATGCAGCTAAACAATTCTCCCATTTGCCATATCTTGAACTAAAGCGTTCTCCTCCAAGTGGTTCAACATGCTCTAAAAGCACAGTTCTGGCACACGCATCCCAAGTCCTTGCTATCGCCAAAATAGACATCGGGCTCTGAAAGGTTCCGCAGAGCTGTGCTGAATCTCAATTTTTGTCTTCTCCGACAAATCTTCTGGCTCTTTACTGTCATGAAATTGTCCGAGATAGATAAACAGGAGACGTTTCAGGATCAGATTCGATACAGTTTGTAAAGCTTGATCCAGGTGTCAGAAGTGAAAAGCAATAAATCAAACACAGAATTTTCCAGTTTCTCACCTCAAACTAGAAGGTAATATATCTACGATAATTGGAGAAGAATTTGGATAATCGGCAGGAACCAACAAGCGCAAGGTAAGATCTGGAAACTGTAAGCATTGATGAAAGAATTAGTAAATGATCAATAGAAACTGTATTTGCAATTAATCAGTTAGTTTGAAAATCTGACCATGGGAGATGAAAACGATGACTTAAAATCTCCACCTACAGCCACAGCCGTATAGGAACATTTGATGATGGTTCCTTCACTAGCTTCAGGTAAAGAATCATCTTCAGTTGAATCAACATGTACAGTAGTTTCGACTAACTGCTGGTTTACACGTCTGATTTCGTTCAACAGATCGTTGATCGGCTGCAATAAGCAGTGCGAGTTAGAATCATGAGAAGAATATGTGGAAGTTAGCATAAATAAAACCTCACAGTGAATAGAATGATCATAAGATGCGTTGCATGACTGAAAAATTGACACATTCCGGAAGGATTGCTGATTTTAAGATTCCATTTTCTAATCAAGTGAAAGCAGTCCGAGAGTTCCATCCAGCCAAAATGTTCCATTTAAGGATTAATGGGAACTATATTTATTATCTAGGAAACAGTCTTTTATGTGCTTACGAGAATGGCTAACCATCTTTCGACTTTAGTAAAACACAGGACATAACCTAGCAGCACATGTGGGATATATTGGATAGGATTCAATGAAGATTAACACTTAATACAAGAGTGAAAGTATGGAAGACCAGATGAATACCTCGGTCCTCAGCTTATTGAACCTTGACGATGCAGTTGAATCAAAATCAGATGTCCAATCCATTGGAAGCCCGATCGTGTCCGAGGCCATTGCAGTGAACTGGTGCTCTGTATCTTTTTCTTTAATGGTTAAATGTTGTAAGGAGAAGTTCCTTTCTTGTACATGGAAATAGTGTTTCAGACACCAAATCCTGACCAATAGCACCCTTGGAGTGGCTGTCAGCTGCTCCGCCAGCAATCTTATCGACTACATTGACAACCGATTCAATATCATGGACAGCCGCTCTTAAAACATCTGGCGACAGTGATTTTACCTGTGAAAAAGTTGATCATCGACTTAAACATGTAAATTTTATTTCGGAATGAAAAACTGTACTCATGAAGGGATAGCTGGCATTCCGTGACATTATATATCAGTATGTATATGGGAACTTGAAATTAATTGGAACAGAGTCTTAATCATATCAAGAGGTGACACTGGTAGACATTTAGATGTCGAGAGAATATACTCACAGCTTGAAGTAAACGCTGGAATGGTTGGGTTTGTGTCAGATGTGTTGGGGGGGCTAGTGTACTCTTCGAGTAAAGGGGAGGCTGATATCCCAGGTGTGCCGCTTGCAGTGGATTGGTTGTGACACCGTGTCTGGCTATGAACTTGGTTAAATGTGACATATTCTGAAGTTGAAGTGAAGAGGGTGGAAGCGGGAGAAGCAGCAGAGAGCTGAGATTTCCGAGGAGAACTGGAGTGCAGTTGATGTATAGTTGCTGATAGCAGTGGTTGATGCAGATTTTCTGGAGATTCCATAGCTGGAGAGCCACTTTTTTGGCTGTTAAGGATCAGGATCTGTTCCTTTTTGTGCTGAAAATTTTGTTTCTGCATTTGCTGTTCGAGGTTCTGTGCCAGCGTTGTCCGGTGAGAAAATGAAGAATCGGAACCATTCACAGTGTTATTACTGGATAAATTAGTATGTTGTGGTGCAGCAGAAAAGTTTATGCATGTTTTCTTTGCAGAATGCTGAAGCATACTAGGCCCATTCCTTTGTTCCAAACCCATTCCAGAGCTATACTGAAGTGAGCTGAAGAAACCGGGCCGTGGATTTAGAACCCTTGACTGCATGGAAGATGTAAGAGATGAACTTCCCCAAACCATTTTTCACAGTTGAATTCACTGGATGAAACTGGATTTTCTCATTCCTGTTTAGAGGGGGCTGAGATATTTGGGATTGACCACTGTTCTGCAGACTGAGGTCTGATTGTTGCTGAACAGAGGTAGTGCTCTTCTTCCAAAAGCAGTTCACAAACTTAACAATAGCTTGCTGAGTCATCTGTAACTTCTCCTTGGAAGCATTTGCCATGTGATGCCGTTGTAATGAAAAAATCTGCATGCTTTTTTCTATCCAAATCACTTGCTTCTTGTACCTCATAGCTTGATCCGGGTCTGTTTCCTGAAGGATAGATCAAAGGTTTGATAATTAGCAGAAAATTCTTCTGGAAAAAAGAAAAAAACTAAGGGATTTTAAGCTCAAACGCTAGTCAATCTATGGCTTCTGCGAACATGTGTGCTGCAGGAAACCAGAGCAAGTTATAAAGTACAAGAAATGAAATAGCTCATATACCATGTCACGTAATGACTTCAATTTTTTGTATAGGTATTCCATCGGTGGCCAATACTGTTGTTTAAAGTCTTGAAGCTGCAAAGGAAATAAAGATATTTCTAATCAGTTGCAAGAATCTTTGACGTCAATATAAACCATTAGAACACACAAGATTTGAGTGTCCGAGAAAGCTTTATTTTTGTCTCTCAAAGAGGGAGGGGATGGTGCTGTCGTCACCACATGACAAATTCACAGTATGATCATAAAAATTCTATCATTTTTCCAATCCAAATCCCATATGAAATTATAAATACTTCGGCAATGCAAATGCCAGATATTCCTTTGCAGAAAAAACGTAATGAAAACTTCAAGAAATTAATACTTAGTTTAATCAATAAAAATTACCTTTTGATAGCCCTCATCATGCCCATCCGCTGTATTGGCAGGTTGATTTGATGATTTTGGCTCTGCTGATGCTACAGAAAGATTGATAATGCAGTATTAGCCCCTAAAAAAATTCGGAAAAAACTAAACAGAAGAAAATATTGGTAGAGAGAAAGAAAGAAAATGTTTAGCGAACTTCGTGAAAAATATTTTTGAATAAAGAAATTGATAGAGCGCATTTCTACAGTAAACGAAGAGATGGGGTTAGAGTAACCCAGAAAGCGAAAGCACAAGTACAAGCACAAGCCTCTTTCAAAGAAAGCTGCTTTGCTTTTGAATTAAAGCAGGATCCCCATATGCTTTCAATCAACAGGTAACATCAAAGGAGGATAATCTATATGCTTTTGATAATAAACACTTTCACCTCGTTGTGGAGCACAATGAAGTGATGAAATATATAACAAATCCAGAAAACATGAGTAAAGTTTGGAAGAAGTTGATACCTGATGAAGACCCTGCAAATGGCCTTTGTGACTGAAAAAGCTTCTGCTGATCAGCAATACTCCTCTGCTGATGAAAGGAAGCTAAAGTTTGAGATCTTGGCTGGATTCCTCCTTGCGACAAGCCACTTTGTTTTTGAGGACCCATAATCTGATGCAACTGAACTGGCTGTGTGATTTTCTGGACTTTCTGTTCAGAAGCTGTAATCCCTGGTTGTTGAATCATATGGCTTGAACTGTGACGCAATTGCGAGTTCAAGATAACTGATTGTGGTCCAGCCATTTTTTGCTGATGCTGAATTTCAGAAACATCTCGTTGTTGGCCTAGGGGCTGCTTGAATGATGTTAAAACGTTTTGTTGGGGCATCGACCACTGTCGCTGCTCTGAAGCATCATGCTGCCTCCTGAGTTGTTGATTCTGCTGAACTAACATTGTGCTATTTGATGGCTGTGCAAACGATGATTGCTGGTATTGCGGCGATGCTGACGGTGGCTGAGAATATAGATTCTGAGTAGTCTGTGATGTAACATGCTTCTGCCGCTGATGAGGTTGGCGGTTATGAATGTCATTTTGGATGACAAACCTCTTACTAGTATTCTGGACCTTATCCTTCATAACTTGATCCTGAAACTCCTGCTGTTGTGATTGGTACATCAGCTTCTGATCTGAAGACTGGCTTCCTGGCACCTCACTCTGAAAATTAGGAGACATATTTGGTTGCGTATTTTGTTCAACCGAATTATTACCAACCAAATACTGGGAAAATTGTTCTAAAGCACTCGTCTCCGAGCTTTGACCAGCATCATTTACAATTGAGGTGTGGCCTGGACCTGTGACAGAAGAGAGCAGGTTAAATCAATAGTTTTAGTTCCTTCAAATCAATCTCATTTATGTACAGAAAAGTAGTGCCTAAAAATTCTGTAGCTTCTAGAGCGAAGAACAGTGCAGTCTGCCCTTCTTCAGGAATTTTGCATTTCTGCAAAATGAATGGCAGGCGCAAAATTGTTTCGTGCTGTCACCCAAGATTTTTGGAACTGTAACTTGTCATCTTGTTTCTACTTGTTCATTTCAAAACCACTGTAATTCTCATGCTTTCTGCTGGCATAATAACACTGTATTGGGTATTGAGTCTGACTCCATAAAAAAGCTGACCCGAGGGATTTTTACCTGTTGTCTGGGAAGCTTCAGATTTTACGGTAGCCCCAGCAAATGAGCCCATCTTCTTGCCTATTGTATATGCATAACTTCCCTGAGAAACACAGAAGAGATCACGAATGAACAATTGAGACATAAAGTAAAAATCATATTAAATAACTAATAGGAAAGTTGACAGCAAAATGTAAACAAAATAGCAGCTAATTTCTGTATCTATGGAATCATATTTCAATATTCAGGTTAAACAACTCAAGGGATACAAGAAATGGATAAGAAGCTGTGGAAGATTTCGACAAGTCCGAATGAATATCGTTGAGATATTATCTCGGAAACAATTACTTACGAAAAAACAATCAATTAAACTGATAGAAACTGAAACATGAGGGAGATAAAAGATGACGAAATAGATATAATATGTTCTCCGTTAATGGTTTTCTGTGGATAATTGACAGCAAAGGAAATTAAATAGAACATAACTGTCACCAAATCATGGCTGGTAGAGAAAAAGATCACGGAAAAAGTTAACAACATACTTCCGCGAGCACAGCCGGAACCGATTAGTAATCACCGTTTTGCACACAGCAGTTTGAACAAGTGGCGTTTGAAACTTGATTAACATAACTACCTGTGTTGCTGAATTTCTGAATGTCTTCTCTTCAAATTGCACAGCAATGTTGGTTAGCCGATTTACAAATTCACGATCAGAAGAAGCCTGCATCTGGTAGTGGTTTCTCAAGTTTCCCACTCTATCATATCATAGCATGAAGAAAACACAAACTCAATAAGGAGCTCCTTCTTTCATAACTAACATATCATGAAAGTTTATAACATTTGAGATGAGTGTATAGCAAGCTTGTCAGAATTGCAATTGTTGATATGTACTTCTCAAGAAGCATCCTGTGACATGATACTTGATTTAAAATTAAGACAGCATCAACTTCGAAACACATTAGTGTTTTATATCAAACCAAGGACAGAAACTGCGAAGGAGAAGCGATCCAGAAGCGAGCTTTCACGAAAGCAAAGACGTTGATCTTAACATTCCTTAAATTTCTTTGGGAATTTTGATAACTCAGCATGCAGGTGTTGACATATCAGTGCTAATTTTCAGTAAAAAATTGGCTAGATTGACCAGATGTTTTCGTTTAATTACGCCATGTCTATCATGACCAGATGCTTCAACATCTGATCGTGGCCTCCACCGGACGTTTGACCAGGTGTCATACATATCAATAACTCACAGTAAAATAAATTTCCAAGCAAACGACATGAGATACTGACACTGTCAACTGCTAAACAATAAACCAGAACTCACTTCTATATTATCCTAATCCCCACAAGATGTAAAACAAGAAGACATCAAAATATATACCCTATTCATATAATAAAAAAAATATACAATCAATAAAATTAAAAAGAAAAAAAAAACGTACATTTTTTCGACAACTTTCTTTCTAACTTCAGATGTCAATTCTGCTCTCCAATCCTGTCCTGACTTGTCATCCTCTCAACTTTTAAACCTTGAAAACTTTTGTCCTCCGTCATGCCAGAAAACCCCACCAAGAGAACCTGAGAAGAAACACAAATATATACATGAGATAAAATAACAACAGATTCAAAACAAGAGAGGGGAAAAAAAACAACATCCAGTCAAGATAACAGGAAAAAAAAAAATACAGAAAAAACCCTTACAGATGGTTTTCGAAGGGAAACAAAAGATGGTACCTTTTGATCTTTGAAGCGGAGGCTGAGCGAGAGGATTCGTTGTGTATATAAGTTTGCTTTTGATTGGACTTTTCTTTCAGGATTTTAGAGGAGAGTCGGAGCGACTGATTTGTCAGGAAAATCTGTAGGGTTTGGGATTCGTTACGTGAAGACGCACAGAGTGTGTAGTATTTATGAGAGAAGCGCTCGTTGCTTCGGGCGTGCACGTTATGCGAACACCAAATAGGGTTGGTGCCCTTCGATTTAGTAGTAGGTGAAGGGAAAAGCCCAACGAATCTTTTACTATAATATTATAGTTGCTAGAATTGATTTGGATCCGACCCGGTAAGCTATTAGGTTATCGGGACATCTCAAATGGGTTTTTTTATATTAAAATAAAATTGTTTTATTATTAAAAAAATAATCTTAATTTAACTGAGTTTGAATAAATGATATAAAAAACAGATTAATAAAAAATATATTTGGGGATGGCGGTACATTGATCAGGATTTATGAATAATAATTATTATTATTTGGATGTCTCATCTTTTGAAAAATATATTTTATGGTTCAGATTAACGAGTAAAATCCTGATTGTTTCGGAGTTTTACAAGGAATGTATACCCTGACTCAAATTCAAGATTTATAGTATAAATCACAAACTTTCTATCATTACATCACAGAATGTAAGAACGAAAAGCCATAAGTTGAGTGCTGCTTAAATTTATATTTCATAGATGACCACAAGATAATAATGGGAAACCTATAAGGGCACTTTGAGCATTAATTGAATTAATTAGAATAAAAAATATATAATATTTCAGATTTTTTCTCATTAATTAATCAAGTTCGTGTAATCTACTCGGCAGAAGAGTCAGACTAATTTTCCCTTAATAACAAGTCAACTCTTTTAGTCATTTAGTTATTATTTGACTATATAGTTCATTGTTTGCCAAGTTTCCCTCTTCTCAAATCATCAAAACGTCAAGATCAAAGCAATATCAGACTCTCAGAAAAGGAAGAACCACAGCGGAAAGGAAGGGACAAAGCTTTTGAGAAGGAAATTGTGTGTTCCAATTACAAATCACTAACAAATTAAGTTATCATAAAAGATACAAGAGATGGACCAGACTGCCATGGCTAGCTAGGGGGGTCCTAGCTAGTTCGTGCAATCTCGAAACAGTGGCCTTTGAACTGAAATAACAAGGGAAAGTAGCATTGAAGAAGGTGTATAACTTACTTAAGATGCACGTAATTATGCTTATTAATGACAAGAAAAATGGCTAATTAAAGTTTAAGTGACAGCTCAAGTCTTGGCCCTTCTTCTTCCTTCTGATTCTTTGAAATGCTAGATCCCCCGATAGGGTTGCCATTTGTAAAGATACTGCTAGGCATAGATTGAAGCCCTCGCATATGGCCGGAAAATCTAGGTTGATGGTTCATGATATGCGGCGTCGATGCCCCCCCGTAATGGCCACCCTGCCCAAAACCACCGCGGAACCAGTGGTTGTAGGGTTTATGAGTCATAGAACTCATATCAAACCCTAGGTTTTTGCCAAGATAAGAGTAATGCACAGGAGGAGACCTCATCATTGCCATGTCCCACAACGGGTACTGCACATACGTTCATCATATGCTCACCCAGCAATTTGTCTCTCTTCTCCATAGCTCTCTCGCGTTTATGGGCATTTTGATGGCCTCCTAGGGCTTGCGAAGTGGTGAACTTATTTTTGCAGTACTTGCATCTGAACATTCTCCTCTCTCCACTTGAATTTCCCTCGAAGAAATCCATTAAATTTAGATCAAGTTTTGATCTTTTACTGTTCCTGTTTTCTGCAGCACTGTTTTGCTCCATGGAAGACATCGATCGATCACTAGGGTTTTGTGATAATGCAGTGAATTTGATCTTGTGGGGTTGAAAGAGAAGAGGGTGTGTGGTATATATTGAGGAAGAACTGGTTTCATATCGTCCATGCATGGAAAGATATCCCATATTCCATGTATCAGTATGGAGCAGAAATGGCAAGGATCTAATGAATAGTTTTGACCTTTGACTTCTTGTGTCCTTCATGTTTAATTTTTAATTTTAGGGTTTCCTTTTTTCCACTCTCTATTGATGCCAAGGTGTTCCAATTTCAGAACTTTAATTTGAGAATCAGTTCACCTTTTCTTTCCAAGGGTTGTGATTTGGTGTTGGATACATGATTAATGCCGACCTTCCTTTTGCATCATTTTATTTTATTTGACTTCAAAAATTAATTTATTTCTTGTGAAAGACTCTAAAAACTAAAGTTAATATAAAAATTATTATAAGTTAATTACCAATTCCACATCAAATTCCCATTTTCTTTTTTCCTTTTCGTTTACTTTTATCACCCTTCAAATCATATCTTAATTAAAATTAAAAGTTAAAACCATCATGTGTAAACTTATATTCAATTCCAAGCACTCATATTCAATTCTTGATTCCCATATATATATATATATATATATATATATATATATATATATATATATATATATATATAACTGAAGTTAATTTATTTTTCAAGGTTGAATATTCTTTGTCAACAAATATTTCTGGTTTCCCTTTTCAAATCCAATCTTCCTAGGATTTCCTAACCGGCCTTGAGAGTAATTATAACTCTATGTGAGAAACAATAATTATAAGAAGTGTCCATTTTCACTAATTTGTGCACCCAATTATGCTTTATTCCATAACATATATCAAATTCCGAGTTTAATTCATTGAACCATAAGAAAAATCATATAATACTCGTTTTATTGGATACTTAAATAAATACAAAGAGATTAAAAAATTAATAAAAAAAGGAATTTTTGTAACTTTTTGGTGAGACCAAACATCTCTTTTCTTTATTGTATAATTACAACCTACAAAATGGGTTAGTTTGGAGTAATTATCATTAGTAAAACATCATATTTTAAAGTAATTATCATTGAAAAATTTGTATGTTTACCTAATCAAATATTGGATTTGAAAGCAATTAATAGGAATCACTATTTCTTTAACTCTTTTTTTTTATGCGAAGAAACCTATCCCCGGAAAAATGCATTTTGTGGGTATCGATGAGCGAGTAAAACTCTGGTTGTCCTAGGTTCTTACAAGGAGTACACACCCTAACTCGAACTTGAGACCTGCTATACGGATTGCAAACCCTTTGCCATCATGTCACGCTTCTTGGAGACTACAAAAATTATTATGTTTGGAAAGATGACTCATTTAGTTCTTGGAGTGATGAACAAAGTGTAGATAAGACTTTTCTTTCTTGTTTTCTTTTAATAGAGACTTGGATAAGTTTCGAGTTCATTACAGAACATTATGACATAGTATTAGTTATGGCTATATATTTAATAAGCTTTAACAATGGTCAACTTTCCATAAAAATTATTTTCAGTTTCCTGACATCTTTAATGGTATTTGTAGTGAGATTATTCCTTGATTGAAAAAGAAAAAAAACATTTGTTAACTTGCCATACACACGATTCATTGATTCTACCACCAAAACAAAGTAGTGAGATCATTAATATACCTTGACCAATATGTACCTCATTTCTTTCTTCCTTAGTAGAGTAATGAACTAGATAAATTACGGGTTGCATCAATTTTTTTAATATGACAATAATTATTCAAATTTGTAAAATATTGTTTAGCTTTGTTATTAAATCTATTACTACAACGAATCAACTTTGAAATCTCACTACCAAAAAAGTAGGCGATTAGCAACGAATTTCTGCAATAGAAAATTTTCATTTCAAATTTTGCAACAGATGAGCATTGGAATATATCTAGCATGACCAAGTCCTTATTTAGTTCTAGTTTAAATTTAATCGCATGAACATGACCAAGTTAACTTTATGGTTCAAAAGCAACCTAACCAATTGGTAAAAAAAGTCCGAGGATAAATTAAAAAAAAATTGACAATAAAAAACCTCTTAACTCAGCTTCTTGCTTAGCCTGGGTGTTAAATTAAACTAAATAGTGAGTCTTCTCTACATAGTCTAGTTGACTTAACTAGTCCAAAATCAACCTAATTCATCAATAAAAAGGATTGAGGACAAAGCTGGCCAAAAAAGGAATGAAATTGAGTGAATAAAAAATCTCTTGACTCAACTGCTTACCTAGTTTAGGTTGAAAATAAATTATATGGACTTGGGTCAATTGATCTTGACAAATTCAAAAATTACTCGAATGACTATTAAAAAACATGAGGACAAAATTAAGGAAAAAAATTTATCAAATCAAAAGAAAAAGGAAAACAATAGGGGGGAAAGAACGATAAAATGGAGGGGCATCTTATTTATTGTTCATATAAAAAATAAAGTAGGTGCATTGCATATGAGTTGTTTTATTACAAAGAAGAATATTTTTCCTCCTTTAGTGGTAACTAGTTAGTTTTTTTAGCACTATTACAAGAAATGTTTTGGTAGTGTTATTAAACTTAGTTTAATATGGCAAGTGAACTTGGTGATTCACCAAAATAGCCCTTAAACCAGGTTGGGTTACAAATAAAATTGAATGAGAGTTGATACGTTGTGACCTAGTTGACTAGTGAGTCCACTAATGACTTGATCAACATGGTCAAAATCTAATTTACCCTTTTTAATAAGATTTTCCTTTAAAAGATTGTATCAATTTATTTTATTTTAATTGTTAAAACAATGTTGTTTAAGACTTATTCGAGTTAACTCGTCTAGCACATGACTTGAACCATGAACATGATTAGGTTTAAAGACCTTGCTTTTTAAAGTCTATTTTTTATTTAATTACTCAATAATAAAACAAACATTCATAAAAGAAAACATATAAAATTATGAAGGAGAAATGTTTAATTATAGAGGAGAAATGTTATTTTCTTCGTCAAGCTTTTTTCTTACTAATGTGTATTTTTTGTTATGATAACAAAATAGTTTTTCTTATTAGCATTGTAATTCATTGACTAAAAAGCAATAACAATTTTTTTTTATACAAACTACAATGATATGAACAAAAAAAAAGAGGAAAAAAATGATATATTTAATAAAAAAACCTAATCTTTAATGTTTTTCATTTTATTTTTATTTTGAAATAAATAAGAAGTATGTTTTTCAAGCAAAAACCTATTATAATTTTGGAAGTAAGTTACAATAAAAAAAATAATCAATCTAGTCATTTTTACATACTTACACAAAATAACTTCAAAATAATAAATTGAGAGAATCATATGAAAAAGTATAGTAAAGAAAATAGATATTCTCTCATCATCAAATTTGAATGTCAAAATATAACTCATTGACTGTTTTATCTCTCCTCTATTTTTCAGCACTATCTCTCCTTTCAAAATCCATAAAACAAATAAAATTTTAGTGGTAAAAAGTGAAGCCCATAAAAAACGAATATTAAAAATGAAAAGGTACAAAGCTATAGGGACTAAACTTTTTTAAAAAAAAGAGCTTAGTTCTTTTCTCGTGTTAAAGTTGGTCATTGTTATTTTATTTTTTATATTGATAAAATTAGATCCTATTTTTTAAAATAAAATACTAATTTAATGGCAAGATATTGTTTTACAATGCAAGTATAATTTAACATATTAATCAAAATAAATTTTAAGGCTTTAAACTAGAACCTGACACTGACCGATCATGTCGGTGAAAAACTTATTATATTTGTTTAAATAACTCTGTTTTTTTTTTTAATTTTATAAAAAAAAAAAAAAATAAACCCAGATGATCAAACGTCGGATCCTTGATATGCTTACTAGTAACTTCTAAACATTAATCCGGTGGACGCTAAGAGCTTCTAAAAACGGCTATTTGACCATTATATTTAATACTTTTTTACAAATATGCCTACCAATTAAGATTTTTAGTCCTAATGTTTTGTTACTAAAACATTTTAGTACCCTTGATAAAAAAAAAAAGATTTCAATTTAAACCCCAGGCATGAAATTTTAACATGGAGGATGGGATGAGGGCACTCGTACCTTGGGACCTATTTCCGCGATTATGACTGGTAGACTTTCTAGCCCATCCCCGTCCCATTATCCGCCAAGCATTCTTCATGGGTATTTATTGGATCGGATATGAAACGGATAGGTAGAGTTTCATACTTGAAACATCTTCAACCCTCTAAAGGCATCCAACACATCCTCAGACTTGGGCACTTCATCAGGAAGTCCAGCCCGTAGACAAGTTCTGTTGGGTTCAAGCTAGGGATTAAGCAAAGACCATGCTGATAGCAAGAATGATTGTGTAATTTTGAGACCATTTTCTAGTTTTGAAGATGGACACAAAACTAAGTAGTTCATTGCATCCTGATCACTCGAAAAGAGGCCAAATGCTATACCCATTAGGAGAAGATATTGAATGTAAGGACAGAGACAGCACAAAATTGCGTGTCGGAAAAAAATGTGACCTGAGAAACCTTGAATGCAGGCAAGGTTCACAGGCATGGCAGTTCTGACACAGAAGACTGGTTTTCTACCTTCCAAACAAAGGGCTGCGATTGCCTAGACACCTTAGTTCACCTTGTTTAGATACATCTTTCACCATCCTTCAGTTTATCAAGCAATCTAATCACCTATTGTTCAGAGTTAAAAGGGATCAATCTCTAAACCAGCTACCCTATCCTGGCTGATCCACATTTCTAAGCCACATCAACACTTCTTTTCCTTTTCACATTCACTTGTCGAGGAGATGCATTCTTAAAGAAACATAGAATGTCTACGTTTGGCAAACGGTCAAACCCCTAACAAATTGCCAGAGAAGTGATAATGTCCAGCTTCATAAATCATCTAAACAAGAATGTAAAAGAGAATATATCTTGAGTTGAAAACGAAAAAATGACTCCAAATGCACATAAACCAAACAACATGACACAATCTGCTTCTCAATAACTTACAGAACAAAATCAAAAGGTGAGCAGATTGTTTGTTGCCTACATAACTTCTCAAACATGAGCAGTGAGTCTATGATAGATGATGTGCGTGCTTCCAGATCTCACTTGTAGAACTCAAAGTCAGTGTCAGGCTTCTTCACATTGGTTCGGTAGCCTTTCTCAAAGTCCTTTGGGAGTATGACGTACCTGTTCTTGCGAACTGCATGCATGCCTGCTTCTTGGCAAATAGCTGCAATCTGTAAACACCCATTCAATTGAAAATTTCAATTGCAAGTGGTACTCAGAAATTTAGCCACAGCCAAAATTAATATAGACTACTGATTGGCTTGCTTTTGAACCCATGTTCCCATTAACAATCTAAACCTCTCTCATTTCTAATCCCCACCGTATTTCACAGTGAAAACCTTCATACACAGGCCAAGGGCCCAAGGGAGAAAAACAGGCCAAAATTGAAAAGTTCATAAAATACCAAATGCATATCCACAATTATCCATGATGTATGAAATGCATAACCTAATCCCCCAAATTTGCTTCATCACATTCCTTTTAATGTAATTTTCTGGTAGGATCATTAAATAATGCAAGAGTTCTATGAAGTCCAGTTACCCACATTATCACTAGTAAAAAGCATCTTATAAGAAATTAATTAACTTGACATAAAAGAGCCACTAAAGACAATACTGAACTTTATGACCTTATCCAGAACACAAACAAATACATAATATATAGCTTTAACTTTTTATCCAACCTCTGATTCCTACAAGCCTTTGTTTTCCTTCCCAAATAAACCAGAACCTCAATGATCATAGGATCTCCGTAGGGGAATAGCACCAAGAAAATCAGGTGAAAGAAAATATGCAAAATGTATAGGAAAGAAAATGCAGTTTGAAAAACCAGCTGCTAACAATAAATTGCAAAACCAACTAACCTCAGCAGCACTAATTTTATCGGGCCGAGACACATAATCCTCCAAGTCCACCTCATCACTTAAATTCATTTTTGCAGTGCAAACCTGCATAAAAACAAACCAACTCAAAGTAAATTTGACTAATATTGAAACACTGAATCCAGAATGCCAATACATTGTGAATAAGACGCTGTGAAACAATGATGTCAGAACATAAGAAGAGGTTCAAAGAGAATGAATCCATCAATCTTATAAAATAAGAGAAATAACAAACTGCCATTTGAAACACACAAGGAAATTACCTGGAAAACAAGCCTCTTTTGCCGTCTATCAGGCAAAGGAAATTCAATTTTCCGGTCAAGTCTTCCAGGACGCAAAAGTGCAGGGTCCAAAGTGTCAGCCCGATTAGTTGCCATTATGACCTTAACATTTACCGTCTGATCAAACCCATCCATCTATAGCAGAATTCAATCATGAACAAAAGAAGAGAATTGATCACTAAGGCAACCAACATAACATGTGTATCATAATGAAGCTATTACAGTTGGAACAAAACACCCTTTTAATTATAAAAAACACAATTTTACATGCCAGACTACTTTTTTTTAGTGTGAATTATGTAAAGATTTTCATCGCACATACCTGATTCAGGAGTTCCATCAGAATACGTTGAACTTCTCTATCAGCTCCAGTTTGAGCATCAAACCTAGCAGTAGCAATAGCATCTACCTCATCAATAAAAATAATTGCTGGGGCATTCTCTTTAGCCAGACGAAAAACATCACGAACCATGCGGGGACCCTGGAATAAAATAAGGGAAAAGAAATTGTAAGGGAAAAGACATTATATTGGGGGTGCGAAAGTAGGCAATCATCACTAGTCAAGTTCTGTCCACAAAGTAAGGGTACCAAATGTCAAGAGACTCCTCAGAACAACGATTCTGCTTTTAATTCTTCAGATGGATATCACATGAGATAAGAAAAAGTTATAAGGTGGATTTCTAGAGGAATGAATTGCATGATTCTATCTATATCAGGGGATGGACAACTAATTTCAGACTCTAAGAACTTTCATAAGAAGAGCTAAGACATGCAAACAAGTGAAACTATTAATGATAACTCAAATAATTGAACACGACTGGGACATGCAAAACATACCTCGCCCAGATACTTCTGAACAAACTCAGAGCCAACAACTCTAATAAAGGCTGCTGTAGTATGATTAGCAACGGCCTTGGCAAGCATAGTTTTTCCAGTTCCAGGAGGACCATAGAGCAAGACACCACGAGGGGGGTCAATACCAATTTGTTTGTACAGCTCATGGTGAGTTAGTGGCAACTCAACTGCCTCACGAATTTCCTGCTTTTGAATGTCACATCCTCCGATGTCCTGGCAATATCATAGAAGAATAGGAAACATGTGTCAGTTGAGATTAGATTCTTGAACTCAAACGAGAAACTAAATGACACAAAGCAATGAATATTGAAACTTAAGAAACTCAAATCCCAACCAAAAGAAAATTTAAACTTGAAGCTTACTTTATCGAGTAACTAATATCAACTTATGTAAATAATGAAACTCCTAAACCAAATTTAAAATTAATCATAAATTTACGAATGGAAATGCCCAAAAAAAAAGAAACCACTTTCAAAAGTTAAACCTTACATCATATACACAAACTATCCCACCCTAGCAAACCAAAAAAAAACCCCTTAACCCTAAATTCCCATACCCTAGCTAGTCAAATCACCAAGTTACAAGTTATAATCACCCCAAATTCAAACACCCACAAAAAATCAAAATCTTATCACTTACATTATAAGTAACATCAGGTTTCTCACTCTGACTAAGCAGAGAAATACTAGAATCAGCCTCCGGTGGCAGAACATCAACAAGAGCATTAGAGTGACGATGCAACGCCACAGAAGCCGACGGCTTCAACAACTCCCTATTAATCGTACTCAAAATCCTGACATAATAATTCGAACCCGTGGTGGACCCAACAATCCCATTATTCTGATCCACCATCTCCATAAACTGCCCGATTACAAGCGGCACTGACTGGATCCGCTTCACCTCTTCCTGCGCACGGAGAAGCTCTCGCTTTAAATTCTTCTGTTCATCTTTCACATACTCTTCTTGAATTTCGATGAATTCGAGCTGCCTTTGGAGGGACTTTAAGCGACTGTAAAGATCGTCATCTTCGGCGGGAATGGTTGTTGGGTCCGGTACAAGGTCGGATCTTGGCTCCGTGGAAGGGGCGGGTTTCGGGTCTAGTACCATCGTCGACATGATATTGATTGATTGCTGTTCGGGTAAGAGCAGAGGAGAAGATCAAGAGAGCGAGCTTGGGGTGCTGAGCAAGAAATCTGTGGGAGAGGTTTTTATTTAGAGGGTGAAAGGAAATTTGGAAAGAGGAAGGCCTTAGATGGGCTGAAAGTTATCGGATGTTAATGGGCTTAGATGTATTTGGGCCCTTGCTTTATTTATTTATTTATTTATATTTGTGTATAGTGTTTCGCATTGCGAAGAAGATTGAAATGGTTTTTATTTTATTTTATTTTATTAATATATTAAAATTAAGATAAAATATTTGTGTTTTTCATATTTATAATATAATAATTGATATTTTGAAGCTCGAACCACTATTACAAAATATTATAAAATAAAATGGGGCTTCATTTTTCATATAAATCATATATTTTTTCATTTTAATTATTAAAACAATTAATTGTAACTTCATCCTTCCAAATTACATTATTTTATATGTTTGGGGTTAAAGCACAGTTGTCCATTGCAATGAAGTGTAAGGCAAGATTTTGTTAATTTAATATGTTTGGTAGCTAATCGGTTTATTGGTTATACGTTGTATTATTATATTTATATAAATATATATTTATTTTTAATAAATATTTAATTTATCTTCAATAATTATATAATATTGTATTAATAAATCTAATACTTGATTTATAAATTTAGAGTAAAGATAAAATTCATGGATTAAAAAGTATTTTGTAAAAGAAATTATAAAGTTGTTATAATTATATGATTCATATTGCATCAAAGTATTGTTCGTAAGAGAAATTACATTTGGTGTTTCCATCGGTATAATTACAGTTGGTGTTACGTATGTGAAAACACTGCTGATGAAGTCACCAAGAAAAACTAAATTATTGACGACAGTTTTACCGACAGGTGCTTCCCGTTCGTGTATTGGTCGGGAAACCAATTACCTACATAAATATTTGTTGATCAAAACAATTAATTTCGGTATTGTGCCTCTTATATTTTTTTTAGAGATTATCCTATAAGACAGAAAAAAATTACTTAAGTTACAAAATAGAGAGCTAACACTCTAAGCTTAGAAATCTTTCTCTCTTAAATAGAGATGATAAGATTTATCATTGGTGGTTTGTGTGAATTATTGTTGGAGATAGAACAATTAAACGACTTGTAATTTGCGACAACATAATCTTTACAAAAATTACTCAAAGTCGAAGAATATGAAATCTTCATGAAATAAATTCTTAAACAATTTTAGATATATTTCTAAAATGTAAAAAAAAAAGCCTCTCAAGGAGGACTTTTTCAGAGCGAGATTTTCGTACTTCATTTCATGGAAGTGAAGTCGATGGCTACCTGCTAACCCCTGATAAATTAATTTATATATATACATACACACACACAAACACACGATTTCGATCGCACTGCTGAAAGACAAGTGATATTATGATTTCTGCACTGTTTATGCCGTCATTCAAGATCAAGTTGTGATTTCTAGACAGTATTATTTAAATCTTGATTCGGAGAAAGTTTGAAGATTTAAACGAGTTTATCATTGGATAGAGCTGGGTTGCTTATGAGGTCAGCACACTAGTATCCAAAACTAGATTCAAAAGTGTCTGTCAAGATTCATTGATATTCATAATTTTTATTAAATTAGAGTCTTTCTATATATATATATATATATATATATATATATATATATATATATATATCTGTGATTTTAGAGCTTGGAAGCATTGAGTTTTTTTTATCGTTGCTGAATTTTTCTTATTTCAAATAATGGAAATAAAGTCAATGGATTGCCAGTTGCATGAAAACATATACCAACAACATCGAGGAAGCTACTGGGATACCATTGACGTCCTTTAATATTATTTTTCTCCCGGCCGGAAAACAGAACATTTGATTCTGCTCATCAGATTTTGCTGCTAACAATTAATGGCCGATCTTCTCTTCAATAAATTGGTGGAGAGTGCCAAGGCGATAGAAGGTGGTAATCTGGATGTTGCAGAGTCGCTTCTGAAGGAAATCAGATGTCTAGTTTCTACAGAACCCAACATAGCAACAAGGAAGGTCGTCAAAAACTTTGCAGAAGCTCTAGTCCGGCGAGTCAATGGATTGCATCCTCGATATCCTTTGCCATTAGTTCCTTCCTCAAATCTAGAGGACTTCTACAATTATGTATTTTATCCTTTCTACTGGTTTTCTTACTTCACCACCGCGCATGCCATCCATTCCTTTCGCAGTTCTGGAAATAAACCACTCCATGTTATTGATTTCTCAGTCATGCTGTACACCTCTTTGTGGTATGATTTGATGCGAGACCTTGCGAGTCAGCCTGGTGGGCTGCCATCTTTCCGGCTGACCAGCATCGTGCCGAAACTGTCGAGGAGTTTTGACTATCTACAGCAAATACGCTGCAAACTCACTCGAGCTGCTGAGCGGCTCCGAGTTGATTTTGAGTTGAGACAGGTGGTGGCCAATAACGCGAAAGAAATCATTGAATGTTGCGAGTCTACGGTCAGAAGGACAAGGGAGGACGAGATGATAGTTGTGAGATGGTCGTTTTCACTTCACAAGCTGCTCTCTCAGGAAGGTGCCCTTGAGAAGGTGCTCTCAAAGATGAAGGATTTGAAACCAGATATCATGATAATCGTCGAGCAGGAAGCCGATCATAACGGGTCTGATTTCATGGACCGGTTCGTCAAGTCATTCCAGTACTACTCCACTATATTTCACTCACTGGAGGAGGACAAATTTTACCGCGATGTTGATGGGATGGAGTTGTGGAAGAGGAATTTCAGACGGCAAATTGGGAACGTGGTGGCGTGTGAGGGAATTGACAGGGTCGAGCGGCACGAGTCGTTGCATCAATGGCAAGAGCGGCTATTGCATGCTGGGTTTCATCCAATGCAACAATGGTGGAATAACGATAGACTTATTTTCCAGCTGAAATACAGAATACAGGAGAAAGATGGACATCCCATGCTGTATCGGCACGATTGCCCACTTCTTGTCACCTCGGTCTGGAAACACTCTGACCCATCTCAGTTCAGTAATGGTGAATTCCCTCATTCCATTCTTTTCCTTTCTGTTATGCTATCCCCATACCGATGTTTATGTTCATAAGTTAGTGGTTTTAAGAAATTTGGACAATTGGTAATGTCTTTGACAGGTCCTGTCACATTACAAGATGTAACCATGTTCTCTCCAGATGAGAAGTCCGACTTGATGACTTCTTCTGAGTCTGATTCCGAGGATGAACAAGCAGATTATAGGGAAGACAATATGTTGTCTCCAAGGGTAGCATTCTACGTTTCCATTTACTTTCCTCTAGTTTGCATTTTCAGTTTGAATCTTCTCGTATTTTGATGGAATGAATCCTACAGAGTCCTGTGATTTCTTTAAGCAAAAATTGGTGAAGATTGGCATCGATAGCCTAATTTGATTACTCGTACTTCATGTGCTGGTAAAACAGACATTCACTGATGGAAAATTGGTGACAGTTCCACATTAATTTATGAGACTCAGTTTAAATAATCTCATACATTGAAATTTTCTGCTTCTGCAGCTGTTAATAACTGATACAATATCTATTCTTTCAGGGCTTTTTGATGAATCAGATAGCTGCTTCAGCTAATCTACATGACATATTGGAATATGTATGTCATGTACATAAGTTTCCACTGGCATTGACATGGATTTCCCATCGCGAGGAGGGTAATGCAAATTCAAATGAAAAACGTATTCTACAGATTGAGGATATGGCTTGCTATGTAAACAGTTGCTGGAAGAACAGATTTGTTGATGGATATTTGGAGTGCTATATTAAGGAAGGGCAAGGTATTGCTGGAAAAGCACTTCAATCGAATCTGCATTTTGTTCCTCGTATTTCTCAGCTGGATGTGGTCGATTATCCATTCCTTGACTATGCAAATAAGTATTCCCTTCATTCTGCTGTTGCAATAAAGCTCACAAGAACCTATACCAGCACCAGTTTCAACGATTTTGTAGTAGAATTTTTTCTCCCTCCCCACTTGAAAGAAAGTTCAGAACAACATCTTTCAATAAATGGACTCCTACGCACCTTGCAGAAGAAATGCGGCCATTTGTGGAAACTTTGGTGTATGGAAACAAATAAGCTTGATGGCTACAGAGGAATGCTTGGGGAGGTAGGTGAGTGTAGCATCCCACCAGCAGCTTTTTCTGGGAGCTCTCAACTGGTACTGTCAGATGGAGTTCCAAGCATGAATGAAATCATGGAACTAGACATATTTAACCAGACCAGTGATGGTATGGAAACACATGAGCCTCTTGACCAGGTGATTGTCTTTGTCTTAACTGAGTCTATATCAAAATATTTTTGGCTATAAATAACTCCATGCTTCAGTTGGTTAATTATCCTTCTTGCCAACCTCCTGACAGGAAATCAGAGAACAATATGCAATGGCTGCGCCTGCTATAAATGCTGGAATAGAGTTGCCTAGCAATGGCAATGCTAGTGCCATCCGAAACATGCCGATTAGCAAACAACGAAAGGTGTCCAGAGTGTGGGAGGGATTTATGAAGCATGAAGGAAAACATGGTGAAGCATGGGCTATATGTAAATACTGTAATAAGCGTTATCGAGCTGAAAGCACGAGGGGAACTTCAAATTTACATAAACATTTACAAAAATGCTTGTCCAAGAGACAGGGAGGAGCAGAACAGCAATCATCCCCTCTTGTTGAATCTGGTGATTTAATAACGAGTTCCGTCCAAAGAAATTTGGTGCTCGATCAAGAAGGAAGTCATCTAAACATCGCAAGAATGATGATTAAGCATGGATATCCACTGGATATGGTTCAGCATGAATTTTTCAGAACTTTTGTGGAAAATTTGCAGCCAATGTTTAAACTTCATTCAAAAGACATGGTTGAAGCTGATGTTCTTGTTGTTTATAGACAAGAGAAGGAGAAGCTCATCAAATGTTTCGATAATCTCTCTTGTCTGTTCTGTTTAACAATTGAATTGTTGTCATCTGATGACAGAAATATGACATACTGTTGCTTGACCTTGCATTTCATTGACGATGAATGGGAGCAGAAGAAGAAGATTCTTGCCTTCAGGAATCTACAGGGAGATTATGATGCAGACACTATACAAGAAATCATTAAGAGTGTGATTATCGAGTGGAGCATCGGCAAGAACTTGCATTTCATATGGTTAAATATTGCTCCTCCGAATGATCAGATGAATGGAGAACTAAAAAGCAAGCTTTCTGACCAAGACTCACTGATCAATGGGGATGCATGTTTTTTATATTCTTATAACCAAATTGCTCACCTTCTTATTCAAGATGGACTATTCAAGATAAAGAGTGTTCTTTGTAAGATAAGAGAATCTATTGCATACTTCAATGGAGCACAAGATAAAAGAGAAATGTTTCAGAAGGCAGTCAATCAATTGAAGTTGCAGGACAAGCAAAAGGCCTCTCTAGATGTTCCTGGAAGATGCGATACCACCTTTTCGATGCTCGAGAATGCATTAGACTTCAGAAATGCCTTTGCTTACCTTGAACAAACTGACGGCGATTTCAGAGTGAATCCATCCGTGGAAGAGTGGAACACAGCAACGATCATACTGGACTGCTTGAAAAAGTTGATATTGCAGGAGTCCGTACGCAATGCTTCTACAGGCGTAGAATTGTATTTCCTGAACGTTTGCTGTATCTATAAGAATTTGATACAGTGGAGGAGGAGCCAACATACATTTGTTCGCTCGATTGCAGATAGAATGCTGGTGAGATTTGATGAGTTCTGGAACAAGTTTGGCTTGGCTTTGGGAATCTTAACAATTCTCAACCCATGCTTTAAACTTGATGTTGTGGAGTATGGCTACGGCCAGATTTATGGCAGGGATGCAAACTTATTCTTGCCAGAACTCCATAACGATCTTAAAAGGGTGTACCATAGATATGCTAATGACTCCAGCAATCCGGCAGCATCCACTTCCACTCTTGCGGATGTGAATTGTTGCGCATCATTTAATCCAACTTCTGAATATATGTTTCAAGGATTCAGGGTGTGGAGGAAGCATAAATATGAAAGCAATTCGCTGGATTCGCAGAAGGTTGAACTTGATCAGTATTATTTAGAGCAACCTCCAGAAAACTTGAGTGAGGATTATAATGTATTGGAATGGTGGCATGCCAATGCTCCAAGGTTTCCAATACTCGGAAGAATGGCTCGTGATTTCTTTGCAATTCCTATATCAACCATTGTTTCAGAATCTTCTGCAGCTGAAGAAGCAGTGAAGATGAGCTCCACCTTTAATGACGCCCGTCCTGAAATCATTGAGGCTTTAGTCTGTGTGAGGGATTGGCTGGAGAGTCCCGAAAAGAAGTAGGTCCTCTTTTTTTTAAAAAAAAAAAATCTCTCATATCTGGTGCTTGCTTGCGTTTTTTTTTGGTTATTCAAGTAATTCTACTGTTATTTCAGATAAAATGTACCTTTAAGCTTGAAATGTTTTACACATTGAATTTTTGCTGTATATTACTCTTTTCTTGGTTAATGTGGGCATGGTATTCGTTGAAATTTAGAATACAAGACTTTATTATTCAATAATTTATATATATATATATATAGATAGATAGATAGATAGATGTGTATATATATGTCTATGTATTACATTCAACTCATGTAAAGTTTATATAGCAATACACAGAAATAAAATAAAGCAAATCATAATGTTTAATTATCTCCTTTTATTAAACAATTGAGATAATTTCCTAATTGTCTTAATTCCTTGAAACCTTTCTTTTATGGACTAGGAAATAATCAAGAATATTTACTTGTTAAGGTTGTATTTATTGTTTAATGTGTGCATGTGCTTGTTTTGTTTAATGTGGGCTTGTGCTTCTTGTTGTATATCAAGGTTGTATTTAATTGACAAATACAAAAAGGAAAAACAAAACTTGTTTGATTGAAGAGGAGGTCAAAAACAAAAACATAAAATAAATATATCTCTGCTACAGTTTTAAAGTAAATTTTTGTACTCTCCTATGCTAAGACAGCAACCAAAATCAGAAAGCCAATGCCATAGCTGTTGTAGCACGGCATTCATCATACAGTATTCTCAGATCATCTTAAGGCAATCCCAGCCTTTTGCCAAACTAGTTCTTCAATGAAAACAACATGTGGCCAAACCCCTCCTACCATAGTAACCTAAGCTCATCACCAAACCTTGGGAAGGTTAAACCAGTGATTTCACCTTATTTTTCTTAATACAGATATTAAACATTAAAATCTGGAGAATCCACATATCTGATTTCCCGTCTTGAGGTTCTGCTCAAGGTCATGTGACTCTAAATTGTATCTTTTAATATTCAAATCATCCCTGCAAACCCAAGTATCACTTTCTCTATTTTGCTTAAACTCTTAAACTTTTCACATGTTCAGAAGGATGGGTTATCACAAGGAGATGGAAAGAAACAGTCTCTTATTATAACCACAAGCATACGTGTTCATTTGCTTACAGCTCCAAGGTCTTCATTACTAAACAGTGCAATGATGATGGATTTCATTTATTTAAATATTAGATGGAACAGCCAGAATAAAGTGCTTTGCTCAATAAGAATCCAATTTTCCTCAAACCATTACTGTTGGAAACCATGATACCTACAACACAGGAAACTAAATAAACTCCTAATCCCAAGCATCACTCGCTGGTTGGCATTGACTATTCCTCCTTCCAACTCTATCACAGACTAACCTGTCTGCTATGATAGTTATATGTTCACAAGAATCGACCAATTAGTGCAAATGAATAGAACGAAGAAATGCAATTCTTACACCATCTAGTATTGAACTTGTGAGAACTAACTGGAGATACAATGTATTCTTCAACATTCTCAACTTTTAAAATAACAAAACATAAGTGAGCATTATATAATATAGAAACTAGAAAATCAAACTGAATTACATGAGAAGCAAAAGGATCAGCACTAAACCTGCAAGCAGAACCTTGAGGCAAAACTCATACATTCTTCAACTTCTTCATCTTAGAAGGCGGCCAACGACCCTTCTTTCTCATCCTCCTTTTCCTAACAAGCCTGTTCCTTCGAAGCCTGATCTTTCTTGCCAATTTCATCTTCAACTTCTGCTCTTCTCTCTCCTGTAACTTTGACTCCAATGGCAACTTATCAACTGACACAACCTCCTCTTTACTTTCTACAGGAGGCTCTCTAGTCTCTGTAGGAGCTGTTCCATCAATATCGGAAGAAGCTCTCACAACAACAGCACCAATTCTGTTTCCACGAATTGGGTTTGGAAACCGTACTCCATTCCAAGTCTTAAACTTTAATTCAAAGGCTTTCACGTGAAGCCTGGAAACTAAAAAATAACACAAAATTCAGATATGGGTCTTGAAGACTAAATTCAAGCGAAAGATGAAATATTTCGTAATCTTAAGCACAGCCCAGATTCAATTATGGGTTACAGAAGCAAAATAAACAAACTTTATAGCAACTAATATAGATAGCACGAGCACAAAATATGAGCATTTAAGACTTTAATCCAAGAGAAAGATCAAATATTTAGAAATTTCCAGCAAAGCCCACATTGAATCGATGGTTATAACAGGAAAAAACACTCTTCCGAGAACTAATATAGAAAGCACGAACATCCAAGAACTGGTTAAACTTAGGAAGCAAGTGATAAGTGTTTGATGAAACGGCCAAGCGAGCATGAAGTGAAACCAAATAAGCTTAAACAAAAAAAGCGCTAAAAAAAAAAATCATAAAATGCATCGTCGATAAAGCCCATATTAGAAAAAACTGCAAACATGAGACAAGTCTAGAGAATTGGGTACCTGGGGTTGCAATGAAGGCCGGAGTGGGAGATGAAAAGGGGGGAAGTGAAGAGAGAGAGGTGAGAGGGTTGAAGAGAAGAAGGGACATTTTCGTTTTGATTGAAAGGAAATCTGCAATCTTTTTGGTTATTGGGGTTCCTAGTTTACGTTGCCTGTAGCATTTCTGTGTGGTTCTTTTGGATAAGGAAAGTGAGCTCTACCTTGGTTTGCTCTCTCACCCAGACAAAAAGACTGAAAGGAAAACCTTCGGACAGGTTTCGAAACGTTTTTCAAATGGTCCTTTATTTTTCGCTTTTCAATTTGGCTAAATTGTAAAATTATCCGGAATTTTAGAGTTTATAATTTAGATCAAATTGTATTTTAATTATTTTTTTAATTTCATTATCTAAACTGTTTTTCAAATAATTATTTTTTTATTTTGTTAACGGATAATAATTTAGAATCATAATAGGCACCGGAAAAAATACATAATCTGAAAGAAAAAATAGAGACAAAAATATAAAGAAAAAAATGTTTTTTTTTTAATCAAAAATTAGCTCATGATATTAGAATAAAAATAAATAAATTTTAGGGACTAGCTTACATTTACCAAGAATTTAAAGTGATTTTGAAAAATGTAACCTGTTAATTTCAACATCTTTCTTCTTCTATTATTCAAAATATAAATCTTATTTACGTTGTTAGTTTTGAAATAAAAAATTATGTTGAAATGAATGTTTAAAATAAAAATCAAACAAATTTTACTCAAGTTTTGACCACACCAACTAAAATGTTAATTTAATTTATTTTTCCAAGCAAATACAGTACCAAACACAAACTCTTCATGTCACCAGAAACTACAGGGCAAACAGAAATGAAAGGAGAGAACCATCTTCAGCTACCATCAACACTTAAAAAATATAAAGTTTTTTTTTTCTTTTCTTTTCAAATCCATGATAAAATGAAGCAAATAATAAGCCTTCGTCACATCTGGTTCTTATGTCCAGCAGGATTTTTCGACAGCATTAAATCCAGATAGGCTGAGCCTGCAGCAAAGAAAAATGATGGACCTTGTTAGTTGCCATTTGAGAATCACTTTCCAGCCAAGTTTTAATGTTCATGCAGACTGTGGACAAAATCTTGTTCTTGGAAATAAAAGAGAAGGCCAGTGTTTACTTCAGGAAACATGAATCAATCGCTGAAGAAGATTAAAGAAAAACAAATAAATAAACAGATAGCAGGGATATAAAAGCATCACACTTAAAACGAGCAAAAAGAAAAGGAAAACTTACTTTCAGTTGTCCAGCCAATCCTTTCCACACATTAAAGCCTCGGCCATCTCAGGATCACCGTCATGAACTGATGTCATCTTCATCACCTCTGATGACTTAGAAAGCACAGTTGATCCTGGAATTGCTAGGAAATCACGAGCCATCTTCCCAAGTATTGGAAACTTTTGAGCATTCTCTTGCCACCAAGCTAATACGTTACCGTCCTTATCCAACTTCTCCAGAGGCTGTTCTAGATATTGATCGAGTTCATTCTGCTGTGAGTGCCACTCTTTGAAACTAATATCAGATGATGGACATAGACTCTCATCAACCATGGCAGAAGAAGATGGTCCCTGATCATATTTATTGTATATATCTGTAACATTGTCAAGGAATTTGGAAAAGTGCAAGTTATACTCAGATCCGTATATCTGCTGGTAGCCATACTTAACCAGTTTCAATTTAAAGGATGGGTTAAGAACTACTGAGATTCCCAGAGCCAAGCTAGCTTCACCCCAATACTCGTCAAATTTTCCCTTCATTCTGTTTGCTATAGAGCGGACATACACGTGTTCGCTCTGTTCCCACTTGAGCAAATTCTTATAAACATCACGAACAGAGAGGAAATAACCCTCTGAGGTTGTCGGAAAATTACTTGTTGACTTGCGCAACTCCTTCAAGCACTCACATATGGATGTTGCCTTGTTCCATTCTTCCGCGGATGGGTTCACTTTGAAATCACGATCTGATTGCTCTAGGTGATTAAAAGCTTCTCTAAATTCCAACGAACTCTCAAGCATAAGAAAGGTGGTGTCCCATCTCGCGGGAACATCTTGAAATGGCATTTCCTTGTCCTGCAAACTCCCCTTATTAATTGCCTCCTGCAACATCTGCCTTCTAAGTGAGCTTCCGTTAACGTACTCTATACATTCTCTTATCTTATAAAGCAAACTCCTTATCTCGGAATATCCATCTTGAACAAGGAGGCTGAGAATTTGGGCATAACTAGAAACACAGAAAAGATGTCCATGGACAAGTGGGGCTTTATCAGAAACCTTACTTCTTAATTCTCCAATCATGTGTTCCTTTGGAGGAGTTATATCCAGGAGTATGAAGTGAATGTTCTTGTTGATTCTCCACTCTGCAAGCACACTTTTAATGAATTCATGTACAGTCCCCGTGTCGTAGTTGTACCGTAAGTTCCTGAAAGCAAGAATCTTCTTCTTCAGCTGCCATCCATCGTCAATGAAGTGCATGGTCAAGCTACAATAGGTCATCATTTTGTCATTAGATGACCACAATTCAAGTGTTAAACTCAAGAGACAAGAGAGACTGTCGAAATATTTGATGAGTTTCTCCTTCTCTTGTCTGCAAATAGCAAGGACATTGGCTTCAACGTCGACTTTTGACTGAAGTGCAAACATGGGCTGTAAATTCTTAACAAAAATTTCAAAAAACTCGTGTTTCACCATATCCAAGGGATATCCATGATTGATAATCATTGTTACAATGTCTAGACGACTTCTCTCTTGATTTATTACTGAATTCCTTTGGATGACGCTTGTACTCGAGTCGCCTGTCTCAACCAAGATCAATGGTTGCTGCTCTGCTTTGTCCTGTTTTCTTGACAAACATCTTTTTAAGTGATTAAGCAAATTTGAAGTTCCTTTTTTGCTTTCTGCTTTATACTTCTTCTTACAATGTTTACATGTGGCCCATACTTCCCCATTTTCTCCCCGATGCTCATCGAAATGTTCCCACACAACTGATCTCTTTATTCGTTTATTAGAGCTCTGGAGGCAACCATCTACATTGAGCGATACATTCTCATCATTTAGAGCAGGTGCAGTTATAGCAGATTGTTTCTTTTTGCGTTTATTAGTACCCTGCAGGCCGCTATCACCAATGAGCGATGCATTCTCATCATTTGGAGCAGCTGCAGCTATAGCCGATTGCTTCTTTCTTCTTTTATTAGTACTCTGGAGGCCACCATTTACAGTGAGCAATGCATTTTCAATATTTAGAGCAGGTGCATCTATAGCAAATTGTTCCTCGACATCCTGTCAATATATAGGGAAGTTGGATGTTGGCAACATGAAAACCAATTCTAGTAAATGATAGTAAATATTCATCCAATTTGTTATTAACTTTCCATTAGAAGCAACCAACATGATAAGTTTGATCTACAGATTTAAGATAGCCTAGAAACACATTAAAAATCTCTGGAAATATATCTGTTTTAGATAGCATTTGAGAGTGATTTCGATACACAACTCTCAGTGGCAACCAAGTCGTCTAAAAAAGCAAGGAAAAGTATAATGACCTCAGTTTATGTATATTAGTGATTTTTATTTGACTTCTAAATAAGTTGTGGAAACTTGTAAGAAATACTTAAAGCCTTCTAGGCATTGGAGCTGGATGGAATTCATAGCCAAATGTATGATTCGAGGTCACTCCTATAACGGCCTTCTAGGCATACACCTTCTATAAATTCTTCCAGATACAAAAATCCACATGCAGTCTAGTATTGACTAACAGAGTTTATGACTAATAGTTTAGGGATATGAAAGGAATATGACCTACCATTTTCCAAATCCCATCATTAGTTTTGGATTCATATGATTTGGATTAGGTGAAAGAAATGAAATAATAAGGATTAGCCATCCAGGTGGTCTACATGCACTGCAAGAACTACGAAGACAAGCAATAAAGAAGAGCACCTGTTCAAGAGGCTCGTGTGTTTCTCCTACTTGATTGTTGGTTGTCATTAATTCATTTCCTCCATCGGATGACGACAATTGAAGAATGCTAGAAACAGCTCCATGTGTGATGCTTGATATTCTTTCATCATCCAATCCAACTCCATTGCCACTAGCCTCATTTAGTTCTTCTATAGATGCATTCTCATCATTTGGAGCAGGTACAGCTATAGCCGATTGTTTCTTTCTTCTTTTATTAGTACTCTGGAGGCCACCATTTACAGTGAGCAATGCATTTTCAATATTTAGAGCAGGTGCATCTATAGCAAATTGTTCCTCGACATCCTGTCAATATATAGGGAAGTTGGATGTTGGCAACATGAAAACCAATTCTAGTAAATGATAGTAAATATTCATCCAATTTGTTATTAACTTTCCATTTGAAGCAACCAACATGATAAGTTTGATCTACGATTTAAGATAGCCTAGAAACACATTAAAAATCTCTGGAAATATATCTGTTTTAGATAGCATTTGAGAGTGATTTCGATACACAGCTCTCAGTGGCAACCAAGTCGTCTAAAAAAGCAAGGAAAAGGATAATGACCTCAGTTTATGTATATTAGTGATTTTTATTTGACTTCTAAATAAGTTGTGGAAACTTGTAAGAAATACTTAAAGCCTTCTAGGCATTGGAGCTGGATGGAATTCATAGCCAAATGTATGATTCGAGGTCACTCCTATAACGGCCTTCTAGGCATACACCTTCTATAAATTCTTCCAGATACAAAAATCCACATGCAGTCTAGTATTGACTAACAGAGTTTATGACTAATAGTTTAGGGATATGAAAGGAATATGACCTACCATTTTCCAAATCCCATCATTAGTTTTGGATTCATATGATTTGGATTAGGTGAAAGAAATGAAATAATAAGGATTAGCCATCCAGGTGGTCTACATGCACTGCAAGAACTACGAAGACAAGCAATAAAGAAGAGCACCTGTTCAAGAGGCTCGTGTGTTTCTCCTGCTTGATTGTTGGTTGTCATTAATTCATTTCCTCCATCGGATGACGACAATTGAAGAATGCTAGAAACAGCTCCATGTGTGATGCTTGATATTCTTTCATCATCCAATCCAACTCCATTGCCACTAGCCTCATTTAGTTCTTCTATAGATGCATTCTCATCATTTGGAGCAGGTACAGCTATAGCCGATTGTTTCTTTCTTCTTTTATTAGTACTCTGGAGGCCACCATTTACAGTGAGCAATGCATTTTCAATATTTAGAGCAGGTGCATCTATATCAAATTGTTCCTCGACATCCTGTCAATATATAGGGAAGTTGGATGTTGGCAACATGAAAACCAATTCTAGTAAATGATAGTAAATATTCATCCAATTTGTTATTAACTTTCCATTTGAAGCAACCAACATGATAAGTTTGATCTACAGATTTAAGATAGCCTAGAAACACATTAAAAATCTCTGGAAATATATCTGTTTTAGATAGCATTTGAGAGTGATTTCGATACACAGCTCTCAGTGGCAACCAAGTCGTCTAAAAAAGCAAGGAAAAGTATAATGACCTCAGTTTATGTATATTAGTGATTTTTATTTGACTTCTAAATAAGTTGTGGAAACTTGTAAGAAATACTTAAAGCCTTCTAGGCATTGGAGCTGGATGGAATTCATAGCCAAATGTATGATTCGAGGTCACTCCTATAACGGCCTTCTAGGCATACACCTTCTATAAATTCTTCCAGATACAAAAATCCACATGCAGTCTAGTATTGACTAACAGAGTTTATGACTAATAGTTTAGGGATATGAAAGGAATATGACCTACCATTTTCCAAATCCCATCATTAGTTTTGGATTCATATGATTTGGATTAGGTGAAAGAAATGAAATAATAAGGATTAGCCATCCAGGTGGTCTACATGCACTGCAAGAACTACGAAGACAAGCAATAAAGAAGAGCACCTGTTCAAGAGGCTCGTGTGTTTCTCCTGCTTGATTGCTGGTTGTCATGAATTCATTTCCTCCATCGGATGATGGCAATTGAAGAATGCTAGAAACAGCTTCATGTGGGATGCTTGATATTCTTTCATCATCCAATCCAACTCCATTGCCACTAGCCTCATTTTGTTCCGTAACCCAAATTTTCCACGACACTAAAAAGTTCTTCTGTAAAGTACACAAGACCTTACTTATTAGACGTTCTCGTTCTGAAGTATCTTCCATGTCTTCTGGGAGAAAAAATTCCAATATGTAATCATTCTTGCAAGAGTGGATACTTGTTAGCCTTATAGTAAAAGAGGCATGGAAGCTTCTGTTCTGCCAGTAACTTTCGATGTTAAAATCAGAGAAGTCAGCTGGATGAGGCTCATAAACGTCATGCTGAATATGAAAATTAGATTGAAGCGCTTTTCCGACAACACCTTGTCCTTCCTTGAGACGAAAAAGTGCAAATACACGCACAAAATCAATAATTAGAATACGTGTTTCATTTGAACTAGTATCCCCTTCTCTGTTATAGGAAATCCATGTTTTTGCTGTTGGTAACTTGTATAGATTGCATATATATTCCAAGATGTCATATAACTTAACTAAAGCAGCTATTCGATTCATTGCAGAGCCCTGAGAGATCAACGACACCAATAATGGCATGAATGATTAGAATAACAAGAGAAACAAAAACATGTGATCAATGCCAAAAACAAATTTAGAGCTGTAAATCATCTTCAATGTGGTATTTCTATAAATTAAACGTACTGTCCTTTTCAATAGCAATCAGTAAATCTTTCCGTATTTTACAAGGCAAATATCAAATAGCATTTTTCTGCAACATAAATAAGTGAACAACTTTCTGTACTTTAAATCTCGGAAACAAAGAACGATACCTGTGTGCACCATAAATATCTGCCTATACAAGGATCATTTTCTTCAACATCCTCGGACTCAGAGGACCTCGCCATCTCTTCTGGGTCATCAACTATATCTTGCATTACGCAAAGACCTGCCAACATGTTTTTCCAGTAGCCTAGAGTGAAAATATGCACATCGAATTTCTTGATGGATAATTAGGATAACGAGAGAAGAGAAAGGAAAGGATGGAAATGGATCATTCACCGCTATCGGATTGAGGTGGATCAGTGAGTTTCCAAACTGAGGCTACAACAAGCGGAAAACCGCACCAACTTAGCTGGATATGGACATCCTTCAGTTCGAGACTAAATCCTTTTAAAGCGTTTAAAAAACCATAGCTAAAACGGGCTGCCTGTAGAGGAACTGGACTAAACCCAGCCTGGGATAGGCGATGTTGCCATTGATCAAATGACTCAATACGCTCGACCCGGTCAATGCCCTCACATGCCACCACATTCCCAATCTGTCGCCTGAAATAGGTCTCCGTAGACATAAATGTAACATCAGCTTCCACCAGTGACTCAAAAATAGTGGAGTAGTATTGCAATGATTGTTCGAGCCGATTCGAAAGATCAGGACTGGTAAGATTGGCCTCTTGTTCAGAAATTACCATAATGTCCGCTTCCAAATCCTTTACTTTTGAAAGCACTTGCTCGATTGCCCCATCCTGTGCAAGCAATTTGCGAATTGTAAAATCCCAATTCACAACCACCATCTCATCCTTCCTTTTCCTTCCGAGCTTGGAAAAACATTTGACAATATCATCTGGGCTATTGTATATCAGTTGTCTCCATTCCAGATCGACGTCCCCAACCTTCCGATCCCATTCCTGAGATGACCGTTTCAGTGTGACACTGGTTATTAGGACTGATTGTAGGCCACCATACCGCAGTTTGAGGAGACTAATGAAATCAGTCCAGCGCGAAATATCTGAATTGATGGACAAGTAAATGATGTGGAGTCGTTTATTTCCCGGGTTCAAGGCATCAACGATGACCTCTAAGAAAGGTTGAAACATGACAAATGGTTCGTATAGAAAAGTTAGCGAGCGTGAAGGACATAGAGGATGAATTCCATAGACTCGGCGGACTAGAGCCTCAACACAGTATTTGACAACTTTCCTCGTCGATTCGCTGGCTTCTTGAGATTGAATACTTTCCAAAAGTGAATCTGCAACATTCAAGTTACCACCTTCAATCGCCTTAGCACACTCCATCAATCTCTGAAATTGAAGACAGGCCATCGAAAGCAACAAGATTTGATCAATGGAATGGAAGCGCAAATGACTCTTTCACTCTTCGTTTCTTATAGTCAACCCCATTTGCGTCCAGCAAACGATAACCTTTTCGTCCAGCAAACGTTAGCCTATAGTCAACCCCGTTTGTTTCCAGCATACGTTCTTTAATATCAAGTTGCTGTTTTTTATAATTAAAGAAGCTACATGGGAACTTTAAGGACAAGATGCGCGAGGAATATCCTCTTTTTTTTTTTATAATCTCGATGGCATGTAAAGTGGTGGTCTGAGCAAACTCTTTGAAAGGACCGCGCGCAAATGTCTTCCCTTGGATCGGTTGGTAAAAGTAGCGAGTTTGTAGGATGAATTTCATAGGCTAGGCGTTGTAGAGCCTCCGCACAGTATTCGACAACTAGCCTCGTCGATTAGCTGTCTTCTTCAGAAGTTGGAGATCGAATACTCTCCAAAAGTGAATCTGCAACATCCAAGTTACCACCTTCAATCGCATTACCTCACGCCATCAATCTATAATAAAGAAGACATTCCATCGAAAGCAACTAGTGTTTTTTTTTTTTAAATAATAAATAGTTTTATATTATTAAACATATATCTTAGTCCGACTGTTGGATTGAGATAAAATTTTAAGAGGAGTCTCTTGATATATTTTATACATATCATGTTAAAATTTCAGAGCAATCCGAAAAAATAACGACCTTGCGAGATTGATGATGATATTCTCGTAATATTATCCAGGTTTTAAATTTTGTTCATAAAAATTATTTTATTATCGTTTTTTAGATTATTTTTTTTAATTTCATTATTCAACAAGTTTATTACGAATTGAACTTTATAATTTGTTTTAATTGCTTTTTTTAAGATTATCATGGTTCTACAACGCATGTCAAGCATTTAAAAGGTTAAATTAGATTAACCCAGGTTGATCTAATATATTATTGTTTCAATATTTTTTTTAAGATGCCAACTTCATTTTTTTAAGTTAAACTATATTTTTTTATCAATTTTCCATCTTTGAACTCATCAAGTCAATTGAGATATATTAGTTCAACTCTCATTTTCTTACTTATGTTTGAAATTTAAATTGCACAATTCTAAATAATTGTATTTTTGGATTTGAATTAATATATATATATATATATATATATATATATATATATATATATATATATATATATATAATCATAATCAATACAACCACGAAACAGAACGCTGAAACATTTCAAAATCAAAACATTCCGTTATAATTAAAAAATTAAAGCACTAACCGAAATAGAATTGACTTGATTTCACCATTGAAAAGCAACAGTATAGATATATTTTACAAGGTGAAATCATCCAAATTAAATTAACATATATAGCAGGCAAAGACACCAGCCACAAACATTATTTTGATTCTTTACTATAATTACACACCATGTATTGATTTATTGTTCTAAATTGATGATCTTGAGAAAGAATCAGTTTGTGGCATCCTGATACTGTATGATTCTGTTAACAGATCAAATGAAGTTACGGAATACGGGGAGAGTACAACATCCATGTCTTTGTCAGCATTCTCGAGCATACTATGGGCTGGCACCACCTGCATTACGTGAAGAAGCCAAGACAGTTAGCAGATTTGCTACATGAACTGGAATTGAAAGGTTCTGCGATCATTGAAAACTCATGAGGTCATGAAAAAGATGTCAGAGACCTTTTTTGGATTCGTGAAGGAATTCTCGTCCATTAAGTTGGAAGAAGTAAGCACAGTTTTTGTTGATTCAGAAAATTGTGAGCTGAGCCCCAATCCATCAATGGAAACTTTGAGATTCACTTTACTGTTCCCAAAATTCACAATCTGAAAAATACATTTCCCTGAAAGCTAAAAAAATCAAACACAAACTCTTACAACTCAGTTTTACGTGTGTTCGTGTTTGCTGTCAACCAGCGGTTGTTGATTGATAAGTTGCCCACAGGTATTGAAGAAGATTAACCAAGCTATTGAAGACAGTCAATGAAGAAGCTAAAGAAGAAGAAGATGAAGAAGCTGTAATAGTGACTAACTCTGTTATTTCCAGTTTAGGAACTAAGGCAGTTATATAAACTAGCCGTTACAAAGAAGTCATGAACTGATGTAATATAAATACAAAAGAATCTGTAAAAGGCAAGTTAATGAGAAATAGAAGATACTGACCTTTTTGTGTAAAAATCCCTTCTTCTCTCTGCCTCGCACAAAAACAATTTTTTCCCCAAATTGAGAAATTGAATACCTGCACACCAAGATAAAACAATCAATTGAAGTTTTATACAAGAAACCCAGAATTACAATCAAAAACTTACATGGTATCAGAGTTGTAACCTGATTCATCAAGAAGGGACGTGAGTTGTGAAATCCAAGAAAGCCAAGTTTCTATATGGCAGGATCATCAAGTTCAAGAGGTGATCTAAAAACTCCCAAGTTCAATGGGAGTAATTATGATTTCTGGTCAGTCAAAATGGAAACTGTCCTTATTGCCTATGATCTTTGGGATGTGATTGAATTTGGCATATTGCCTCAATCAAATCCAGAAAAGGTGTCTGAAGAAGGAAGTGCATCATGGAGTACAAAAACTGCTGCTGCACCTGAGATTACCAAAGAAATGAAGATCAAGAATGCAAGAGCCTTAAGCCTCATTCAAGGGGCAATAACGGATGAGCTGTTTCCAAGAATAAGAAATGAGAAGACAACAAAAGAAGTCTGGGATATTCTGAAGAGGGAGTTCAGAGGTGATAAAAAAGTTAGAGCAGTTAAACTTCAGGCCATTAGGGCTGAGTTTGAATATATGAAGATGTCAGATAAAGAAGACTTAGATGACTATCTTTCTAAGTTCTTTGACATGATTAACAATCTTAAGTCACTTGGGGAAGAGGTGGCAGAAACAAGAATTGTTCAAAAACTGCTAATGAGTCTCAATAGGAGATATAATTCAATTGTCTCTATTATTGAAGAGACAAGAGACATTGAAACCCTCAGAGCAAAAGAAGTTGTAGCCTCTGTTAAGGTTTTTGACAGAAGAGAAGGGTTGAGTGATGAAAGGGATAAACAAAAGGGTATTGAAAAGGCATTCAGTAGCCTAAAACTAGGCAGCAATCAAGGCTATGGAAGTAACAAGGGCTCACAATACAAAACTCGACCAGCTTGGCAAGGGCAAGAAAGAAGGCCTACAAACTGGTCATCAAGTGGCAACAACAATCATGGCTCAAACCAGAATTACAGAAATGAAGCAAATTCTAATGGTTTTTTCAACCCTCAAAACAGACATGGGAGCAGTAGTCATGGGGCTGTGAAACCAAAATGCAGTGTATGCCAAAAATATCATTTTGGCACCTGCAGATATAAGGGAAAGACAAGATGCAACAAATGCAATCAGTTTGGGCATAATGCAAAAGATTGCAACAATTACAAGCGAGTAGCAAACCTTGCACAAGAAGAAGAAGATGTTTCTACAGGAACAATGTACTATGCATGTCATGCAGCAAGTATAGAAGATAAAGACGTGTGGTTTGTTGACAGTGCTTGCAGCAATCACATGACATCTCAGGAGTCAAAACTGATTGATCTTGACAGAGAAATTACCTGCAAAGTGAAGATGGGCTCAGGTGACTTAGTTCAAGCAACTGGAAAAGGAACACTTGTGGTTGATACAAGTCAAGGAAGAAGATACATTGAAGAGGTGCTACTGGTTCCAGGTCTGGATGAGAATCTGCTCAGTGTTGGGCAGATGATTGAAGAGGGGCACTATATACTCTTTGGGGGGAACAAGGCAGTAATCTTTGAAGATGAAAGTCTCAAAAATGTACTGGCTAGAGTATTAATGAAGGGGAATAGATGTTTTTCTCTGTCCCTTGAAACAATGTTACCTGCAGCAAGAAAAGCATCAGTGGTTGAAGAATCATGAATTTGGCACAAAAGATTGGGTCACTTGAACACAGACAGTATGCAGAAAATGCAGCAAAAGAAATTGGTTATTGGACTACTACCTTAACCAATATGGATGCAGTGTGTGAGGCGTGTGTGATGGGAAAGCACAAAAGAGAAAAATTCTCTAAGGAAGGAAGCTGGAGGGCTAGCAAACCTCTCAAATTGATCCACACAGATTTGTGTGGACCAATGCAGCTGGAATCCAGTGGAGGTAATAAATGCTTCATCATCTTTGTTGATGACTATACAAGGATGTGCTGGGTGTATTTCTTGAAGTTCAAATTAGGAGCCTTAAATGTGTTCAAAAAATTCCAAGTGTTTGTTGAACTACAAAGTGGCTTCAAAATAAAGAAATTGAGAAGTGATAGGGGAGGTGAGTACACTTCCACTGATTTTCAGAATTTCTGTGAACAACAAGGAATGGAAAGACAGCTAACTGTGGCCTATTCTCCTCAGCAAAATGGTGTTGCTGAGAGAAAAAATAGGACCATAGTTGAGATGGCCAGAACTATGATGAAGGAGATGGATATTCCAGATGAGTTTTGGGCTGAAGCTGTTAATACAACTGTGTATGTGCAAAACAGATGCTTCACAACATCATTAGCAAACCTGACCCCATTTGAAGCATTCACAGGAATAAAGCCTAGTATAAAACACCTCAAGGTGTTTGGATGTGTGTGCTACACTCATATTCCAGCACACATGCGACAGAAGTTTGATAAAAAGGCTGAGAAAGGGATATTCATGGGTTATGGAAGTTGTGAAAAAGGTTACAGAATATACATTCTACAATCTAAGAAAATTGTGTTATTTAGGAGTGTTGTGTTTGATGAGAATAGTAAGTTTCCATGGAAGAAGGGACTTGAAGAAGAAAATGACTTCATTCCACTGTCACTGCTGCTTCATGACAGTGAAATTGAAACTCAAACTGAAAGAATTCAGTCAAGCCATGGTGAATGCTCTCGGGAAGTAGAAGAAATCAGTGAGAGTGATGACAGAAGCAACTCACAGTCAAGGTTTAATACCTCAACCCCAGTAAAACACAGAACACTAGAAGATATATATGCTAGATGTAATCTGAGCATGTGTGAACCTGAGACCTATGCTGAAGCAGCTGGAGAAACAGTATGGCAGAATGCAATGAAGGATGAATTGGAAATGATAGAGAAGAATGACACATGGGAGTTTGTTGATAGGCCTTATGGAAAACTTGCTATTGGGCTGAAATGGGTGTTCAAGACCAAGCTGAACCTAGATGGGACAATTAACAAGTACAAGGCTAGACTTGTGGCAAAGGGCTATGCTCAAAAATCTGGAATTGACTATAATGAGACTTTTGCACCAGTGGCTAGGCTGGACACAATTCGAACTCTAGTGGCACTTGCAAGCCAAAAGAACTGGAAATTATTCCAGTTGGATGTTAAGTCAGCATTCTTGAATGGAATGCTAGATGAAGAAGTGTTTGTCGAGCAACCCGAGGGGTTTGTGATGCAGCAGGCTGGACACAAAGTGTATAAGTTGAAGAAGGCACTATATGGCCTTAAACAAGCACCTAGGGCTTGGTATAGTGAGATTGATGCATATCTCACTATGTGCAAGTTCAAAAAGAGTGCTAGTGAAGATACACTATACACAAAGTCTGATGGTGAAGCAAATCAGATTGTGGTATCCATTTATGTGGATGATATAGTATTTACTGGCAGCAGTGAAACTATGATGAATGAATTTAAGAGGGAGATGATGCATAAGTATGAGATGACTGATCTTGGTCTTCTCCACCATTTTCTAGGGATGGGTGTGCTGCAAACTAATCAAAGTATTTTCATTCACCAAGCTAAATATGCAAGAACTTTGCTAGAGAAATTTGGTCTTGCTGACTGCAAACCAGTGTCTACTCCACTGGTTATGGGAGAAAAGCTAAAGAAGGAAGATGAGAGTGAGTTTGCAGATGAGAATCTCTATAGAAAAATCGTGGGAAGCCTGCTGTACTTGATAGCAACAAGGCCTGACCTCATGTATGCTGCTAGTCTACTGTCTCGGTTCATGAATAAACCCACAAAGAAACACATGGGAGTTGCAAGAAGAGTGTTGCGATATGTTCAAGGAGCAATTGACTATGGGATTGAATATGTCAAACAAAAATCAGCAACACTTGTAGGATTTTGTGATGCAGATTGGAGTGGAAGTGAAGATGACAGTAGAAGCACTTCTGGAAATGCATTTGGATTTGGAAGTGGGGTATTTTCATGGGCATCAGTGAAACAAGCTACTGTGGCACTATCTACTGCAGAAGCTGAGTATGTCTTAGCTTCTGAGGCAACTGCACAGGCTCTATGGCTGAGAGCTGTGCTTGATGATCTAAGTGAAGTGCAGACAAAGGCAACAACTCTCTACTGTGACAATATGTCAGCAATTGCTATGGCAAAGAACCCAGTATTTCACCAAAAGACAAGGCATATAAACAGGAGAATACACTTCATACGAGAGGCAGTACAAGAGAACTTAATTGACATTAAGTTCTATAGCAGTGAAGACCAAGTGGCTAATATATTTACTAAAGGTTTGTCTAAGGACAAGTTTAGTAAACTAAGAGCAATGCTTGGTGTCAAATCTGTAAGCAGCTTAGGAGGGGATGTTGATTGATAAGCTGCCCACAGGTATTGAAGAAGATTAACCAAGCTATTGAAGACAGTCAATGAAGAAGCTAAAAAAGAAGAAGATGAAGAAGCTGTAATAGTGACTAACTTTGTTATTTCCAGTTTATGAACTAAGGCAGTTATATAAACTAGCCGTTACAAAGAAGTCATGAACTGATGTAATATAAATACAGAAGAATCCGTAAAAGGCAAGTTAATGAGAAATAGAAGATACTGACCTTTTTCTGTAAAAATCCCTTCTTCTCTCTACCTCGCACAAAACACAAATTTTTCCCCAAATTGAGAAATTGAATACCTGCACACCAAGATAAAACAATCGATTGAAGTTTTATACAAGAAACCCAGAATTACAATCAAAAACTTACAGCGGTTGCCTGTCATGTTGGGAAGACCACAAAAGTTCACTCAATGGATAATGCCATATTTTTAAACTGGAAAAGAATTCAAAATTGCAGCATTGACAAAAAAAAAGAGGATAAAAACTTGAAATTGCAGATGCATACATGTTTAGGGAATGATCCCTGCAAGCTATGCTGGTATTAGCATACCTTTATTTTCAGGCAAGTTTCGCCGTCTGAGTTTTGCCAAGTAATTGCAGATGCAACAAGTGTAGAGGAATTTGTTTATAGTTTAGCGTCAAGAAGAGTTGCTCCACTTGACTCTCTGAAGAGTTTTTGAACCCAATAGCTCAGAGTTCCACGGTGCTTTGATGAGTTGAAGATAATTGCATCTGGATTTCACCTTCATAGAAAAGTTCCTTTCAGTGTCAGTACCCTAAAAAGAGTATTCCTTGCCATGCATGCTTGAATTTGAATTGATTGTCGACGAATAGAATGAAATTGGACCTCCCATTATTGCAATTAAAAAAAATTGGTGCATAGCTTGCCATCCACACAATAGCGCAGAAATTGGGAAATAAAGGCCTCAAGAATTGGAATTTTAACAAGCATGAAAACACAAAAAGGATACTTTGTCCATGGCATCAAATTTACCAGGAATGATGATGAGGGGGCATAACTTAAGATTGCTGGAACAAGTATTGAAAACCTGTTCCTTTTCAGACCAATGAGGAGTCGATGTCAGTGAGCACAGCTAAAAGACTTCCTGTGCCCGCATCATTTCCAGTCACAACATAGTCGCTCACAGAAACCTCAAAATCAGTAAATCCCATGAGTACTTGTCACATATTTTATTCAGTGTCAAAAAAGAATATTACACACCTTTGGACAAGTGCGTAGAAAACTTATGAGTCATAGAAAACAGTTTGTTGGCAAATGTAAGAACCTAGTTCAAAGAATAAAAGAGGATTAGCATTATGTTTTCCAACTGATGAAATATACGCAAGTACAATACTGCAAAGCAGAAGGAAAACAAAGCTATAGTGACAGGATGCTTACATGAAAATCACAGTAATCAGCTGGGTGATCCAAAGAATGAGAAGACCCATCACAGTTTGAGATTATTTTGATGTCAGGATAAGCACTTCTTATGGCATTGTAGAACTTGAGATAATTTCCTGGTAGAAAAAAGGACATGAATTTGAGTTCTGAAACTTGTCTATCTTCCAGAATCTGGAATGAAGAGTAATATTTGCAGACCTTCAGATACATTTAGTGAAGAAAATCTTTGTCAAATTTAACTTAATATAGAAATGAGATCAGGAGACTATATTATAGCAACTCATTTTTTAAATCTCAATAATGGATCATTTGACAAACACATCGTTGTTTCAAACTTGCAAACCCAATTACCACAAGGACTCTTGGAAGAAAAATGCAAATATGAGTAATGTTGCATGAAAAACAATGTCATGTCACCTCAATAAAATAACATCTAAATAGAGGGCTAGGAGTTCAAATTCGAAGTACATGCTACTTTCTTGGACTAAATACTGATTCTTTCATCTAATGTAATAAACAAATTTGTATAGGAATGTCGGAGTTTGTGTTCTATGCAAGACTAATTTGCATCTTTTTACATTTCCCCTTTTCTACAAAATGGATCTTATCCTGCCTGCAGTAAAAAGTGAGTAAAATAATTATCCGTAATACACAGGATTGATTTCTCAATTTGAAGTATAAATAGAGAAAAGCAAAATAGATAAGACCATATAGTATGATTCTGGAAAGTTCTAAGCACATCACGTTTATCGTCCACATATGACCATGCAAAGAAACATCATATAAGAATTGTTTCACAGGAATAATTCACCGGAGTGATGTTAGTTTTCCTGCATGAAAAAGTTCAAATAATTTTATCGCTCTGCTGCCTACTCTCGACAATTACAAAAAATAAGCATCAAGAATTTAACATTGGATGTTTTAGTATTACTGCTAGCATATCAAAACCTCAGCTTCAAACATAATTAAAAAAAAATTTAGCTAAAACAATCATAAATGGCCAGCCTATATCCCTTTGTACACATGATCTCAATCATCCTATGAAAATCAAAATTATATCAAAACTCCTCTTTCAAATCCCACCTGCCTAGTTTCTAATCACAAGTTTAATTCCTAATGTACAACATAAAACTTCAAGATACAAAGTTTTTTTCTTGAAAACATACGATATAATTTTGATATGGGTTTCCCGTGTGCGTGATATGGGTTTGGTGGCCGGGAACACCTCCTTGCCGATGGGAATAGTTTGCAGTAGGGATGAAGGTTGAGGGTTGTTGATTGTTTAGCCTGCGGAGATAGCTTTCATGCCCAACAAGAAGACATGAAGTTCCTCGCGAGCGCGGATGGGAGCAGCAATTTCTCTAAATTCTGGACCCAATCCATTTAGAATATAGAGCGTTAAATCATCATCGGTGACTGAGTGATCAATGATTGCAAGTTCATCAGCAACCATTTTCACAGCTTGAAGGAACTCAGTGACAGTTTGATTTCCACAAGTGCTCAAGGTCAGATCTTCCTTGAGTTGCATTGCTCGTGTTCGTGATTTTCCTGCATAAAGTTGATGCAGTGATGTCCATGCCTCATGAGAGGTCTTGCAAGCAGCTAGAAGTGGGGTAATTGTAGTGGATGTGGATGCAAGAATGGTGTGGAGTATTAATTTGTCTTGACACACCCAGTGGGAGTGTGCAGCTATGGAGGTGGTGGATTCTGTGGAATCAATGGCAGGGCATTTTTTCTCACCATTGACAAAATTAATGAGGTCGTAGCCTATGAGTAGTGCTTCAAATTGGGCTCTTCATTGTGGGAAGGTGGAAGGAGTGAGTTTTTTCATTGATGGGGTTGTGGAATTAAGAGTGATGATTTGTAAGTCGGTGGAGGAGGCAGATGATGTAGCCATGGCACAGGTATGGAAGAAAAATTACTCGTTAGAGTTTTTGCAGCTCTGATACCATATAGAAGATGAAGAATTGTAATAATTTCTTGCATACTTTCTGTTCATGTTTCTTTATATTTTATACATTGAGGAGCCTAATCTTAGGCATACAAAAACAGTAACGGCTAGCCTAATCTTAGGCATACAAAAGGAATAACTGAAGGTTGATTTACAATTACATTTAATGATATATCTGCAGATAAAGGAAAGATAGATTATGAAGTAAAGGGAGCATGATTCTTGGTAACGGCTATGTTGAGGTTGCCAGATTTATCTTTCATTTATTGCCTTGATACTCATGTCCAGCAGTATTTCTTGACAGCGTTAAATCCAGATAGGCTGAGCCAGCAGCAAAGAAAAATAATGGACCTTGTTAGTTGCCATTTGAGAATCACTTTCCAGCCAAGTTTTGATGTTCATGCAGACTGTGGTGCATGCACATTTTGTGTTTTTTTTCACTCTTAAGACCAAATCTTGTTCTTGGAAATAGAAGAGAAGGCCAGTGTTTACTTCAGCAAAAATTATTTCACGAACTACTTTGTTGAACATAATTCCTCACAGTATTTTAGGATCCAAACATAAATCAATTGCTTAAGAAGATTAAAGAAAAATAAATAAATAAATAAACAGATAGCAGGGATATAAAAGCATCACACTTAAATCGAGCAAAAAGAAAAGGAAAACTTACTTTGAGCTACGGTTGTCCAACCAATCCTTCCCACATATTAAAGCCTCGGCTATCTCAGGATGTACACCGTCATGGACTGATGTCATCTTCATCACCTCTGATGACTTAGAAATCACAGTTGATACTGGAATTGCTAGGAAATCACGAGCCATTTTCCCCAGTACTGGAAACTTTTGAGCATTCTCTTGCCACAAAGCTAATACGTTACCGTCCTTATCCAACTTCTCTAGAGGTTGTTCTAGATACTGTTCGAGTTAATTCTGCTGTGAGTGCCACTCTTCGAAACTAATATCAGATGATGGACATAGACCCTCGTCAACCATGGCAGAAGAAGATGGTCCCTGATCACTGAAGTCCTTTTCATATTTATGGTATACAACTGTAACATTGTCAAGGAATTTGGAAAAGTGCAAGTTATACTCAGATCCGTATATCTGCTGGTAGCCATACTTAACCAGTTTCAATTTAAAGGAGGGGTTAAGAACTACTGAGATTCCCATAGCCAAGCTAGCTTCACCCCAATACTCCTCAAATTTTCCCTTCATTCTGTTTGCTATAGAGCGAACATATACATGTTCCCTCTGTTTCCACTTAAGCAAATTCTTATAAACATCACGAACAGAGAGGAAATAACACTCTGAGGTTGTCGGAAAATTACTTACTGACTTGTGGAACTCCTTTAAGCACTCACATACGGATGTTGCCTTGTTCCATTCTTCCGCGGAAGGGTTCACTTTGAAATCACGATCCAATTGCTCTAGGTGATTAAAAGCTTCTCTAAATTCCAATGAACTCTCAAGCATAAGAAAGGTGGTGTCCCATCTCGCAGGAACATCTTGAAATGGCATTTCCTTGCCTTCCAAACTCCCATTATTAATTGCCTCCTGGAACCATTGCCTTCCAAGTGAGCTTCCGTTAACGTACTCTATACATTCTCTTATCTTATAAAGCAAACTCCTTATCTCGGAAAATCCATCTTGAACAAGGAGACTGAGAATTTGGTCATAACTAGGAACACAGAAAAGATGTCCATGGACAAGTGGGGCTTTATCAGAAACCTTACTTCTTAATTCTCGAATCATGTGTTCCTTCGGAGGAGTTATATCCAGGAGTATGAAGTGTATGTTCTTGTTGATTCTCCACTCTGCAAGCACACTTTTAATGAATTCATGTACAGTCCCCATGTCGTAGTTCTACCGTAAGTTCCTGAAAGCAAGAATCTTCTTCTTCAGCTGCCATCCATAGTCAATGAAGTGCACGGTCAAGCTACAATAGGTCAACATTTTGTCATTAGATGACCACAATTCAAGTGTTAAACTCAAGAGACAAGAGAGACTGTCAAAATATTTGATGAGTTTCTCCTTCTCTTGTCTGCAAATAGCAAGGACATTGGCTTCAACGTCGTCTTTTGAATGAAGTTCAAACATGGGCTGCAAATTCTTAACAAAAATTTCAAAAAACTCGTGTTGAACCATATCCAAGGGATATCCATGATTAATAATCATTGTTTCAATGTCTAGACGACTTCTCTCTTGATTTATTACAGAATTCCTTTGGATGACGCTTGTACTCAAGCCACCTGTCTCGAAGATCAATGGTTGCTGCTCTGCTTCGTCTAGCAAACATTTTCTTAAGTGCTTATGCAAATTTGTAGTTCCTCTTTTGCTTTCTGCTCTATACATCTTCTTACAATGTTTACATGTGGCCCATACTTCCCCATTTTCTCCCCGATGCTCATCGAAATTGTCCCACACACTTGATATCTTTCTGCGTTTATTAGTACTCTGGAGGCCACCATCTACAGTGAGTGATGCATTTTCATCGTTTCGAGCAAGTGCAGCTATAGCAGATTGTTTGTTTCTTCGTTTATTGGTACTCTGGAGCCCACCATCTACAATGAGTGATGCATTCGCATCGTTTAGAGTAGGTGCAGCTATAGCAGATTGTTCCTGGACGTCCTGTCAATAGATAGGGAAGTAGGATATTGCCAACATGAAAACCAATTCTTGTCAATGATAGTAAATGACAAAAACATAACATTAACAAGAAATGACAAAAACATGCAGTTGATAGGTGTAATAAAATTTCCAAAATTACAAAATTTCCATTTGAAGCAACCAACATGGTGGTCTGCAGATTTAAGATAGCCTAGAAAAACATTAGAAATCTCTGGAAATATAAATGCTTTAGATAGCATTTGAGAGTGAATTAGATACACAGCTCTCAGTGGCAACCAAGTCGTCTAAAAAAGCAAGGAAAAGTACAATGACATAAGTTTATGTATATTAGTGATTTTTATTTGACTTCTAAATAAGTTGTGGAAACTTGTAAGAAATACTTAAAGAGTATAGCCATTTGAGCTGGATGAAATTCATAGCCAAATATATGATTCGAGGTCACTCCTACAACGGCCTTCTAGGCATGCACCTTTCATTAATTCTCCCAGATACAAAAATCCACATGCAGTCCAGTATTGACTAACAGAGTTTAGGACCAATAGTTTAGGGATATGAAAGGAATATGACCTACCATTTTCCAAATCTCATCATTAGTTTTGGATTCATATAATTTGAATTAGGTGAAAGAAATGAAATAATAAAGATTAGTCATCCAGATGGTCTACATGCACTACAAGACCTACAAGACCTATCCAAATAAGAAGAGCACCTGTTCAAGAGGCTCGTGTGTTTCTCATGCTTGATTGCTGGTTGGGTTGAATATCATGAATTCATTTCCTCCTAAAACACCACTGGATGATGGCAATTGAAAAATGCTAGAAATAGCTTCATGTGGGATGTTTGACATTCTTTCATCTAATCCTACTCCATTGCCACTAGCCTCATTTAGTTCTCTAACCCAGACTTTCCATGACTCTAAACAGTTCTCCTGCAAAGTACGTAAGACCTTACTTATCAGAAGTTCTCGTTTTGAAGTATTTTCCATGCCATAAGGGAGAAAAAATTCCAATACGTAATCATCCTTGCAAGAGTGAGTACTTGTTAGCCTTATAGCAAAAGAGGCACTAAAGGTTCTGTTCTGCCACAATCTTTGGCTGTCAGAATCAGGGAAGTCAGCTGGATCAAGCACAGAAATGTCATGCTGGATATATGAATATTAGATTGAAGCGCTTTTCCGGCAACACCTTGTCCTTCCTCTAGACGATGAAGTGCATAAGCACCCACAAATTTATCCACTAACATAAGTGTATAGCAAGCGCTATAATCAATACATAGAATACATTTTTCATTTGAATTAGTATTCCCTCCACTGTTATAGGAAATCCATGTCACTGCCACTGGTATATCGTATAAAGGGCATATATATTCCAAGATGTCAAATAACTTAGCTGAAGCAGCTATTCGATTCATTGAAGAGCCCTGAGAGATCAACGACACCAATAATGGCATGAATGATTAGAATAACAAGAGAAACAAAAACATGTGATAAATGCCAAACAAATTTAGAGCTGCAAATCATCTGCAATGCTATTTCTATAAATTAAACGTACTGTCCTTTTCAATAGCAATTAGTAAATCTTTCTGTATTTTACAAGGCACATATCAATCAGAATATTGTTTAACATCATGCAAAGATACAAGTTTTAATCTAAATTAATAAAATTGTTTTTGATGTTACTCTAATTTATGGAACAAATCATATCTGCAATCAGAACTGAAGGATTGATGAACTCCCATATTCTTGAATCACTTCATGAAAGTCTGATTAAGCAATCAGTTTAGGCATCATCTTTTTATGAAGTATCCAATGATTCTTTAAAAATATTCAAATTGTTAAGAGATTAAATCCAAAACAAATAGCATTTTTCTGCAACTTAAATAAGTGAACAACTTTCTGTACTCTAAATCTCGGAAACAAAGAACGATACCTGTGTGCACCATAAATTTCTGACTGCCATTATACAAGGATCATTTCCTTCATCATCCTCGGACTCAAAGGAGCTCGCCATCTCTTCTGAGCCATCAACTCTATCTTGCATTTCGCAAAGACCTGCCAACATGTTTTTCCATTAGCCTAGAGTGAAAATACACACATCGAATTTCTTGATGGATAAAGGAAAGAATGGAATTGGATCATTCACCGCTACTGGATTGAGGCCGATCAGTGAATTTCCAAGCTGAGGCTACAGCAAGCGAACAACCGTGGCATTTTAGCTTCTGTTTATGCCCATCCATCAGTTTGATTTCAAAATCTTCTAAGAATAAGAGATTGAAGCTCAAACGGGCTGCCTGTAGAGGAACTGGACTAAACCCAACCTGGGATAGGCGATGTTGCCATTGATCAAATGACTCAATCCGCTCGACCCGGTCAATACCCTCACATGCCACCACATTCCCAATCTGTCGCCTGAAATACGACGTCTTCCTTGATATAAATATATCATTATCTTGCTTTAGTGACTGAAGAGCAGCGGAGTAGTATTGGAATGATTGTTCGAGCCGCTTCGAAAGATCAGGACTGTTAAGATTGGCCTCTTGTTCAGAAATTACCATGATGTCCGCTTTCAAATCCCTTACTCTTGAAAGCACTTGCTCGATTGCCCCATCCTGTGCAAGCAATTTGCGAAATATAAAATGCCAACTCACAACCACCATCTCATCCTTCCTTTTCCTTCTGAGCCTGGAAAAACATTTGACAATATCATCTGGGCTATTGTATATCAGTTGTCTCCATTCCAGATCGACGTCCCCAACCTTCCGATCCCATTCCTGAGATGACCGTTTCGGTGTGACACTGGTTATTAGGACTGATTGTAGGCCACCATACCGCAGTTTGAGGCGAATAATGAAAACAGTCCAGCGCAAAGTACCTGACATGATGGACAAGTCAATAATGTGGAGTCGTTTATTTCCCGGGTTCAAGGCATCGACGATGATGTCTTCAGTGGTGGTCTGAGCAAACACCAAGAAACGTTGCCACATGTCTTCCCATGGTTCGAATAGAAAAGTTGGCCAGCGTAAGGGACATAGAGGAAGAATTCCATAGACTCGGCGGACTAGAGCCTCAACACAGTATTTGGCAGCTAGCCTCGTCGATGTGCTGGCTTCTTGAGAAGCTAGAGATTGAATACGTTCCAAAAGTGAATCTGCATCATCCAAGCGACCACCTTCAATCGCCTTAGCACACTCCATCAATCTCTTAAAAAGAAGACGGGCCATCGAAAGCAACAAGATTTGATCGATGGAATTCGAGTTGTTATTAACCGGGTTATGTAATAAGTTAATTAAAATAATTAATGGTCCAACAGATAAGTTACTGTATTTGTACGAGTAATTTATTGCCGATGTTGTGGCTGCAGAATAGGTCAATAAAAGTTGGTAAGCTGGATTATCAAGGTTTTGCTTGCCCATGGGTTTTGGAACCTGGTATATTGTTAATTTTAAGTTTATATTTTTTTTATTCTTTCAGTTTAGTTCAAATTTTTTGGTTTGCTTCTATTTTAGTTAAATGGGGAAAAGGAAAACATGATTAAAGTAAAAAAAAAAAACTTTTTTTCAGGTTTTTGTTAAAACACCGAACCGAAACCGGTTGATTTAAACCAGGTCTGGTTCAGTTTTTTTTTTTTTTCGGTTTGACTAGTTTTATTGATAAAAAACGAACCGAAAATGTTCACCCCTATTTGTATCACAAACAAGTCATATATATAATAGCCATTTACCTGCAATTCGCTACGACCGGAACCACATTTTTTTCAAAGCAAAAAAATATTAAGAGTGTAAGATTTTTTTTATACTATAAATTTAAGCAAAATAATAAATTTATGCAGAATTTCTGCGGAACACAAATTTCCAATAAGATATAGAAATTTTAAGTTGATATAAATTGATTTGTTCAACGAAATCACTAACATATAATTATCATTGTCATTAAAAAAACAAGAAGATATAGATACCTGAATCATCGAATTCACTTTATTAAAATTAGTTTATTTAATAATCTAATTTAAATTAAACATAATAATAAACTGTAATCCACAACAGGAAAAAAAACCCCTCAACCCATGCTTCCCTGCCCTTTGAACAAAAGCAACCCAAAACTCACAACAACACGCATGCCCAAACTTATTAAAGGCACAACCGTCAGAACATTGTTACAATCCACAATAAAATACCCCAGAAGCTACAGTGTTTTGAACAATAAAACAACCACATATTTCATTTTTTAATATATATATATATATATATATATATATATATATATATATATATATATATATATATATATATATATATATATATATATTCTCAATCTCATTCTCTCTTTTCAATATTTGTATTTTGATTTTGTTAGAGTAATATTTATAATTTTATCAACTAAATCATTTTCTGATGAACAACTTTTGGTTTTTGTTTTAAATTTTTGTCATTTTATTTTTTATTGGGCTTTTATTTTTATTTACTTCAATTCTGAAATTTTAATTTATGTTGGTGATCATTTTAAACTTAATATTGCTCTATTTTTCTTTTTGTTCTTTTTTTTTTGTTTTCTGTTATTTTTATCTGATTTTTAGATCACATGATTTTATGATTTTATTGTTTGCACAATAATAATGATAATATTAGTGATTGTTTTATTATTATTTTTCAAATTCTAACACAAATTAAAAAAAAAAAAAACATTTTTAAAATTTCTAAATAGAGAAATATTCGGATAGAAAGTTAAAGTTTTCCTTTTATTTTCAGGCAAGTTTCGCCGTCTGAGTTTTGCCAAGTAATTGCAGATGCAACAAGTGTAGAGAAATTTGTCCACTTGACTCTCTGAAGAGTTTTTGCACCCAATAGCTCAGAGTTCCACGGTGCATTTAGAAAAGTTCCTTTCAGTGTCAAGAGTACCGTGAAAAGAGAACGATATTCCTTGCCATGCATGCTTGAATTTGAATTGATTGTTGAGGAATAGAATGAAATTGGACCTCCCATTATTGCAATTAAAAAAAAAATGGTGCATAGCTTATACTTCCCCATTCCCATTTGAAAAACTAAAATAAATTGGTGTTCAGTCAGTTAAAGACAGCTTTTTTATTTCCTTCTGAAATAAAATACTAGCTTGTTTTTTAACCGATGTTGGAGTGTATTTAAAGTGTGGTTGAGGTTGCTTTTAAAAGTATTTTTTTTATTTAGAAATGTGTAAAAATGATGTTTTTTTTACCTTTTAAAATTATTTTTAATATTTGTACATGAAAATTATCTAAAAATAAAGTAAAAAATAAAAATAAAAAATTTACAATTTACAAATTTTTTTAAAAATACTTTTGAAATGCAGACACAAATAATAGCTTAATCTCTTGCTAGATTTGTTCTCTATAAATGCCAAAGATGAGAATGGAGTGCACTAAAATGAATTGAATAACCTCTCGAGGCAACCGACAAAAGGTGATCTCCATGCACAGCATGGATTTCAAGTGGAATGGCCGGTGATGTGTGAGACCGGCAGTTGAAAAGCAGGAATCCATTGCCAACTAGTCAGATGAGTGATCTGGACCCGTATGCTATAAGCAACCGAGTGATATCAGATTTTCATTTTCATTTTTTGGCATAAATCTTATACATAAATTAGATATATCATCTTTATATATTTTTAAAATTAATTAGTCCTATTCATAAAAATGGTATAATAATATTACTATAAAAAAATTAGCAAATACATATGGAAATATTAATGGAAGAATTTCTATCAGTAGATTACGATGAACTTTATTGACATAATATTTTCTCGCTATGTTCGTTGGTCACTGATGGATATTATTCATCGATGTATACCAAGAGAATTATAGTGAGAGAAAAAATAATTAAAAAAAACGAAAAGCAAAAGGATACAATCATGTGTTATTTTTACAGACAATGTTGCCAATAGAATAAACTTGTTAGTAATATTTGTCCATGAATTACAGACAATGTTGACAGTGAATGAGAAGACCCATCGCAGTTTGAGATTATTTTGATGTCAGGATAGGCACTTCTTATGGCATCATTGAACTTGAGATAATTTCCTGGTAGAAAAAAGCACACTAATTTGAATTCTGAAACTGGTCTATCTTCCAGAATCTGGAGTGAAGAGTAACATTTGCAGACCTTCAGATACTTTTAGTGAAGAAAATCTTTGTCAAATTTAACTTAATATAGAAATGAGATCAGGAGACTATATCATAGCAACTCATTTTTCAAATATCAATAATGGATCATTTGACAAACACATCTTAGTTTCAAACTTGCAAACCCAATTACCACAAGGACTCTTGGAAGAAAAATGCAAGTATGAGTAATGCTGCATGAAAAACAATGGCCATGCAAAGAAACATCATATAACAATTGTTTCACAGGAATAATTCACCGGAGTGATAGTTTTCCTGCATGAAAAAGTTCAAATAATTTTATTGCTCTGCTGCCTACTCTCGACAATTACAAAAAATAAGCATCAAGAATTTAGCATTGGATGTTTTAGTATTACTGCTAGCATATCAAAACCTCAGCTTCAAACATAATTAAACAAAAATTAGCTAAAACAATCATAAATGGCCAGCCTATATCCCTTTGTACACATAATCTCAATCATCCTATGCAAATCAAAATTATATCAAAACTCCTATTTCAAATCCCACCTGTCTAGTTGCTAATCACAAGAGGTTTAATTCCTACTGTACAACATAAAACTTCAAGATACAGAGTTTTTTTCTTGAAAACATACGATGCATATATTCAACAAGGAAAAAGACATACAATCCTATTCCACAAACAAAAGAAACTGTCCGGGGAAAAAATAGCACATATATTGAAAGTTATTTGATATGAAAATTCATATATGTTTAATCACTTAGAGAAAAAATAAATTGCTTTCATTGCTTAACTCTGATCAACCACAAATTTATTTAAACACTTATACCTCATTGATCGCAAACATCTGATGAAAATTCTAGAATATTGAACACTAAGATCTAAAGTTCTTTTCCAGGTAATATACCATTAATATATCACCCAAATCCACAAACAAATCAAAAGATCATACAAACAAGCATAACCAAAACAAAGCAGAGATATAAAAGCATCACACTTAAATCGAGCAAAAAGAAAAAGGAAAACTTACTTTCAACTACGGCTGTCCAACCAATCCTTCCCACATATTAAAGCCTCGGCTATCTCGGGATGTACACCGTCATGGACTGATGCCATCTTCATCACCTCTGATGACTTGGAAATCACAGTTGATACTGGAATTGCTAGGAAATCACGAGCCATTTTCCCCAGTACGGAAACTTCAAAACTAATATCAGATGATGGCCATAGACTCTCGTCAACCATGGCAGAAGAAGATGGTCCCTCATCATATTTATTGTATACATCTGTAACATTGTCAAGGAATTTGGAAAAGTGCAAGTTATACTCTGATCCGTATATCTGGTGGTAGCCATACTTAACCAGTTTCAATTTAAAGGATGGGTTAAGAACTACTGAGATTCCCAGAGCCAAGCTAGCTTCACCCCAATACTCGTCAAATTTTCCCTTCATTCTGTTTGCTATAGAACGAACATATACATGTTCACTCTGTTCCCACTTCAGCAAATTCTTATAAACATCACGAACAGAGAGGAAATAACCCTCTAAGGTTGTCGGAAAATTACTTGCTGACTTGTGCAACTCCTTCAAGCACTCACATATGGATGTTGCCTTGTTCCATTCTTCCGTGGATGGGTTCACTTTGAAATCACAATCCAATTGCTCTAGGTGATTAAAAGCTTCTCTAAATTCCAATGAACTCTCAAGCATAAGAAAGGTGGTGTCCCATCTCGCGGGAACATCTTGAAATGGCATTTCCTTGTCCTGCAAACTCCCATTATTAATTGCCTCCTGGAACCACTGCCTTCTAAGTGAGCTTCCGTTAACGTACACTATACATTCTCTTATCTTATAAAGCAAACTCCTTATCTCAGAAAATCCATCTTGAACAAGGAGACTGAGAATTTGGGCATAACTAGGAACACAGAAAATATGTCCATGGACAAGTGGGGCTTTATAAGAAACCTTACTTCTTAATTCTCTAAACATGTGTTCCTTCGGAGAAGTTATATCCAGGATTATGAAGTGAACGTTCTTGTTGTTCTTGTTGATTCTCCACTCTGCAAGCACACTTTTAATGAATTCAAGTACAGTCCCCCTGTCGTAGTTGTACCGTATGTTCCTGAAAGCAAGAATCTTCTTCTTCAGATGCCATCCATCGTCAATGAAGTGCAAGGTCAAGCAACAATAGGTCATCATTTTGTCATTAGATGACCACAATTCAAGTGTTAAACTCAACAGACAAGAGATACTGTCAAAATATTTGATGAGTTTCTCCTTCTCTTGTCTGCAAATAGCAAGGACATTGGCTTCAACGTCGTCTTTTGAATGAAATTCAAATATGGGCTGCAAATTCTTAATAAAAATTTCAAAAAACTCGTGTTGAACCATATCCAAAGGATATCAATGATTAATAATCATTTTTTCAATGTCTAGACGACTTCTCTCTTGATTTATTACATAATTCCTTTGGATGACGCTTGTACTCGAGCCACCATCGGATGATGGCAGTTGAAGAATGTTAGAAACAACTTCATATGGGATGTTTGACATTTTTTCATCATCCAATCTAACTCCAAATCCACTAGCCTCATTTTGTTCCCTAACCCAAACTTTCCACGACTTAAAACAGATCTTCTGTAAAGTACACACGACGTCACTTATCATAAGTTCTCGTTCTGAAGTTTCTTCCATGTCTTTTGGGAGAAAAAAATCCAATACATAATCCTTCTTGCAAGAGTGGGTACTTGTTAGCCTTATAGCAAAAGAGGCATTAAAGGTTTTGTTCTGCCACACTCTTTGGCTGTCAGAATCAGGGAAGTCAGCTGGATCAGGCACAGAAATGTCATGCTGGATATGAAAATTAGATTGAAGCGCTTTTCCGGCAACACCTTATCCTTCCTCTAGACGATGAAATGCATAAGCACCCACAAATTTATCCACTAACATAAGTGTATAGCAAGCTGTAGAATCAATAAGTAGAAGACGTTTTTCATTTGAATTAGTATCCCCTTCTCTGTTATAGGAAATCCATGTCACTGCCGCTGGTAACTTGTATATATGGCATATATATTCCAAGATGTCAAATAACTTAGCTGAAGCAGCTATTCGATTCATTGAAGAGCCCTGGGAGATCAACGACACCAATAATGGCATGAATGATTAGAATAACAAGAGAAACAAAAACATGTGATCAATGCCAAAACAAATATAGAGCTGCAAATCATCTGCAATGGTATTTCTATAAATTAAAGGTCCTGTCCTTTTCAATAACAATTAGTAAATCTTTCCGTATTTTACAAGGCACATATCAAATAGCATTTTTCTGCAACATAAATAAGTGAACAGCTTTTTGTACTCTCAATCTCGGAAACAAAGAACGATACCTGTGTGGACCATAAATTTCTGTCTGCCATTATACAAGGATCATTTTCTTCATCATCCTCAGACTCAGAGGAGCTCGCCATCTCTTCTGGATCATCAACTCTATCTTGCATTACGGAAGGACCTTCCAACATGTTTTTCCAGTAGCCTAGAGTGAAAATTAAGATAATTAAGATATCGAATTTCTTGATGGATAATTAAGATAACGAGAGAAGAGAAAGGAAAGGATGGACATGGATTATTCACCGCTACTGGATTGAGGCGGATCAGTGAGTTTCCAAGCTGAGGCTACAGCAAGCGGAAAACCGTGCCAACTTAGCTTGATATGCCCATCCTTCAATTCGATTCTAAATCCTTGTAAAGCGAGTAAATGATTACATGTAAAAAGGTCTAAAGCCTCTAGAGGAACTGGACAAAACCCAGCCTGGGATAGGCGATGTTGCCATTGATCAAATGACTCAATCCGCTCGACCCGGTCAATGCCCTCACATGCCACCACATTCCCAATCTGTCGCCTGAAATACGTCTCACGTGACATAAATCTATCATCATCTTGCTCCAGTGACTCAAAAATAGTGGAGTAGTATTGCAATGATTGTTCGAGCCGATTCGAAAGATCAGGACTATTAAGATTGGCCTCTTGTTCAGCAATTACCATGATGTCCGCTTCCAAATCCTTTACTTTTAAAAGCACTTGCTCGATTGCCCCATCCTGTGCAAGCAATTTGCGAAGTATAAAACCCCAATTCACAACCACCATCTCATCCTTCCTTTTCCTTTTGAGCTTGGAAAAACATTTGACAATATCATCTGGGCTATTGTATTTCAGTTGTCTCTATTCCAGATCGACGTCCCCAACCTTCCGATCGCATTCCTGAGATGACCGTTTCGGTGTGACACTGGTTATTAGGACTGATTGTAGGCGCTCACCATACCGCCATTGGAGGTCATCAATTAAAACAGTCCAGCGCGAGACAAGTCAATAATGTGGAGTCGTTTATTTCTCGGGTTCGAGGCATCAGCGATGGCATGTAAAGTTTAGGTTCGGTTTCGTTGATCTTCTTTTCATTGTCATCAGCAGAGCATTCAAGAACTTTGCATGGAGAAAATTGATTTGATGAAAAACTAAAGAGCATAGAGAAAATGTTATCAGTATCCTGCTGGTTCTGCCTCCATCACCACCAGTAGAAGACCAGCAGACGCAGATAACAACAGCCGCAACACCTAGGAGGAGAATGTTCATGTAATAATTTTTTTTTAAAAAAAAAAACTGAAATATTCCACAAAAACGAAGTTCATGTGGCCCAGGTAGACCCAACTTGCTGAATCTATTAATCGTTTTTCCCTTCAGCCAGAATTTTGGCTGGAAACTTAGTTAGTTTTAACTAGTTATTTGCCATAGTGCTGGCATAGCAAACAATTTTTATAACTGTTGAATTAAAATATAATATTTTTATATGTAATGTTTGATACAATGAAATAAATCAACCCATTTATAACAACAATAATATCGAAGTCTTACTTTCTAAAATTATCATCACTATTACTGCTACAACAATAAAAATTATTAAATTAACTCGAGAAAAAAAAACAAAAAAGCAAGTAAGAAAAAAAACTAAAATTATTATTATTATTATTCTTAATATTAATATTATTATTGCGTTGATAACAAAAAAAAACAAAATTAAATCAAAGACTAAAAAAAGCCTAAGAACATTAACAAAATAGAAAATAAAAAATAAAAAAATCATAAAACAAAAAAAAATTATTAGCTGAAAAAAAATCATTTGACTTGAAAATTAAAAAAAAAAAAATTGACCGCACTACGTTGCGGGCTAAGCAAACAATTTTTGTAGTTGTTGGGATTAAAGAAACTAATAGGATTTGTTGTTCCAAAATTAAAATATAATATCTATATATACAAAATTTAATATAATAAAACAGATCACCACACCCTATTATAAAAATAACAACATCAAAGTCTTAACATATAAAATTATCATTGATATTACTATCAAAACAATAAAAAATATCAAATTATCCTGAAAGGAAAAAACTCAAAAACATTAACAAAAGAGTAAGTAAGAAAAATAACTAAAATTATTATTGTTGTTGTTGTTATTATTATTATTGTGTTAATAATGAAAAAAATAAAAAATAAATGAAAGACTAAAAAAATCCTAAAAACTTTAACAAAAGATCAACCAAAAAAAAAATATCAGGCAAAAAAAATTCATATGACTTGAAAATAATAATAAAAAAAACCAATAAAAAAACTAAAAGAAAGAACAAAGGGAGGAAAAAAAACAGAAATATCAATTTTTAAATGATCATAGATACAAAATAACAGGGCGTGACAAAGACGCCGGTAGCCCATTTCCGTCGACCCAAGCATCCCTCATGCACCACCTTAACAGGGCGTGAGACGGAATACTGCCGGTCGCGTGTCCTGCACGCGCCGACAGTATTTCGAAAAAAACAATAAAAGATGATGGTCAATTACCAGTCTACCCATGTTCCTAAGTTATCAGTTTTGTCTTATTAGGGGCTATATCTGTATTTAGCCATTTTCAAAAAATATAAAAAAAATAAAAAAGTGCGGCGGACATGGCTAGATCGAACATGTGCAATTACTGCGGAGCCCCTCCTTCCATAAGCCGCTTTTTGTCTTATTCGAGGGACAAAACCGCTATTTTACTGTTCAAAATTGAAAAAAACCAGTTAACCGGCAAACCGAACGAACCGAACCAAACCGACCCGAAAATTGAGCAATACTATTGTAATCCACAGTAAAAACACACACATGCTACAATAACCATAATTTATAATTATTATCTTAATATTTACATTTATGATAATCTAATTATAGAATGTTAATTTTATTTCATTCAAATTTAAAATTATCATCAAAGATTGATATTATTAAATAAAAAAATATATTAGATTTATAATATTTTTTTATGGCAATCACTAAATAAATATATATATATATATATATATTACATTGTTAAAAAGTGCTTGTATATAAATAAGAAAAATTATATTGTTCATGTTTTTTAAAATAAAAAACTTGCATTTAAAAACTGTAGTACCTCTAAAAATGTATTTTTCAAATTCAACACAAATTAAAAAAACTTTTTAAAATTTCTAAAAAACTATTTTTAAAATTTCTATATACTCACAAATTAAAAGAGAAATAATTGGACAGAAAGTTAAAGTTTCCTTTTGTACTCCAATTTTCTAGAAAATTAAAACATTAATTGATTTTTAAACAGCCTCTTCCATCCGCTGTCAACCTTAGAGCCAGGCCCAACTTTCACCATTGGTAGGTAGGATACATAAAATATGGTACCCCATGGATTAAAAAAGGCGACAGGTTTGACATTGAAAACAAATAGTGCGCGTTACAAGGTGAAATTTGACTATTAAATTAACATAAATACCAGGCAAAAATACCTGCCACAAATAACATTATTCTGATTGTTTCGTGTTTTACACATCATGTATTAATTTATTGTTCTGAATTGAGAATCTTGAGAAAGAATCAGTTTGTGGCATCCTGATACTGTTTCATTCTCTTAACAGATCAAATGAAGTTGAGGAATGTGGAGAGAGGACAACATCCATGTCTTTGTCAGCATTCTCGAGCATACTATGGGCTGGCACCACCTGCATACCGTGAAGAAGCCAGAGCAGCTAGCAGATTTGCTACATAAACTGGAATTGAAAGGTTCTGAGATCACTGAAAACTCATGAGGGTCATGAAAAAGATGTCAGAGACCTTTTTTGGATCCGTGGAGGAATTCTCGTCCATTATGTTAGAAGAAGTAAGCACTGTTTTTGCTGATACAGACAATTGTGAGTTGAGCCCCAGTCCATCAATGGAAACTTTGAGATTCACTTTACTGTTCCCAAAATTCACAATCTGAAAAAATACATTCCCCTCATGAAAGTAAGAACTTTGCTGAAAAAATCAAACAGAAACTCTTACAACACGGTTTTACGTGTGTTCTTGTTTGCTGTCAACCAGCAGTTGCCTGTCATGTTGGGAAGACCACAAAAGTTGACTCAGTGGATTATGCCATATTTTTAAATTGGTGTTTAGGTAATGATCCCTGCAAGCTCTGCTGGTATTAGCATACCTTTATTTATTTTCAGGCAAGTTTCGCCATCTGAGTTTTGCCAAGTAATTGCAGATGCAACAAGTGTAGAGGAATTTGTTTGTAGTTTAGCGTCAAGAAGAGTTGCTCCACTTGACTCTCTGAAGAGTTTTTGAACCCAATAGCTCAGAGTTCCACGGTGCTTTGACGAGTTGAAGACAATTGCATCTGGATTCCACCTTCATAGAAAAGTTCCTTTCAGTGTCAGAGTACCCTGAAAAGAGTATTCCTTGCCATGCATGCTTGAATTTGAATTGATTATCGACGAATAGAATGAAATTGGACCTCCTATTATTGCAATTTAAAAAAAAAAAGTAGTGCATAGCTTGCCAATCCCACGATACCGCAGAAATTGGGAAATAAAGGCATCAAGAATTGGAATTTCAATGAGCATGAAAACACAAAAAGGATACTTCGGCAATGGCATCCAATTTACCAGGAATGATGATGAGAGGGAATAACTTAAGATTGCTGGAACAAGTATTGCAAACCTGTTCCTTTCCAGACCATTGAGGAGTCCAGTGTCAGCGAGCGCAGCTAAAAGACTTTCTGTGCCCGCATCATTTCCATTCACAGCATAGTCGCTCACAGAAGCCTCAAAAATAGTAAATCCCATGACTACTTGTAACATATTTTAGTCAGTGTCAAAAAAGAATATTACACACCTTTTGACAAGTGCGGGATGTGCAATCAAACTTATGAGTCGTGGAAAACAGGTTGCTGGAAGATGTAAAAACCTAGTTCAAAGAATAAATGAGGATTAGCATTATGTTTTCCAGCTGATGAAAAATACTCAAGTACAATACTGCAAAACAGAAGGAAAATAAAGCACATTAATTTTGATGTCAGGATAGGCACTTCTTATGGCATCCTTGAACTTGAGATAATTTCCTGGTAGAAAAAAGCACACTAATTTGAATTCTGAAACTGGTCTATCTTCCAGAATCTGGAGTGAAGAGTAACATTTGCAGACCTACAGATACTTTTAGTGAAGAAAATCTTTGTCAAATTTAACTTAATATAGAAATGAGATCAGCAGATTATATCATAGCAACTCATTTTTGAATCAATAATGGATCATTTGACAAACACATCTTCGTTTCAAACTTGCAAACCCAATCATGAGTAATGCTGCATGAAAAACAATGTCATATCACCTCAATAACATAGCATCTAAATAGAGGGTAAGTAGTTCAAATTAGAAGTGCATGCTACTCTCTTGGACTCAATACTGATTCTTTCATCTAATGTAATAAACAAATTTGTATAGGAATGTTGGAGTTCGTGTTCTATGCAAGACTAATTTGCATCTTCTCTCATTCCCCTTTTCTACAAAATGGATCTCATCCCATGTCAGCAGTAAAAAGCGAGTAAAATAATTATCCATAATTATCCTCGGACAATAACATTGTAAGAGCAATCATCTGGTGGACAATAACATGAGGAAGCAATCCTTTGACATAGAGTTTCAAAAACAGCTCCCTTGCATCTTCAAGCTTCCCAGATTTGCACATGGCATCGATTAAGATACTATAGATCACCAAATCAGGGTTCAAGTAACTATTTTGATTGGCTTTGGGAATCTTAACAATTCTTAACCCATGCATTAAACTTGATGTTGTGGAGTATAGATACAGCCAGATTTATGGCAGTGATGCAAACTTATTCTTGCCAAGACTCCATAACGATCTTAAAAGGGTGTACCATAGATATGCTAATGACTCCAGCAATCCGGCAGCATCCACTTCCACTCTTGCGGATGTGAATTGTTGCGCATCATTTAATCCAACTTCTGAATATATGTTTCAAGGATTCAGGGTGTGGAGGAAGCATAAATATGAAAGCAATTCGCTGGATTCGCAGAAGGTTGAACTTGATCAGTATTATTTAGAGCAACCTCCAGAAAACTTGAGTGAGGATTATAATGTATTGGAATGGTGGCATGCCAATGCTCCAAAGTTTCCAATACTCGGAAGAATGGCTCGTGATTTCTTTGCAATTCCTATATCAACTATTGTTTCAGATAAAATGTGCCTTTAAGGTAGAAATATTTTACACATTGAATTTGTGCTGTATATTACTCTTTTCTTGGTTAATGTGGGCATGGTATTTGTTGAAATTTAGAATAGAAGAGGGCTTTATTATTCAATAATTATATATATATATATATATATGTGTGTGTGTGTGTGTGTGTGTGTGTGTATTACATTCAACTCATGTAAAGTTTATATAGCAATACAAAGAAATAAAATAAAGCAAATTATAATGTTTAATTATCTCCTTTGATTAAACGATTGAGATAATTTCCTAATTATCTTAATTCCTTGATACCTTTCTTTTATGGACTAGGAAATAATCAAGAATATTTACTTGTTAAGGTTGTATTTATTGTTTAATGTGTGCATGTGCTTGTTTTGTTTAATGTGGGCTTGTGCTTCATGTTGTATATCAAGATTGTATTTAACTGACAAATACAAAAAGGAAAAACAAAACTTGTTTGATTGAAGAGGAGGTCAAAAACATAAAATAAATATATCTCTGCTACAGTTTTAAAGTAACTTTTTGTACTCTCCTATGCTAAGACAGCAAGACAGCAACCAAATGTTACCTTAATGTTCTTGGTCATCATTTCCAGTCCTCCAAAATCAGAAAGCCAATGCCATAGCTGTTGTAGCACGGCATTCATCATATAGTATTCTCAGATCATCTTAAGGCAATCCCAGCCTTTTGTCAAACTAGTTCTTGAATGAAAACAACATGTGGCCAAACCCCTCCCACCATAGTAACCTAAGCTCATCACCAAACCTTGGGAAGGTTAAACCAGTGATTTCACCTTATTTTTCTTAATACAGATATTAAACATTAAAATCTGGAGAATCCACATATCTGATTTCCCGTCTTGAGGTTCTGCTCAAGGTCATGTGACTCTAAATTGCATCTTTTAATATTCAAATCATCCCTGAGTATCACTTTCTCTATTTTGCTTAAACTCTTCAGATTTTCACATGTTCAGAAGGGTGGGTTATCACAAGGAAATGGAAAGAAACAGTCTCTTATTATAACCACAAGCATACGTGTTCACTTGTTTACAGCTCCAAGGTCTTCATTACTAAACAGTGCAATGATGATGGATTTCATTTATTTAAATATTAGATGGAACAGCCAGAATAAAGTGCTTCGCTCAATAAGCATCCGATTTTCCTCAAACCATTACTGTTGGAAACTTAGGCAGGGCCTCCTATGATACTTGCAACACAGGAAACTAAATAAACTCCCAATCCCAAGCATCACTCGCTGGTTGGTATTGACTATTCCTCATTCCAACTCCATCATAGACTAAACTGTCTACTATGATAGTTATATGTTCACAAGAATGGATCATCAATCAACCAATAAGCGCAACTGAATTGAACGAAGAAATGCAATTCTTACACCATCTAGTATTGAACTTGTGAGAACTAACTGGAGATACAATGTATTCTTCAACATTCTCAACTTTTAAAATAAGAAAACATAAGTGAGCATTAAATAATATAGAAACTAGAAAAATCAAACTGAATTACATGAGAAGCAAAAGGATCAGCACTAAACCTGCAAGCACAACCTTGATGCAAAACTCATACATTCTTCAACTTCTTCATCTTAGAAGGAGGCCAACGACCCTTCTTTCTCATCCTCCTCTTCCTAACAAGCCTGTTCCTTCGAAGCCTGATCTTTCTTGCCAATTTCATCTTCATCTTCTGTTCTTCTCTCTCCTGTAACTTTGACTCCAATGGCAACTTATCAACTGACACAACCTCCTCTTTACTTTCTACAGGAGGCTCTCTAGTCTCTGTAGGAGCTGTTCCATCAATATCGGAAGAAGCTCTCACAACAACAGCACCAATTCTGTTTCCACGAATTGGGTTTTGAAATCGTACTCCATTCCAAGTCTTAAACTTTAATTCAAAGGCTTTCACGTGAAGCCTGGAAACTAAAAAATAACACAAAATTCAGATATAGGTCTTGAAGACTAAATTCAAGCGAAAGATGAAATATTTCGTAATTTTAAGCACAACCCAGATTCAATTAAAATAAACAAACTTTATACTAACTAATATAGAAAGCACGAGCACAAAATTCAGATATGAGCCTTTAAGACTTTAATCCAAGAGAAAGATCAAATATTTAGAAATTTCCAGCAAAAACCCACATTGAATCGGTGGTTATAACAAGAAAAGAACACTCTTCCGAGAACTAATATAGAAAGCACCAACATCCAAGAACTGGTTAAACTTAGGAAGCAAGTGATAAGTGTTTGATGAAACGGCCAAGCGAGCAAGAAGTGAAACCAAATAAGCTTATACAGAAAAAACCCTCATAAACAGAAATCGTAAAATGCATCGTCGATAAAGCCCATATTAGAAAAAACTGCAAACATGACACAAGTTTAGAGAATTGGGTACCTGGGGTTGCAATGAAGGCCGAAGTTGGAGATGAAAAGGGGGGAAGTGAATAGAGAGAGGTGAGAGGGTTGAAGAGAAGAAGGGACATTTTCGTTTTGAATGAAATGAAATCTGCAATCTTTTTGGTTTGGGGGGTTTCCTAGTTTACGTTGCCTGTGGCATTTCTGTGTGGTTCTTTTAGATAAGGAAAGTGAGCTCTACCTCGGTTTGCTCTCTCACCCAGACAAAAAGGCTGGAAAAAAACCCTTCTGAAAAGTTTCGAAACGTTTTTCAAATGGTCCTTTGTTTTTTCCTTTTCAATTTGGCTAAATTGTTAAATTACCCTGAATTTTATAATTCACATCAACTTGTATTGTAATTATTATTTTTAATTTCATTACTTAAACTGTTTTTGAAATTAAATAATTTTTTGATTAATGTTTTTCACAGATAATAATTTAGAATCATAATAGGCACCGGAAAAAAAAATACATAATCTGAAAGAAAAAATAGAGACAAATTTAAATAAATAATTGTTTTTTTTATTATCAAAAACTAGTTCATGATATTAGAATAAAAATAATAAATTTTAGAGACTAGCTTACATTTACCAAGAATATAAAATGATTTTTAATAATTTAACCTTTTAATTTCAACATCTTCTTCTTCTATTATTCAAAATATAAATCTTATTTACGTTGATAGTTTTAAATAATGTTATTCATATTCAAATAATGTTATTCATATTCAAATAATGTTATTTATATTCAGATTTATGTTCAAATGAATGTTTAAAATAAATTAGTGACTATAGCAAGAAATTTTACTCAAACTTTGACCAAATCAACTAAAATATTTAAAATATATTGATTTAATATCTTTTTCCAAGCAAATATAGTACCAAACACAGTCTTCATCTCACCAGAAACTACAGAAAGAGGGGAAACAGAAATGAAAGGAGAGGACCACCTTCAGTTTTTGTTTTCTTTTCATATCCATGATAAATTTAAGCAAATAATAAGCCTTCATCACATCTGGTTCTCATGTCCAGCAGTATTTTTCGACAGCATTAAATCCAGATAGGCTGAGCCTGGTTGAGCCTGCAGCAAAGAAAAATGATGGACCTTGTTAGTTGCCATTTGAAAATCACTTTCCAGCCAAGTTTTAATGTTCATGCAGACGGTGGATAAAATCTTGTTCTTGGAAATAAAAGAGAAGGCCAGTGTTTACTTCGGGAATCAATCGCTGAAGAAGATTAAAGAAAAATAAATAAACAGATAGCAGAGATATAAAAGCATCACACTTAAATCGAGCAAAAAGAAAAGGGAAACTTACTTTCAGCTACGGCTATCCAACCAATCCTTCCCACATATTAAAGCCTCGGCTATCTCAGGATGTACACCGTCATGGACTGATGTCATCTTCATCACCTCTGATGACTTAGAAATCACAGTTGATACTGGAATTGCTAAGAAATCATGAGCCATTTTCCTCAATATTGGAAACTTTTGAGCATTCTCTTGCCACCAAGCTAATACGTTACCGTCCTTATCCAACTTCTCCAGAGGCTGTTCTAGATACTGGTCGAGTTCATTCTGCTGTGAGTGCCACTCTTTGAAACTAATATCAGATGATGGACATAGACCCTCGTCAACCATGGCAGAAGAAGATGGTCCCTGATCACTGAAGTCGTTTTCATATTTATGGTATACAACTGTAACATTGTCAAGGAATTTGGAAAAGTGCAAGTTATACTCAGATCCGTATATCTGCTGGTAGCCAAACTTAACCAGTTTCAATTTAAAGGATGGGTTAAGAACTACTGAGATTCCCAAAGCCAAGCTAGTTTCACCCCAATACTCGTCAAATTTTCCCTTCATTCTATTTGCTATAGAGCGGACATATACGTGTTCACTCTGTTCCCACTTAAGCAAATTCTTATAAACATCACGAACAGAGAGGAAATAACCCTCTGAGGTTGTCGGAAAATTACTTGTTGACTTGTGGAACTCCTTCAAGCACTCACATATGGATGTTGCCTTGTTCCATTCTTCCGCAGATGGATTCACTTTGAAATCACGATCCAATTGCTCTAGGTGATTAAAAGCTTCTCTAAATTCCAATGAACTCTCAAGCATAAGAAAGGTGGTGTCCCATCTCGCGGGAACATCTTGAAATGGCATTTCCTTGTCCTGCAAACTCCCATTACTAATTGCCTCCTGGAACCACTGCCTTCTAAGTGAGCTTCCGTTAACGTACTCTATACATTCTCTTATCTTATAAAGCAAACTCCTTATCTCAGAAAATCCATCTTGAACAAGGAGACTGAGAATTTGGGCATAACTAGGAACACAGAAAAGATGTCCATGGACAAGTGGGGCTTTATCAGAAACCTTACTTCTTAATTCTCCAATCATGTGTTCCTTCGGAGGAGTTATATCCAGGAGTATGAAGTGAACGTTCTTGTTGATTCTCCAGTCTGCAAGCACACTTTTAATGAATTCATGTACAGTCCCCATGTCGTAGTTGTACCGTATGTTCCTGAAAGCAAGAATCGTCTTCTTCAGCTGCCATCCATCGTCAATGAAGTGCACGGTCAAGCAACAATAGGTCATCATTTTGTCATTAGATGACCACAATTCAAGTGTTAAACTCAAGAGACAAGAGAGACTGTCAAAATATTTGATGAGTTTCTCCTTCTCTTGTCTGCAAATAGCAAGGACATTGGCTTCAACGTCGACTTTTGACTGAAGTTCAAACATTGGCTGCAAATTCTTAACAAAAATTTCAAAAAACTCGTGTTGAACTATATCCAAGGGATATCCATGATTAATAATCATTTTTTCAATGTCTAGACGACTTCTCTCTTGATTTATTACAGAATTCCTTTGGATGACGCTTGTACTCGAGCCACCTGTCTCAACCAAGACCAATGGGTTCTGCTCTGCTTCGTCCTGTCTGTTTGGCGGACATTTTTTCAAGTGCTTACGCAAATTTGAAGTTCCTCTTGTGCTTTCTGCTCTATACTTCTTCTTACAATGTTTACATGTGGCCCATACTTCCCCATTTTCTGTCCAACGCTTATCGAATTTGTCCCACACACTTGATGTCTTTCTGCGTTTATTGGTACTCTGGAGGCCACCATCTACAAGGAGCGATGCATTCTCATTGTACAGAGCAGGTGCAGCTATAGCAGATTGTTCCTGGACAACCTGTCAATAGATAGGGAAGTAGGATATTGCCAACATGAAAACCAATTCTTGTCAATGATGGTAAATGACAAAAACATAACATTCACAAGAAATGACAAAAAACATGTGGTTGATAGGTACTATAAAAGAAGCAATTACAAAATTTCCATTTGAAGCAACCAACATGGTGGTCTGCAGATTTAAAATAGCCTAGAAACACATTAGAAATCTCTGGAAATATAAATGCTTTAGATAGCATTTGAGAGTGATTTTGATACCCAACTCTTATTGGCAACCGAGTTGTCTAAAAAAGCATTTGAGAGTGATTTTGATACATAACTCTCAGTTTAGGACCAATAGTTTAGGAATTTGAAAGGAATATGACCTATCATTTTCCAAATCACGTCATTAGTTTTGAACTCATATGATTAGTCATCTAGGTGGTCTACATACACTATAAAAACTACAAGACCTATCCAAATAAAAGCCTTAACTTCGCAGACATGCATGAAGAGTCTAACATTCATCAAGAAAAAAAAAAAAAAAGAAGAGCACCTGTTCAAGAGACTCGTGTGTTTCTCTTGCTTGATTGTTGTTTGGGTTGAATGTCATGAATTCATTAACTCCTAAAACAGCTTCATGTGGGATGTTTGGCATTCTTTCATCATCCAATCCAACTCCATTGCCACTAGCCTCATTTAGTTCTCTAACCCAGACTTTCCACGACTCTAAACAGTTCTTCTGCAAAGTACGCAAGACCTTACTTATCAGAAGTTCTCGTTCTGAAGTATCTTCCATGCCATTAGGGAGAAAAAATTCCAATACGTAATCATCCTTGCAAGAGTGGTTACTTGTTAGCCTTATACCAAAAGAGGCATGAAAGGTTCTGTTCTGCCACACTCTTTGGTTGTCACAATGCGGGAAGTCAGCTGGATCAAGCACATAAATGTCATGCTGGATATGAATATTAGATAGAAGCGCTTTTCCAGCAATACCTTGTCCTTCCTCTAGACGATGATGTGCATATCCACCCACAAATTCATCCATTGATGGAACAAGTCTATAGCAAGCACTATAATCAATACATAGAACACGTTTTTCATTTGAATTAGTATTCCCTCCTCTGTTATAGGAAATCCATGTCACTGCCACTGGTAACTCATATAGATGACATAAATATTCCAAGATGTCAAATAACTTAGCTGAAGCGGCTATTCGATTCATTGAAGAGCCCTGAGAGATCAACGACACCAATAATGGCATGAATGATTAGAATAACAAGAGAAACAAAAACATGTGATCAATGCCAAAACAAATATAGAGCTGCAAATCATCCGCAATGGTATTTCTATAAATTAAAGGTCCCTGTCCCTTTTCAATAACAATTAGTAAATCTTTCAGTATTTTACAAGGCACATATCAAATAGCATTTTTTCTCGCAACATAAATAAGTGAAACGACTTTTTGTACTCTCAATCTCGGAAACAAAGAACGATACCGTGTGGACCATAAATTTACATGCGCCATTATACAAGGATCATTTTCTTCATCATCCTCGGACTCGGAGGAGCTCAGCCATCTCTTACGGATCATCAACTCTATCTTGCATTACTGGGAAGGACCTTCCAACATGTTTTTTCCGAGTAGCCTAGAGTGAAAATTAAGATAATTAAGATATCGAATTTCTTGATGGATAATTAAGATAACGAGAAGAGAAAGGAAAGGATGGACATGGATTATTCACCCGCTACTCTGGATTGAGGCGGATCGGTGAGTTTCCAAAGCCGAGGCTACGACAGCTGGGAAAACCGTAGCCAACTTAGCTTGATATGCCCATCCTTCAATTCGATTCTAAATCCTTGTAAAGCGAGTAAATGATTACATGTAAAAAAGGTCTAAAGCCTCTAGAGGAACTGGACAAAACCCAGACTGGGATAGGCGATGTTGCCATTGATCAAATGACTCAATCCAGCTCGACTCGGCCAATGCCCTCACATGCCACCACATTCCCAATCATGTCGCTGAAATACGTCTCACGTGACATAAATCTATCATCATCTTGCTCCAGTGACTCAAAAATAGTGGAGTAGTATTGCAATGATTGTTCGAGCCGATTCGAAAGATCAGGACTGTTAAGATTGGCCTCTTGTTCAGCAATTACCATGATGTCCGCTTCCAAATCCTTTACTTTTTGAAAGCACTTGCTCGATTGCCCCATCCTGTGCAAGCAATTTGCGAAGTATACAAGTCCAATTCACAACCACCATCTCATCCTTCCTTTTCCTTCTGAGCTTGGAAAAACATTTGACAATATCAGCTGGGCTATTGTATATCAGTTGTTTCCATTCCAGATCGACGCCCCTAACCTTCCGATCCCATTCCTGAGATGACCGTTTCGGTGTGACACTGGTTATTAGGACTGATTGTAGGCCACCATGCCGCCCTTGGAGGCCATCAATGAAATCAGTCCAGCGCGAAATACCTGACATGATGGACAAGTCAATAATGTGGAGTCGTTTATCTCCCGGGTTCAAGGCAATATCCTCGATGGCATCTTCAGTGGTGATCTGAGCAAACTCGAAGAAAGGATGACAACTGTGTTCCATTGGTTCCAAAAGATAAGTTAGCGAGCGTAGAGGACGAATTCCATAGGCTCGGCGAACTAGAGCCTCAGCACAGTATTTGACAACTTTCCTCGTCGATTTTCTGCCCTTTTCAGAAGCTAGAGATCGAATACTTTCCAAAAGTGAAGCTGCAACATCCAGGTTACCACCTTCAATCGCCTTAGCACACTCCATCAATCTCTGAAAAAGAAGACAGGCCATCGAAAGCAACAATATTGATCAATGGAATCGAGGTACAAAATGACTTTCACTCTTCGTTTCTTATAGTCAACCCCGTTTGCTTCCAGCAAACGTTAACCTATAGTCAACCCCGTTTGTTTCCAGCAAACGTTAACCTACCCCGTTTGCATACGTTCTTTAATATCAAGTTGTTGTTTTTTTTATAATTAAGATTGGTTTGTTTCCAGCAAACGTTAACCTTGCATACGTTCTTTAATATCAAGTTGTTGTTTTTTTTTATAATTAAGATTGGTTTGTTTCCAGCAAACGTTAACCTACCCCGTTTGCATACGTTCTTTAATATCAAGTTGTTGTTTTTTTTATAATTAAGATTCATGATTCATGGTATCATAAACAAGTCATACATATATAGATATAATCTTCCATCCGCCGTCAACCTTAGAGCCTACTTTCGCCATTGGTAGGATAACATAAAATATGGTACCTCTTATGGCATTCACACAGCAGGCTTGACATTGAAAACCAATAGTGCGCGCGCGCGCGTTACAAGGTGAAATTTGCCTATTAAATTAACATAAATACCAGGCAAAAATACCTGCCACAAATAACATTATTCTGATTGTTTCGTGTATTTACAAATAACCATCTGAGTTTTGCCAAGTAATTGCAGATGCAACAAGTGTAGAGGAATTTGTTTGCAGTTTAGCGTCAAGAAGAATTGCTCCACTTGACTCTCTGAAGAGTTATTGAGCCCAATAGCTCAGAGTTCCACAATGCTTTGACGAGTTGAAAACAATTGCATCTGGATTCCACCTTCATAGAAAAGTTCCTTTCAGTGTCAGTACCCTGAAAAGAGTATTCCTTGCCATGCATGCTTGAATTTTAATTGATTATAATACAATGATGATATGGGAATCTTGACCTCCTATTATTGCAATTAGAAAAAAAAAAAGTGGTGCATAGCTTGCCGATCACACAGTACCGCAGAAATTGGGAAATAAAGGCATCAAGAATTGGAATTTCAACGAGAATGAAAACACAAAAAGGATACTTCGGCCATGGCATCAAATTTACCAGGAATGATGATGAGGGGGGATAACTTAAGATTGCTGGAACAAGTATTGCAAACCTGTTCCTTTTCAGACCAATGAGGAATAGAAAAAAGGATGCTGGCAGATGTAATATACGCAAGTACAATACTGCAAAGCAGAAGGAAAACAAAGCTAATAGTGACAGAATGCTTACATGAAAATCATAGTAATCAGCCGGGTGATCCAACAAATGAGAAGACCCATCACAGTTTGAGATTATTTTGATGTCAGGATAGGCACTACTTATGGCATCCTTGAACTTGAGATAATTTCCTGGTGGAAAAAAGCACACTAATTAGAATTCTGAAACTGGTCTATCTTCCAGAATCTGGAGTGAAGAGTTACATTTGCAGACCTTCAGATACTTTTAGTGAAGAAAATCTTTGTCAAATTTAACTTAATATAGAAATGAGATCAGGAGACTATATCATAGCAACTCATTTTTCAAATCTCAATAATGGATCCTTTGACAAACACCTTAATTTCAAACTTGCAAACCCAATTACCACAAGGACTCTTGGAAGGAAAATGCAAGTATGAGTAATGCTGCATGAAAAACAATGGCCATGCAAAGAAACATCATATAAGAATTGTTTCACAGGACTAATTCGCCGGAGTGATGTTAGTTTTCCTGCATGAAAAAGTTCAAATAAATTTATCACTCTGCTGCCTACTCTCGATAATTACAAATAATAAGCATCAAGAATTTAGCATTGGATGTTTTAGTATTACTGCCAGTATATCAAGAAAGTGAATACTGTTAAAATTGTAACAGGATCGAACCATGAGATGTCATGTAATATTTGCATCAACAACTAGCGGCACTGGGTATGGAAAATTTACATCACCTTTTCACCTTGGCAAAATTCAGATTCACCAAGTAACCTCTTCAAACCAAGATTGTCATCTTTAGACAACAGATCTGCCACCAAGGTTCTGGTCTGGGCATCTGCAGAGAATCCTCTATCAAACATTTCCTGAAAAAGTTGTTCTGCCCTTGATGCGCCGTTGTTCCGGAGAAATCCTCGGACAATAACATTGTAAGAGCAATCATCTGGTGGGCAGCCATCCCTTGCCATTTGTCTGAGAGCTTTGTATGCTTCATCTAGCAATCCCTCTCTGCAAAGTCCACTGATTATTGAAGTCCAACTTCGAACATCAGGCAGCAATCAAGCTTAGAATAAATCCTTTGACATAGAGTTTCAAAAACAGCTCCCTTGCATCTTCAAGCTTCCCAGATTTGCACATGGCATCGATTAAGATACTATAGATCACCAAATCAGGGTTCAAGTAACTATTTTGATTGGCTTTGGGAATCTTAACAATTCTTAACCAATGCTTTAAACTTGATGTTGTGGAGTATAGATACGGCCAGATTTATGGCAGTCCATAACGATCTTAAAAGGGTGTACCATAGATATGCTAATGACTCCAGCAATCCGGCAGCATCCACTTCCACTCTTGCGGATGTGAATTGTTGCGCATCATTTAATCCAACTTCTGAATATATGTTTCAAGGATTCAGGGTGTGGAGGAAGCATAAATATGAAAGCAATTCGCTGGATTCGCAGAAGGTTGAACTTGATCAGTATTATTTAGAGCAACCTCCAGAAAACTTGAGTGAGGATTATAATGTATTGGAATGGTGGCATGCCAATGCTCCAAAGTTTCCAATACTCGGAAGAATGGCTCGTGATTTCTTTGCAATTCCTATATCAACCATTGTTTCAGAATCTTCTGCAGCTGAAGAAGCAGTGAAGATGAGCTCCACCTTTAATGAAGCCCGTCCTGAAATCATTGAGGCTTTAGTCTGTGTGAGGGATTGGCTGGAGAGTCCAGAAAAGAAGTAGGTTTTGTTTTTTTTTTTAAAAAAAAATATCTCTCATATCTGGTGCTTGCTTGCGTTTTTTTGGTTATTCAAGTAATTCTACTGTTATTTCAGATAAAATGTACCTTTAAGCTTGAAATGTTTTACACATTGAATTTTTGCTGTATATTACTCTTTTCTTGGTTAATGTGGGCATGGTATTCGTTGAAATTTAGAATACAAGACTTTATTATTCAATAATTTATAGATATATATATATATAGAGATATATGTGTATATATATGTCTATGTATTACATTCAACTCATGTAAAGTTTATATAGCAATACAAAGAAATAAAATAAAGCAAATTATAATGTTTAATTATCTCCTTTGATTAAACGATTGAGATAATTTCCTAATTGTCTTAATTCCTTGATACCTTTCTTTGATGGACTAGGAAATAATCAAGAATATTTACTTGTTAAGGTTGTCTTTATTGTTTAATGTGTGCATGTGCTTGTTTTGTTTAATGTGGGCTTGTGCTTCTTGTTGTATATCAAGGTTGTATTTAATTGACAAATACAAAAAGGAAAAACAAAACTTGTTTGATTGAAGAGGAGGTCAAAAACATAAACATAAAATAAATATATCTCTGCTACAGTTTTAAAGTAAATTTTTGTACTCTCCTATGCTAAGACAGCAACCAAATGTTACCTTAATGTTCTTGGTCATCATTTCCAGTCCTCCAAAATCAGAAAGCCAATGCCATAGCTGTTGTAGCACGGCATTCATCATACAGTATTCTCAGATCATCTTAAGGCAATCCCAGCCTTTTGCCAAACTAGTTCTTGAATGAAAACAACATGTGGCCAAACCCCTCCCACCATAGTAACCTAAGCTCATCACCAAACCTTGGGAAGGTTAAACCAGTGATTTCACCTTATTTTTCTTAATACAGATATTAAACATTAAAATCTGGAGAATCCACATATCTGATTTCCCGTCTTGAGGTTCTGCTCCAGGTCATGTGACTCTAAATTGTATCTTTTAATATTCAAATCATCCCTGCAAACCCAAGTATCACTTTCTCTATTTTGCTTAAACTCTTCAACTTTTCACATGTTCACAAGGGTGGGTTATCACAAGGAAATGGAAAGAAACAGTCTCTTATTATAACCACAAGCATACGTGTTCACTTGTTTACAGCTCCAAGGTCTTCATTACTAAACAGTGCAATGATGATGGGTTTCATTTATTTAAATATTAGATGGAACAGCCAGAATAAAGTGCTTTGCTCAATAAGAATCCAATTTTCCTCAAACCATTACTGTTGGAAACCATGATACCTACAACACAGGAAACTAAATAAACTCCTAATCCCAAGCATCACTCGCTGGTTGGCATTGACTATTCCTCCTTCCAACTCTATAACAGACTAAACTGTCTGCTATGATAGTTATATGTTCACAAGAATCGACCAATTAGTGCAAATGAATAGAACGAAGAAATGCAATTCTTACACCATCTAGTATTGAACTTGTGAGAACTAACTGGAGATACAATGTATTCTTCAACATTCCCAACTTTTAAAATAACAAAACATAAGTGAGCATTAAATAATATAGAAACTAGAAAAATCAAATTGAATTACATGAGAAGCAAAAGGATCAGCACTAAACCTGCAAGCAGAACCTTGAGGCAAAACTCATACATTCTTCAACTTCTTCATCTTAGAAGGCGGCCAACGACCCTTCTTTCTCATCCTCCTCTTCCTAACAAGCCTGTTCCTTCGAAGCCTGATCTTTCTTGCCAATTTCATCTTCAACTTCTGTTCTTCTCTCTCCTGTAACTTTGACTCCAATGGCAACTTATCAACTGACACAACCTCCTCTTTACTTTCTACAGGAGGCTCTCTAGTCTCTGCAGGAGCTGTTCCATCAATATCGGAAGAAGCTCTCACAACAACAGCACCAATTCTGTTTACACGAATTGGGTTTTGAAACCGTACTCCAATCCAAGTCTTAAACTTTAATTCAAAGGCTTTAACGTGAAGCGGCCAAGCGAGCAAGAAGTGAAACCAAATAAGCTTACACAAAAAAGCGCTCAAAAACAGAAATCGTAAAATGCATCGTCGATAAAGCCCATATTAGAAAAAAACTGCAAACATGAGACAAGTTTAGAGAATTGGGTACCTGGGGTTGCAATTGTAGCAAGTTGTAATTAACCATGAGTGGAATTAATTATCATCCACATGTTTTATTTTCCTGTTTAGATTGTAAGGCTCCTATGCCAGTAGTAACTTCCTATTCTGTAAACATACTAACTATATAAGAAGCAACGCTTCCCCTGTAATCAGTAAGACAGATATTAAGTACAAAAGATCAATTCTTGAATTCTTCATGGTATCAGAGCAGGTTGTGTAAAAATCTGCAAACCCACAAACCCACTAAATCAAGAAACCCAAATCTCTACAAAACCCACAAAATCAAGAACCCCAAATCTCTGCAAACCCACTAAAATCAAGAAACCCAAATCTCTGCAAAACCCACAAAATCAAGAACCCCAAATCTCTGCAAACAATGACCACTGAATCACACCCTCAAACCGAATCACCATCCCCTATTATACACGTCCAAACTGAAAGCCCAGGTTTTAATGCTGGTATAATTCTCACAGAGACCAATTATGACACCTGGTCTCAAATCATCGAAATGCAGATTGCCGGTCGTGAGAAATTGGATTATATCATTGGCAACTCACCTCAACCTGATGCAAAGGACCCCTCTTACTCCAAATGGTATGCTGAAAACCAAAAGATTAAAGGCTGGCTACTCACGTCTATGAACTCAGAGATCATGAAAAGGTATCTTCGCCTACGCACTGCCAGAGAAATATGGAATGCTCTTGCGAAAGCATTCTATGATGGATCAGATGAAACAAAAAATTTTGCTCTCAATCAACGTGCCTTCACTACTCGCCAATCAAATCGGCCTCTTCCTACATATTACGGTGAGCTAGTTGAGATATTTCAAGAACTAGACTATCGTGATAAAGTTAAGATGAGGGACCCGGAAGATTTTATTATGTATAAAGTAGCAGTTGAAAAATTGAGAATACATATTTTCTTGAATGGCCTTGATGCTGAATTTGAACAAGTACAAGGGGAAATTTTGCGCATGGATCCAAGTCTCGACCTTGAAAGCACATATGCCTATATTCGTCGAGAAGCAAATCGCTGAATTCTCTTAACCAATGACCTGACTACACCTGACACTGTGGCCATGTTAGCCCGTCGAAACACCCCAGCTCGACACTCTGGCTCCATGGCAACATCTCGCAGCTTTGACATTAGAAACAAACAGGTTCGCAACTTTGATAGTAGTAACAAACACCCTGGCTCAACTAAATATTGCATGCACTGTGGAGGTACTGGACACACAAAAAACCGCTGCTATGAGTTGATCGGATATCCTGAATGGTGGGATCCATCGAAAGCACCGCAACGGAAAGGCCAGGCGCTACCCACATCTGCCTCCACATCCATAACAGTGGCTGGAAACTCATCTCCTAAAACAGACGCCACTGCACTGCATACCTCCTCGGAAATGCCAGGTACGCAACTTGATAAACCCACACCTAGTGAATCATGTGAATGGATAATTGATTCTGGATCAACTGATCATATGTCCTTTGATATGTCTTCTGTCTCTGAATTGAAACCATCTGAAAAATGTGTTGTGTCCACAGCAAATGGAACTCAAGCCAAAATTATTGGGAAAGGTTCATTCTCATTAAACAAATTGAATTTAGACTCTGTCCTTATAGTCCCTTCCCTAAATTTCAATTTGATATCTGACTCACAAATTACTATCTCTCTGAATTGTATTGTAATTTTTTGGCCGGACCATTGTGTGTTTAAGGACGTCAAGACAAGGAAGACGATTGGTTGTGGTACTAGAAAGGGGAGGCTCTATTATCTTGATCTCACCGAATCTAGCTCAAATGCATTGGCGCAATCACTATCAGTCACCAGTTCATCATCTTTGTCTGAAATTTGGTTGTGGCACAAACGATTTGGACACGTTTCTTTTGGATATTTGAAACATTTGTTTCCAGACTTATTCTTAAACACATCTCAACCATTGCTTAAATGTGAAACATGTGAATTGGCAAAGAGCCACCGTGTTCCTTTTTCCCCAAGTTTTAATAAAAGTCCATTTCCATTTTCACTTATACACTCAGACGTATAGGGACCTGCCAAGGTTCCAACGTTGAATGGATCACGTTATTTTGTCTCCTTCATCGATGATCATAGTCGGATGACATGGGTATGTTTGATGAAAACAAAGCAAGCTGTGTGCTCACTCTTTAAGCAATTTCACTCGATGGTTGCTACCCAGTATCAAATTGCAATTCAGGTTCTACGCACTGACAATGGCGGGGAGTTTGTCAATCATGAAATGAAACAATTCTTACAGTGCCAAGGCATAATCCACCAAACTACATGTCCTTATTCACCCCAACAAAATGGAATTGCAGAAAGAAAAAACCGACACCTCCTGGAAATGGTACGAGCCACATTATTTGAAGCCAACATGCCTCTTCATTTTTGGGGTGAGTCCCTTACTACTGCCTCATACATCATAAACCGTATCCCATCACGCAGCCTAGACTTCCACACACCACTTGAAACAATAAACCAAAGCCTGTCATCACCACATACACCAAACCTTCCCCCAAAAGTCTTTGGTTGCACTGCCTTTGTTCACATACCAAAACAGACCCGTCATAAGCTTCAACCGTGTGCCATCATGTGTGTCTTTGTAGGATATGGTCTCCATCAGAAAGGATACAGGTGCTTTCATCCACCTACTAAGAAATTGTATGTCACAATGGATGTGAAATTCCATGAACATCAGATGTATTTTCCTACAACAGAGACTAGGAAGACAGTAGAGGATATTGGAGATGAAAATTGTAACATACAGACCCTTAACCACCAAACTGAAAACACAAGCCATACATTACTTAGCCCCCAAATACCTGAACCCAGAGATACAGTTATTGAGTTTCCAACCTTCGAACTTCAAGAGAGTGACCAAGAATTTGCAACTGAGCAACTGTACCATAACTTCAATCGTCTCCTCCACTTGATGCTCCTAGTCCTCATGAGTCACCATCTCCTGAAGTACCGCAGGTAAACCTTGAACCCTCTCTTCGCATACTTCCTAACCGTAGCACAAGAGGAATTCCGAGAGTTAGCTATGAACCTGTCCTTACTGCAACTCCTAAATACCTAATAAATAATTATGTGTCATACCATAGACTATCAAAGGCATGTGCATCATTTGCAAATCAATTGTCTGTTGTGCATGTTCCTAACAGTGTGCAGGAAAGCTATCAAGGACCCGAGGTGGAAAGATGCAATGAACGAAGAAATGAAGTCTCTCCAAAGAAATGCAACATGGGAGGTAATAGACTTACCTACAGGAAAAAAACCTGTGGGATGTCGATGGATTTTTTCTGTCAAATACAAAGCAGATGGTAACATTGAGAGATTTAAAGCACGACTTGTGGCCAAAGGATACAGTCAAACGTATGGGATTGACTATGCCGAAATATTTGCCCCAGTGGCTAAGATAAATACAGTTCGTATCCTCTTGTCATTAGCTGTAAATTTTGATTGGCCATTACATCAATTTGACGTGAAGAATGCATTCTTGCACGGGAACCTACAAGAGGAAGTATATATGGAATTGCCTCCAGGATGTCAGTTACAGGTTGAAGGAAGCAAACAAGTGTGTAAACTGCGGAAATCATTGTATGGATTGAAGCAATCACCACGAGCTTGGTTCGGCAGATTTACAAACTCAATGAAGGCCTTTGGATATCAACAGAGTAGCTCCGACCACACGTTATTCATGAAGCATAAAGAAGGGAAGCTTACAATATTGATTATCTATGTTGATGATATGATTGTGACAGGAAATGACACGGTTGAAAAGGAAGCCTTGCAAACTTACCTCTCGCGAGAATTCGAAATGAAGGACCTTGGACCATTAAAATACTTTCTGGGCATCGAAGTCTTGAGATCCAAACATGGCATACTCTTGTCACAAAGGAAATACACAATTGATTTGCTCAACGAAGTTGGAATGCTAGCTTGCAAACCAAGTGACACGCCCGCTGCTGAAAATGTAAAACTCAGTGAACACTCAAATCAGACTCCAGCAAACAAAGAGCAATATCAGAGGCTAGTGGGAAGATTGATGTACCTTGCGCATACACGCCCTGACTTAGCATACTCACTTAGTGTTGTTAGCAGGTTTATGCACTCTCCAAATGAAGAACACATGAAGGCAGTAATGCACATCCTACAATATTTAAAGTCCTCTCCAGGCAAAGGCATCATGTTCACCAAAGGAGACGCACTGAATATTAAAGGCTATACCGACGCTGATTGGGCAGGCTCAATTGATGACAGACGCTCCACTGCAGGATACTTGACATTTGTTGGGGGAAATCTGGTTACATGGCGAAGCAAGAAGCAAGGAGTAGTGGCTAGATCCAATGCGGAAGCAGAGTATAGGGGTATGGCTAAAGGTGTGTGTGAGCTGCTATGGATTAAGAACTTATTACAAGAGCTCAAGATTGAACCAACATTGCCTATGAAGTTATACTGTGATAACAAAGTTGCATGTGACATAGCCCACAATCCGGTTCAGCATGACCGAACAAAACATGTAGAGATTGATAGACACTTTATTAAAGAGCAACTGGAAGCAAAGGTAATTGCAGTTCCCCATGTTCGATCGCAAGACCAACTGGCAGACATTCTCACCAAGGCTGTCTCCGGAAAAATATTTCACCCAGTCTTAGACAAGTTAGGCATGAAAGACATCCATGCACCAACTTGAGGGGGGATGTAGCAAGTTGTAATTAACCATGAGTGGAATTAATTATCGTCCACATGTTTTATTTTCCTGTTTAGATTGTAAGGCTCCTATGCCAGTAGTAACTTCCTATTCTGTAAACATACTAACTATATAAGAAGCAACGCTTCCCCTGTAATCAGTAAGACAGATTAAATACAAAAGATCAATTCTTGAATTCTTCAGCAATGAAGGCCGAAGTTGGAGATGAAAAGGGGGGAAGTGAAGAGAGAGAGGTGAGAGGGTTGAAGAGAATAAGGGACATTTTCGTTTTGATTGAAATGGAATCTGCAATCTTTTTGGTTTTGGGGGTTTCCTAGTCTACGTTGCCTGTGGCATTTCTGTGTGGTTCTTTTGTATAAGGAAAGTGAGCTGTACCTCGGCTCGCTCTCTTACCCTGACAAAAAGACTGGAGAAAAAACCTTCAGACAAGTTTCGAAACGTTTTTCAAAGGGTCCTTTGTTTTTCTCTTTTCAGTTTGTCTAAAATTACCCGGGAATTTTAGAATTCAGATCAAATTGTATTTTAATTATTATTTTTAATTTCATTACCTAAACTGTTTTTGAAATTAAGTAATTTTTTGATTAATTTTTTTCACAGATAATAATTTAGAATCATAATAGGCACCGGAAAAAAATACATAATCTCAAAGAAAAAATAGAGACAAAAATATAAATAAAAAATTGTTTTTTTTTATCAAAAATTAGCTCATGATATTAGAATAAAAATAAATAAATTTTAGAGACTAGCTTATATTTACCAAGAATATAAAATGATTTTGAATAATTTAACCTTTTAATTTCAACATCTTCTTCTTCTATTATTCAAAATATAAATCTTATTTACGTTGCTAGTTTTAAATAATGTTATTTATATTCAGATACATGTTCAAATGAATGTTTAAAATAAATTAGTGAATATAGAAAGACATTTGACATGGTTATTAGGAGACGAATAGTTTTATTTTATTTGGCTGTTTTTAAATTAAAGGCTGAAAAAATAATTTACAATAATATAATTTATTATTTATTTAATTCAAATTTCACTCTCACCTCTCTTAAGGCCATAATTGGCATTACGTTTTAAAAACACTTTAAAAAAAATTAGAGTTTTTTTTCATATTAAATTAAATTATTTTAGTATTTTTAAATTATTTTAATGTACTAATGTCAGAAATAATTTTTTTTTAAAAAAAATATCATTTTGATACGTTTATGAAATGAAAAACATTTTTTTAAAAAAAATAACTTCAATAAGACTCTTAAAAGGCACTAATAATGATTCTATAATACAACAATATCAACGAACACTACTATTATTATTTTTACTTCGATGGCCAACATGATTTTTTATTTTAAAGAAACAGGTACAAATAAAAATAAAAATGTAAATATGATTAGCATAATCATAGGTGAAATAATGCATTTATTTTTTTTTAAAAAAAAACAACAGCTGCAATAAAAATCAAACAAATTTTACTCAAGTTTTGACCAAACCAACAAAAATATTAAATTTAATATCCTTTTTTCCAAACAAATACAGTACCAAACACACTCTTCATGTCACCAGAAACTACAGAGAAGGGAAACTAAAATGAAAGGAGAGAATAATAAGCTATCATCCACACTTAAAAAACTATTTAAGTTTTTTTTCGTTTCTTTTCAAATCCATGATAAAATTAAGCAAATAATAAGCCTTCGTCACATCTGGTTCTCATGTCCAGAAGTATTTTTCAACGGCATTAAATCTAGACAGACAGGCTAAGCCTGGTTGAGCCTGCAGCAAAGAAAAATGATGGACCTTGTTAATTAGTTGCAATTTGAGAATCACTTTCCAGCCAAGTTTTAATGTTCATGCAGACTGTGGACAAAATCTTGTTCTTGGAAATAAAAGAGAAGGCCAGTGTTTACTTCGGGAATCAATTGCTGAAGAAGATTAAAGAAAAATAAATAAATAAATAAATAAACAGATAGCAGAGATATAAAAGCATCACACTTAAATCGAGCAAAAAGAGAAAGGAAAACTTACTTTCAGCTACGGCTGTCCAACCAATCCTTCCCACATATTAAAAACCAATCCTTCATGGACTGGTGTCATCTTCATCACCTCTGATGACTTAGAGATCGCAGTTGATACTGGAATTGCTAGGAAATCACGAGCCATTTTCCCCAGTATTGGAAACTTTTGAGCATTCTGTTGCCACCAAGCTAATACGTCACCGTCCTTATCCAACTTCTCCGGAGGCTGTTCTAGATACTGATCGAGTTCATTCTGCTGTGACTGCACCATATTGCGTTCATACCTGCCCTTTCGCCACTCTTCGAAACTAATATCAGATGATGGACGTAGACTCTTGTCAACCATGGCAGAAGAAGATGGTCCCTCATCACCGAAGTCCTTTGCATATTTATGGTAAACACCTGTAACATTGCCAAGGAATTTCGATAGGTGCAAGGAAGCATCGATTCCGTATATCTGCTGGTAGCCATACTCAACCAGTTCCAATTTAAAGGACGGGTTCAGAACTACTGAGATTCCCAAAGCCAAGCTAGCTTCACCCCAATACTCGTCAAATTTTCCCTTCATTGTATTTGCAATAGAGCGAAACATATACGTGTTCACTCTGTTCCCACTTAAGCAAATTCTTATAAACATCACGAACAGAGAGGAAATAACCCTCTACGGTTGTCGGAAAATTACTTGTTGACTTGTGGAACTCCTTCAAGCACTCACATATGGATGTTGCCTTGTTCCATTCTTCCGCAGATGGATTCACTTTGAAATCACAATCGAAATGCTCTAGGTGATTAAAAGCTTCTCTAAATTCTAATGACCTCTCAAGCATAAGAAAGGTGGTGTCCCATCTCGCGGGAACATCTTGAAATGGCATTTCCTTGCCCTGCAAACTCCCATTACGAATTGCCATCTGAAAGATCTGCCTTCCAAGTGAGCTTCCGTTAACGTACTCTATACATTCTCTTATCTTATAAAGCAAACCCCTTATCTCAGAAAGTCCATCTTGAACAAGGAGACTGAGAATTTGGGCATAACTAGAAACACAGAAAAGATGTCCATGGATAGTTATATCAGAAACCTTACTTCTTAATTCTCCAATCATGTGCTCCTTTGGAGGAGTTATATCCAGGAGTATGAAGCGAACGTTCTTGTTGATTCTCCACTCTGCAAGCACACTTTTAATGAATTCATGTACAGTCCCCATGTCGTAGTTGTACCGTAACTTCCTGAAAGCAAGAATCTTCTTCTTCAGCTGCCATCCATCGTCAATGAAATGCACGGTCAAGCAACAATAGATCATCATTCTGTCATTAGATGACCACAATTCAAGTGTTAAACTCAAGAGACAAGAGAGACTATCAAAATATTTGATGAGTTTCTCTTTCTCTTGTCTGCAAATAGCAAGGACATTGGCTTCAACGTCGTCTTTTGAATGAAGTTCAAACATGGGCTGCAAATTCTTAACAAAAATTTCAAAACACTCGTGTTGAACCAAAAGTGAATCTGCATCATCCAAGCGACCACCTTCAATCGCCTGGGCACACTCCATCAATTTCTGAAAAAGAAGACAGGCCATCGAAAGCAACAGGATTTGTGCTACGTTCCTAATATTGCACAGCCTCCAATTCTTAACTTTGGGAATAATTGTTCGATGCCTTTTATTAATAACTCATGGCTTTAAATACTAAACAATTAGGTCGGATGGTTTAGGACTCTTATTTAGAGATTCCTATTACAATTCTAATTGGATAATGACTGGCCCATACAAACACGTAAGCTAGGGTATGGGCCGACTGAAAATAATCTTAATTAACCCGTTTCTGTTGGCTGGACTGGACTCCTTGACTGGACCCTTGACTGGCCCTTTTTTATTACACTGACCGGGATGATTTTATCCCAACTAATTCCCTACTGCTAGTTGCATTCGAACTCCCCGTTTTTGCCATGATTTGATATAAGCTGACCGTGACCTGTGTTTGTGTTTGCATTCGAACTCCCCGTTTCTCCCTCATCTCTCATCTCCCTCATCTCTGCCTCGTGGTGGTAATTGAGTCTGTTGATCAAAGTTGAAGACGAACGGGGAAATCCAGTTCCCACTTTTGGTCAGATAAGCAGACCTTCAAAAGCTGGAAAATAACAGGAGAAAGGTTGGTCTTAGAAAGACACCCAACAATAATATTGTTGAAGGTGCAAAGCCCCCTGTTCTTCTGGTAGAGCCCCACCTCTCTCTGCTCATTTTCTTTCAGCTATTGATTCTATTTATACGTATTAAGGTTTTTTGTTTACGAGTCGGTCTTTTTTTCTTGGGTGATAGTGTTTTATGTTTGGTTTCTGAGAAAAAAAGTGAGAAAAATGAAGCGTCTCCGACCGATGGCTGAATCCCTAACTGGTAAATACACTTTATATGACATTATTTTACACTCTCTGATTCCTCTTTCTATCTCTTCTCTCTACAATAATTATAACTTATTTCACCTTGCAATAAAAAAATCCCTGTCTGGAATCCACTCTGATTTTATCATTCCCGCTTTCTGTTTGTTGATAAAACGCAGAGAATTGGAAGAAATCAAGGTAAAGTTCTAACCTTTTTGTTATCTGAATTATGATTGTTTCTGGTTTCAGTTTGTGTTGATTGAAAATCAAACTGGGTTTTTCTTTTTAAGATAGAAGAATTCTAGGTTCTGTTAATTTTTCAATTTTATGTGTTCAATTCGATTTTCTGGGCAGGTTCTTTATTGGTTTCCAGTGGTCTTTTGCGTTTGGTGCCCTTTTGAGTTGGTAGATTGGGGAAGTTTTTTTTTTTTTTAGAATTAGTTTTTCGTTTGACTAGAATTGGTTGAACTGTATTAGGTTTTTGATTGATCGGGTTGTTAGGAAATGTGATCTCTTTTTTATCAGAGTTGATTTTTTAAGCTGCTGTGTTGGCGAGGAGCCATGTAGTAGAAGCTTGGCATGGTGTTTGTGAAGTATCTGGAATTGGTGATTATTGGGTTTAGGATTGTTTAAATGCATTGCCGTTTTCGTTTTTTGTTAGGAGTGTTTAGAGTTAAGAGTCAGTGGTTTTGAGTGTTTTGTTTGCCATGGAATTTGAGAAGTAACGTAGTTTTTACAGTAGTAATGGTTGAAACTTGTGATTTTATTTTTATTATTATTATTATTATTATTATTTTGCGAATGAGGCAATCTTGAAATGGTGTGTCCTGGAGGAGAGGAAAATATTGGGTGCAAATTATTTTGTCTTTGAGAATTTGAAGGTATAGATAGCTATATGCGAGCAAGAGTAGGAGGGGTACACATCACTAGTATTGCTTTCTTTCACCTAGCATTTATGGAGATTGTAAAAACAGTTAATAAACTAATCTTGTGTAGTTTAATGGGTTTTCTTTAACTGGAAATAGTTAAATCATATAGAGTGTTTGCTCTTGTTTTTATTTTAGAGGGAATTGGATGGTGTGTCCGATTCAGGTATTGCAAGAACTGAAGGAGTGTAAAGAACTAGGAGGATACGAAACTTGATCATATTATTGGTTAGTTAGGTTTGTGTGGGTTTCTACGTTACCAGTGGAATGGCTTGTTACAGTACACTGAATGAGAATGTGATGCAGCATTTACTGTTAAACAGCTTATGTGATTAACATTCTAGTTTGTAAAATAAGTCATAATTCCTAAAATCAAGATTCTGATCCAAGATGTATTTGTAAATAGCATAGGTTCACAGTGTAAATAATTGAAAATCCAAGATGTATTTGTAAATAGCATAGGTTCACAGTGTAAATAATTGAAAATCATATTGAATCGATTTAAAGATTATTTTATTTTTGCCATTTTTACTTTGTCTGCAGGGTCAATATTGGGATTGGGACATGTGATTGCTTGGCAGGGGATGGAACAGGAGATTAATGATACAGAAGCTGAGCTGGATTAAGCCTCCACAAAAAAATTGCAGTCGACTGAGAATAACAATACAGAAACTGAGAATCCTATTGAAGCATCGACTGAGTTACAGTCTGAAACAAACAACATTGGAGATGGAAATCATGCAGATGCATTAACTAAAAGTCAATCATCCAGAAAACGAACCCCCAAGTCATTGATGGTGAAATCTAAAGCCATAGAGAATGTATTTGTATTTGATTTGTTATTTAAAAGTTTGTATTTGAAATTTAATCCCCTCGCTATTAGTACGAGATTCATAAATCGGTTGTATTGTTGTATTAATACATGAGTGAGATAATTTTTTAATTGGTATTTTTTTTTTCTGATGATGTTAAAAATTTGTCATGTGTTCTTAATATTTTAATTGTTTTGTGCTCTTGTTAATAATTTTGAATGTGTTATGCATATTTTTATTATTTCCTTCACCGTTTCATAATTTTTCATTGTTGTTACACAAGTTTGATTATTGTTTTTTACTGGTCATCAATTTGTTTCTGGCAATTGTGACAAAAATATAGTGTTCACTCACATGTTTTGCTTAAATGAAATGGTAAAAATGTGTAGAAAATTTGAATTATTGTTGGGTAAATGACAAGAAAATAATGCATTTCAATGAATTCTACAATAATGACAAAAAAATAAATGAAATGGCACAAATGTGTAGAAAATTTGGATTTAGTTCGTGATGAAATAGCAAGTAGTTTGATGAGAGAATAAAAACAAGTGTTTAATTTACTTCAATCAATTGAAGTTGCAATTATTTACCATCTAATGCTAATAGGATAAACTATAAGATTTGTATAATTTGTACAATTGAACATCTTGTGAACAGAAAGACTAATCAACTGTGGAAGAAAACTTGCATTGAGTTGCCCAAGTACTTAATTTTTATCAGGGTAAAACTGAAATCCCCTGCTAAATATTCTTAAAGTGGTTCCTTAACTTTAAAATCTTTGATTTTGTCCCCTCTTTTTCTTTCGGAACAAACTCCTTTGTTAGTTATTCCAATTTGCTATCCACAAAGTCATAAACTGACGGGGAAAAGCTAATGTGGCCGATGCATCAGTCACATCAGTTTTTGTTGTTAGTTTGTGGATGGTAAACTCATGATGCAAGTTCATTTAGGGGAAAAAAAAATACTTGAGGGCAGTAAAAATAAAATATTTTGAAGTTGAAAAACTTCTTTAATTTTAGTGATATTTTAAATATTTGAGCCTTTTCATTTAGCCTTCATATTCGTACAGTATAAATTTGCATGGCATTACTTTCATGCACTTGTGCGTTTCAAAGGTTTCTGGACATTAGAAGCAGATCATCTCAATTGCTTACAATATGTTCTGATTAGTAGATGGTCGCATCTAAAAGTCAGCCCTAACGTTCCATACAATTAAATATTAAATGTTTTTGATAGAAGAGAAATGTTTCAGAAGGCAATCAATCAATTGAAGTTGCAGGACAAGCAAAAGGCCTCTCTAGATGTTCCTGGAAGATGGGATACCACCTTTTCGATGCTCGAGAATGCATTAGACTTCAGAAATGCCTTTGCTTACCTTGAACAAACTGACGGCGATTTCAGAGTGAATCCATCCGTGGAAGAGTGGAACACAGCAACGATCATACTGGACTGCTTGAAAAAGTTGATATTAAAGGAGTCCGTACGCAATGCTTCTACAGGCGTAGAATTGTATTTCCTGAACGTTTGTGGTGTCTATAAGAATTTGATACAGTGGAGGAGGAGCCAACATACATTTGTTCGCTCGATTGCAGATAGAATGCTGGTGAGATTTGATGAGTTCTGGAACAAGATTGGCTTGGCTTTGGGAATCTTAACAATTCTCAACCCATGCTTTAAACTTGATGTTGTGGAGTATGGCTACGGCCAGATTTATGGCAGTGATGCAAACTTATTCTTTCCAGAACTCCATAACGATCTTAAAAGGGTGTACCATAGATATGCTAATGACTCCAGCAATCCGGCAGCATCCACTTCCACTCTTGCGGATGTGAATTGTTGCGCATCATTTAATCCAACTTCTGAATATATGTTTCAAGGATTCAGGGTGTGGAGGAAGCATAAATATGAAAGCAATTCGCTGGATTCGCAGAAGGTTGAACTTGATCAGTATTATTTAGAGCAACCTCCAGAAAACTTGAGTGAGGATTATAATGTATTGGAATGGTGGCATGCCAATGCTCCAAGGTTTCCAATACTCGGAAGAATGGCTCGTGATTTCTTTGCAATTCCTATATCAACCATTGTTTCAGAATCTTCTGCAGCTGAAGAAGCAGTGAAGATGAGCTCCACCTTTAATGACGCCCGTCCTGAAATCATTGAGGCTTTAGTCTGTGTGAGGGATTGGCTGGAGAGTCCCGAAAAGAAGTAGGTCCTCTTTTTTTTCTTAAAAAAAATATCTCTCATATCTGGTGCTTGCTTGCGTTTTTTTGGTTATTCAAGTAATTCTAGTGTTATTTCAGATAAAATGTACCTTTAAGCTTGAAATGTTTTACACATTGAATTTTTGCTGTATATTACTCTTTTCTTGGTTAATGTGGGCATGGTATTCGTTGAAATTTAGAATACAAGACTTTATTATTCAATAATTTATATATATATATATAGATATAAATATATAGATATGTGTGTGTATATATGTCTATGTATTACATTCAACTGATGTAAGGTTTATATAGCAATACAAAGAAATAAAATAAAGCAAATTATAATGTTTAATTATCTCCTTTGATTAAACGATTGAGATAATTTCCTAATTGTCTTAATTCCTTGATACCTTTCTTTTATGGACTAGGAAATAATCAAGAATATTCACTTCTTAAGGTTGTCTTTATTGTTTAATGTGTGCATGTGCTTGTTTTGTTTAATGTGGGCTTGTTCTTCTTGTTGTATATCAAGATTTTATTTAATTGACAAATACAAAAAGGAAAAAGGAAAAAAAAACTTGTTTGATTGAAGAGGTCAAAAACAAAAACATAAAATAAATCTATCTCTGCTACAGTTTTGAAGTAAATTTTTGTACTCTCCTATGCTAAGACAGCAAGACAGCGACCAAATGTTACCTTAATGTTCTTGGTCATCATTTCCAGTCCTCCAAAATCAGAAAGCCAATGCCATAGCTGTTGTAGCACGGCATTCATCATATAGTATTCCCAGATCATCTTAAGGCAATCCCAGCCTTTTGCCAAACTAGTTCTTGAATGAAAACAACACGCGGTCAAACCCCTCCCACCACATAGTAACCTAAGCTCATTACCAAACCTTGGGATGGTTAAACCAGTGATTTCACCTTATTTTTCTTAATACAGATATTAAACATTAAAATCTGGAGAATCCACAGTTCTGATTTCCCGTATTGAGGTTCTGCTCAAGGTCATGTGACTTTACAATTGCATCTTTTAATATTCAAATCATCCCTGCAAACCCAAGTATCACTTTCTCTATTTTGCTTAAACTCTTCAACGTTTCACATGTTCAGAAGGGTGGGTTATCACAAGGAAATGGAAAGAAACAGTCTCTTATTATAACCACAAGCATACGTGTTCACTTGTTTACAGCTCCAAGGTCTTCATTACTAAACAGTGCAATGATGATGAATTTCATTTATTTAAATATTAGATGGAACAGCCAGAATAAAGTGCTTTGCTCAATAAGAATTCAATTTTCCTCAAACCATTACTGTTGGAAACCATGATACCTACAACACAGGAAACTAAATAAACTCCTAATCCCAAGCATCACTCGCTGGTTGGCATTGACTATTCCTCCTTCCAACTCTATCACAGACTAAACTGTCTGCTATGATAGTTATATGTTCACAAGAATCGACCAATTAGTGCAAATGAATAGAACGAAGAAATGCAATTCTTACACCATCTAGTATTGAACTTGTGAGAACTAACTGGAGATACAATGTATTCTTCAACATTCTCAACTTTTGAAATAACAAAACATAAGTGATCATAAAATAATATAGAAACTAGAAAAATCAAATTGAATTACATGAGAAGCAAAAGGATCAGCACTAAACCTGCAAGCAGAACCTTGAGGCAAAACTCATACATTCTTCAACTTCTTCATCTTAGAAGGCGGCCAACGACCCTTCTTTCTCATCCTCCTCTTCCTAACAAGCCTGTTCCTTCGAAGCCTGATCTTTCTTGCCAATTTCATCTTCAACTTCTGTTCTTCTCTCTCCTGTAACTTTGACTCCAATGGCAACTTATCAACTGACACAACCTCCTCTTTACTTTCTACAGGAGGCTCTCTAGTCTCTGTAGGAGCTGTTCCATCAATATCGGAAGAAGCTCTCACAACAACAGCACCAATTCTGTTTCCACGAATTGGGTTTTGAAACCGTACTCCATTCCAAGTCTTAAACTTTAATTCAAAGGCTTTCACGTGAAGCCTGGAAACTAAAAAATGACACAAAATTCAGAAATGGGTCTTGAAGACTAAATTCAAGCGAAAGATGAAATATTTCGTAATTTTAAGCACAACCCAGATTCAATTAAAATAAACAAACTTTATACTAGCTAATATAGAAAGCACGAGCACAAAATTCAGATATGAGCCTTTAAGACTTTAATCCAAGAGAAAGATCAAATATTTAGAAATTTCCAGCAAAACCCACATTGAATCGGTGGTTATAACAGGAAAAGAACACTCTTCCGAGAACTAATATAGAAAGCACGAAAATCCAAGAACTGGTTAAACTTAGGAAGCAAGTGATAAGTGTTTGATGAAACGGCCAAGCGAGCATGAAGTGAAACCAAATAAGCTTAAACAAAAAAGCGCTCAAAAACAGAAATCGTAAAATGCATCGTCGATAAAGCCCATATCAGAAAAAACTGCAAACATGAGACAAGTCTAGAGAATTGGGTACCTGGGGTTGCAATGAAGGCCGGAGTGGGAGATGAAAAGGGGGGAAGTGAAGAGAGAGAGGTGAGAGGGTTGAAGAGAAGAAGGGACATTTTCGTTTTGATTGAAAGGAAATCTGCAATCTTTTTGGTTTTTGGGGTTTCCTAGTTTACGTTGCCTGTAGCATTTCTGTGTGGTTCTTTTGGATAAGGAAAGTGAGCTCTACCTTGGTTTGCTCTCTCACCCAGACAAAAAGACTGAAAGGAAAACCTTCGGTGAGGTTTCGAAACGTTTTTCAAATGGTCCTTTATTTTTCTCTTTTTAATTTGGCTAAATTGTAAAATTATCCGGAATTTTAGAGTTTAGAATTTAGATCAAATTGTATTTTAATTAATTTTTTAATTTCATTATCTAAACTGTATTTCAAATTAAATATTTTTTTTATTTTGTTCACATATAATAATTTAGAATCATAATAGGCACCGGAAAAAATACATAATCTGAAAGAAAAAAATAGAGACAAAAATATAAAGAAAAAAAATGTTTTTTTTTAATCAAAAATTAGCTCATGATATTAGAATAAAAATAAATAAATTTTAGAGACTAGCTTACATTTACCAAGAATTTAAAATGATTTTGAATAATTTAACCTGTTTATTTCAACATCTTTCTTCTTCTATTATTCAAAATATAAATCTTATTTACGTTGTTAGTTTTGAAAAAAAAAATTATGTTCAAATGAATGTTTAAAATAAAAATCAAACAAATTTTACTTCAAGTTTTGACCACACCAACTAAAATGTTAATTTAATTTATTTTTCCAAGCAAATACAGTACCAAACACAAACTCTTCATGTCACCAGAAACTACAGAAAGAAGGCAAGCAGAAATGAAAGGAGAGAACCATCTTCAGCTACCATCCACTCTTAAAATATATTAAGTTTTTTCTTTTCTTTTCTTTTCAAATCCATGATAAAATGAAGCAAATAATAAGCCTTCGTCACATCTGGTTCTTATGTCCAGCATGATTTTTCGATAGCATTAAATCCAGATAGGCTGAGCCTGCAGCAAAGAAAAATGATGGACCATTTGAGAATCACTTTCCAGCCAAGTTTTAATGTTCATACAGACTGTGGACAAAATCTTGTTCATGAAAATAAAAGAGAAGGCCAGTGTTTACTTCGAGAATCAATTGCTGAAGAAGATTAAAGAAAAATAAATAAATAAACAGACAGATAGAGAGATATAAAAGCATCACACTTAAATCGAGCAAAAAGAAAAAGGAAAACTTACTTTCAGCGGCTGTCCAACCAATCCTTTCCACATATTAAAGCCTCAGCTATCTCAGGATGTACACCGTCATGGGCTGATGTCATCTTCATCACCTCTGATGACTTAGAAATCGCAGTTGATACTGGAATTGCTAGGAAATCACGAGCCATTTTCCCCGGTATTGGAAACTTTTGAGCATTCTCTTGCCACCAAGCTAATACGTTACCGTCCTTACCCCACTTCTCCTTAGGCTGTTCTATATATTGACGGAGTTCATTCTGCTGTGAGTGCACCATATTGCGTTCATACTTACCCTTTTGCCACTCTTTGAAACTAATAATATCAGATGATGGACTCTTGTCAACCATGGCAGAAGAAGATGGTCCCTGATCACGCAAGTCCTTTGCATATTTATCGTATACATCCTTAACATCGTCAAGGAATTCCGATAGGTTCAAGAAAGCATCAATTCCGTATATCTTCTTGTAGCCATTCTCAACCAGTTTCAATTTAAAGGAAGGGTTAAGAACTATTGAGATTCCCAAAGCCAAGCTAGCTTCACCCCAATACTCGTCAAATTTTCCCTTCATTCTATTTGCTATAGAGCGAACATATACCTGTTCACTCTGTTTCCACTTAAGCAAATTCTTATAAACATCACGAACAGAGAGGAAATAACCCTCTAAGGTTGTCGGAAAATTACTTGTTGACTTGTGCAACTCCTTCAAGCACTCATATATGGATGTTGCCTTGTTCCATTCTTCCGCGGATAGGTTCACTTTGAAATCACGATCCAATTGCTCTAGGTGATTAAAAGCTTCTCTAAATTCCAAAGACCTCTCAAGCATAAGAAAGGTGGTGTCCAATCTCGCGGGAACATCTTGAAATGGCATTTCCTTGCCCTGCAAACTCCCATTATTAATTGCCTCATGGAACCACTGCTTTCCAAGTGAGCTTCCGTTGACGTACTCTATACATTCTCTTATCTTATAAAGCAAACTCCTTATCTCAGACAATCCATCTTGAACAAGGAGACTGAGAATTTGTGCATAACTAGAAACATAGAAAAGATGTCCATGGATAAGTGGGGCTTTATCAAAAACCTTATTTCTTAATTCTCCAATCATGTGTTCCTTTGGAGGAGTTATATCCAGGAGTATGACGTGAACCTTCTTGTTGATTCTCCACTCTGCAAGCACACTTTTAATGAATTCATGTACAGTCCCCATGTCGTAGTTGTACTGTAAGTTCCTGAAAGCAAGAATCTTCTTCTTCAGCTGCCATCCATCGTCAATGAAGTGCACAGTCATGCAGCAGGTCATCATTTTCTCATTAGATGACCACAATTCAAGTGTTAAACTCAAGAGACAAGAAAGACTTTCAAAATATTTGATGAGTTTCTCCTTCTCTTTTCTGAAAATAGCAAGGACATTGGCTTCAACGTTGACTTTTGACTGAAGTTCAAACTTTGGTTGCAAATTCTTAACAAAAATTTCAAAAAACTCGTGTTGAACCATATCCAAGGGATATCCATGATTAATAATCATTGTTTCAATGTCTAGACGACTTCTCTCTTGATTTATTACATAATTCCTTTGGATGACACTTGTACTCGAGCCACCTGTCTCGAAGATCAATGGTTGCTGCTCTGCTTCGTCATGTCTGCTTGGCAAACATTTTCTTAAGTGCTTATGAAAATTTGTAGTTCCTCTTTTGCTTTCTGCTCTATACTTCTTCTCACAATGTTTACATGTGGCCCATACCTCCCCATTTTCTCCCCGATGCTCATCGAAATTTTCCCACACTCTTGATTTCCTTTTGCGTTTATTAGTATTCCGGTGACCACCGTCTACAGTGAGCGATGCATTCTCATCATTTAGAGCAAGTGCAGCTATAGCAGATTGTTCCTGGACATCCTGTCAATAGATAGGGAAGTAGGATATTGGTAACATGAAAACCAATTCTAGTCAATGATAGTAAATATTGATCCAATTTGTTCTTAACCTAACATTAACAAGAAATAACAAAAACATGTGGTTCATAGGTGTAATAAAAGAAGCAATTACAAAATTTCCATTTGAAGCAACGAACATTGTGATTTGCAAATTAAAGTTAGCATAGAAACACATTAGAAATCTCTGGAAAATAAAAATGCTTTAGATAACATTTGAGAGTGATTTAGATACAACAGAGTCGTCTAAAAACGCAAGGAAAAAGTACAATGACCTAAGTTTATGTACAACCGAGTCAACTATATATTGACTTGGGATATTTTAGCTGTACTACACATATCTGAACAGACAACATGTGTTCTGGGCACACGCCAGTGGTTCGAGGCTCTTCATGAGGATGTGCTGGGTCAAGGACCACAATGAGTCGTCACTGACAAATCTAGATTTTGTAAGAGGGGTCAGCTAGCTAAGCACCAGTGGTTTGAGGCTCTTCATGTGGATGTGGTGTGGTTCTGGTTTTGAGGTGGCCATTTCGTAAGAGTGTCTTTGATAAATTTATAAAATAGAGGATGGGTTTGGAAGATTTTGAAACTTCGGGGGGCGAAGGGCTCCCACAGGCCTCAGCATTGCCACACTGCTAAGACTTGATGCGTCATATGGGGATACTTCAAATGAGGATTTTTTGCTTACTCCCCCTTCTAGCAGATGCCTTGCAGGGTTGATTACTCAAAAAAAGTCTCTTTGAGTTAACCTAAGTTTATGACCTAAGCTGTAGAAACTTGTAGGAAATACTTAAAGAGTATAGCCATTTAAGCTGGATGGAATTCATAGTCAAATATATGATTCGAGGTCACTCCTACAACGGCCTTCTAGGCATGCACCTTCCATTAATTCTTCCAGATACAACAATCCACATGTAGTCCAGTAAAGTATTGACTAACAGAGTTTAGGACCAATAGTTTAGGGATTTGAAAGGAATATGACCTACCTTTTTTCCAAATCTCGTCATTAGTTTTGAATTCAAATGATTTGGATTAGGTGAAAGAAATGAAATTATAAGGATTAGCCATCCAGATGGTCTACATGCACTGCAAGAACTACAGGACCTATCTAAATAAAAGCCTTAACTTCGCAGACATGCATGAAGAGTGTAACTCATTCATCAAGAACAAAAAGACAATCACTAAAGAAGAGCACCTGTTCAGGAGGCTCGTGTGTTTCTCCTGCTTGATTGTTGGTTGAGTTGAATGTCATGAATTCATTTTCTCCTAAAACAGCTTCATGTGGGATGCTTGATATTCTTTCATCATCCAATCTAACTCCATTGTCACTAGCCTCATTTAGTTCTCTGACCCAGACTTTCCACGACTCTAAACAGTTTTTCTGCAAAGTACGCAAGACCTTACTTATCAGAAGTTCTTGTTCTGAAATTTCTTTCATTTCTTCAGGGAGAAAAAATTCCAATACGTAATCATCCTTGCAAGAGTGGGTGCTTGTTAGCCTTATAGCAAAAGAGGCATGAAAGGTTCTGTTCTGCCAGTTACTTTCGTTGTCAGAATCATAGAAGTCAGCTGGATCAGGCTCATAAACGTCATGCTGGATATGAAAATTAGATTGAAGCGCTTTTCCGGCAACACCTTGTCCTTCCTCGAGACGAAGATGTGCATATCCACCCACAAAATCATTGATTGACGGAATAAGTGTATAGCAAGCGCTATAATCAATACATAGAATACGTTTTTCATTTGAATTAGTATTCCCTCCTCTGTTATCGGAAATCCATGTCACTGCCGCTTGTAACTTGTATAGATGACATAAATATTCCATGATGTCAAATAACTCAGCTGAAGCGGCTATTCGATTCATTGAACAACCCTGAGAGATCAACGACGCCAATAATGGTAGGCATGAATGATTAGAATAACAAGAGAAACAAAAACAAGTGATCAATGCCAAAACAAATTTAGAGCTGCAAATCATCTGCAATGGTATTTCTATAAATTAAACATCCTGTCGTTTTCAATAGCAATTAGTAAATCGTTCCGTATTTTACAAGGCAAATATCAATCAGAATATTGTTTAACATCATGCAAAGATACAGGTTTTAATCTGAATTAATAAAATTGTTTTTGATGTTTACTCTATTTATGGAACAAATCATATCTGCAATCAAAACTGAAGGATTGATGAACTCCCATATTCTTGAATCAGTTCATGAAAGTCAGATTAAGCAATCAGTTTAGGCCTCATCTTTTTAAAAAGTATCCAATGATTATATTCAAATTGTTAAGAGATTAAATCCAAAACAGTTAGCATTTTTCTGCAACATAAATAAGTGAACAACTTTCTGTACTCTAAATCTCGGAAAAAAAGAACGATACCTGTGTGGACCATAAATTTCTGTCTGCCATTATACAAGGATCATTTTCTTCATCATCCTCGGACTCAGAGGAGCTCGCCATCTCTTCTGGGTCATCAACATTTTCTTCATCATCCTCAGACTCATAGGACCTCACCATCTCTTCTGAGTCATCAACTACATCTTGCATTACGCAAAGACCTGCCAACATGTTTTTCCAGTAGCCTAGAGTGTCCTCATACTCAGAGGAGCTCGCCATCTCTTCTGGGTCATCAACTACATCTTGCATTACGCAAGGACCTGCCAACATGTTTTTCCAGTAGCCTAGAGTGAAAATACACACATCGAATTTCTTGATGGATATTTAGGATAACGAGAGAAGAGAAAGGAAAGGATGGAAATGGATTATTCACCGCTACTGGATTGAGGCGGATCAGTGAGTTTCCAAGCTGAGCCTACAGCAAGCGGAAAATCGTCCCAACATAGCTGGATATGCCCATCCGTATGTTTGATTCCATATTTTTCAAACAAGAATCTAAAACCATGGGTAAAATAGCGTGCCTGTAGAGGAACTGGACAAAACCCGGCCTGGGATAGACGATGTTGCCATTGATCAAATGACTCAATCCGCTCGACCCGGTCAATGCCCTCACATGCCACCACATTCCCAATTTGTCGCCTGAAATACGACGTCTTCCATGATATAAATGTATCATCATCTTGCTCCAGTGACTCAAAAACAGTGGAGTAGTATTGCAATGATTGTTGGAGCCGCTTCGAAAGATCAGGACTGTTAAGATTGGCCTCTTGTTCAAAAATGACCATGATGTCCGCTTTCAAATCCTTTACTTTTGAAAGCACTTGCTCGATTGCCCCATCCTGTGCAAGCAATTTGCGAAGTATAAAATGCCAACTCACAACCACCATATCATCCTTCCTTTTCCTTCTGAGCTTGGAAATTTTTTTGACAATATCATCTGGCCTACTGTATATCAGTTGTCTCCATTCCAGATTTACGTCCCCAACCACCTTCCGAACCCTTTCCTGAGATGATTGGTCAGAGTGATTTAACAGTTTCGATGTGAAACTGGTTATTAGGACTGATTGTAGGCGGCCAACACACCGCCCTTTGAAGAGAGCAATGAAAGCAGTCCAGCGCCAAATATCTGACATGATGGACAAGTCAATAATGTGGAGTCGTTTATTTCTAGGGTTCCAGGCACCAGCGATGGCATCTTCAGTGGAGCTCAGAGCAAAGTCTAAGAAAGGTTTACTCAAGTCTGTGAATAGCAATCTTAAAGGACATAGAGGACGAATTCCATAGGCTCGGCGGACTAGAGCCTCAGCACAGTATTTCGCAACTTTCCTCGTAGATTTGCTGGCTTCTTGAGAAGCTAGAGATTGAATACGTTCCAAAAATGAATCTGCATCATCCAAGCGACCACCTTCAATCGCCTCAGCACACTGCATCAATATCTGAAAAAGAAGACAGGCCATCGAAAGCAGCAAGATTTGATCAATGGAATGGAAGCGCAAATGACTCTTTCACTCTTCGTTCCTTATAGTCAACCCCGTTTGCGTCCAGCATACGTTCCTTCGACGACCTGTAGTTAACCGTGTTTGCGTCCAGCATACGTTCCTTCGAGGACCTGTAGTCTTCCCGTTTGTTTCCAGCGTACTGTCACGTGCTCATCTGAGTTTAGTTCTGATCTGTCTCATCAGTTGTCAGCAGCTCAGGCGGTGTCGGCAGCTTTATGTCAATTTTAAGTTTATATTAAGTATGAGTGAATAAAGAATAGCACTGAATAATTTTTCTAAAATTAGACTTGGAGTTGTGATTTCCTGAAAATCCATTTATTTTCTTTTAAATCACTGGAAACGTGACACATACGTTCTTTCATATCATTTTTTATATAATTAAAATTCATGATTTTATTTATTTTACTTTAAACAGGATTACATGGTAAGGGTGAGAAAAAACCAAAAAATTGAAAAAAAAATAATTGAGAACAACCGAACCAAAAAAAATCCGATTAGATTTTTTTTTAAATCCGGTCCAGTTCGGTTTTTGGTTTTTGAAGTAAAAAACCAGTAAACCAAACTGAATCGGTTCAAATTAAACAAAAATATGCTATATGTTTTTTTATTCTTTCAATTTAGTTCAAATTTTTTGGTTTGCTTCTATTTTAGTTAAATGGGAGAAGTGAAAACATGATTAAAGTAAAAAAAAAACCAAAACTTTTTTTCAGTTTTTTTATTAAAAAAACCTAACCAAAACCGGTTGATTTAAACCAGGTCTGGTTCAGTTTTTTTATTTTTTTTGGTTTGACTATTTTTATTGATAAAAACCGAAGCGAAAATGTTCACCCCTATTGATATCACAAACAAGTCATATATATAATAGCCATTTACCTGCGGTTCGCCACGACCAGAACCACATTTTTTTAACGCAAAAAAATATTAAGAGTGTAATTTTTTTTAATACTATAAATTTAAGCAAAATAATAAATCTACGCAGAATTTTTGCGGAACACGAATTTTCAATAAGATATAGAAATTTGAAGTCGATATAAATTGATTTGTTCAATGAAATCACTAGCATACAATTATCATTGTCATTAAAAAAACAAGAATATATGGATACCTGAATCGTTGAATTCACTTTATTAGAATTAGTTTATTTTATAATCTAATTTAAATTAAATATAATAATAAATTATAATCAACAACAGGAAAAAAAACCCTCAACCCATGCTTCCCTGCCCTTTGAACAAAAGCAACCCAAAACCCACAACAGGAAAAAAAAAAAACCCTCAACCCATATTTCCTGCCCTTTGAACAAAAACAACCCAAAACTCACAACATTTTATGAAAAGGAAATATTATTTATTTATTGTTATTTTACGAACCATTTTCACAAATATATGAAAAAAAAAGTATGGGCTAAACAGAGTAACAACATTTTTCACTTAAAACACGAGGTAGTTGAAAGTTATTTAGTTACTTTTAGACGTCAGTGTTCATATTTTCATCCTGAATGGAACTGATATGGTTCTCACAATGTGAAGATTTTCACATCCGTTTCCACTCCTAGATTTTCAGCATTATTTTCATGGAACTTCTCCCTTCTCTGTCTTCGAGAACCCCATCCCGGTTCTTTTAAGCCCGCTCTCTTTTTCCGCCCTAAATGTGGGGTCAGTTTTGGGAGCAAATCTGAACCGTTCAAGTTTCATTCTTCCTTACGAACTGTGCCCAGTTGATTTTGATCACCATGAGAGCTCTTTCAAACAAGGAAGCATGGCTGCGAGATAAGCAGGATGAGTCAATGCTTAAGATGCCAGTGGCCCAAGGCGTGAAGCCCAGTATTCCAGCCCAGTATTCCTAGTGGACTGAAGCCCTAACATGCACAGCAAGTCTTGACGTTGCCAGGCCTAATCTGAAGATTTATAAAACCTGTACTTGTAATACTTGCTACCAAGCATGGCTGGACTTGCACCTTCTGTGATTTTTTTTTTCTTTTTTATAGAATAATTAGGATAGTTTGCTTTCTTAAATTACATAATTCGAAACAAACAAATAAATCATAACAAATCAGGCTAGTGTATTACCAGGCCTGCCGCTGTCTCGGACAATGGTAAACAACGTGAAGCCCATTTGCCAGGGTTAAATATTTCACATGATAAACAATGGAGTCTTTGAAAATCAAAACTAGGCAAGAGAATTAAAAATATAAATAAATCACTATTTATTTAATTTTCCTACCACTAAAATCAGTACATGTTAATTTTATGTCTTACCCGCTGTTGCCAAACCTAGCGAACCGGGAAGAGATTTGTCAATAAACTTATTGTATCGTGATCAGTATACTTTACCGAGTCTTGATTATATAATAACTAGATTATATCAGAAAAATCCCTTGAGGAAGATGTTTTTTTCCCCTTCCAGATCTTACTTAGTTTTGATTATATATATATATATATATATATATATATATATATATATATATATATAGAGAGAGAGAGAGAGAGAGAGAGAGAGAGAGAGAGATGCTAGATCGTTTTTTGCTATTATGTGTATGTTCGTTTAAAAATGTATATATTATTATTATTATTATTATTATTATTATTATTATTATTATTATTATCATTACTATTACTATTACTATTATTATTATTATTATTATTATTATTATTATTATTATTATTATTATCATCATCATTATTTTTATTGAGAGAAAAAAACCTAAACACATTAACAAAAGAGTAAGGGAAAAAAATATTGTTATTATTATTATTATTATTATAATGGAAAATAAAACACAAATATCAATTTATCAAGGGATTAAAATCAAAAAGTAAAACTATTATTATTATTATTATTATTATTATTATTATTATTATTATTATTATTATTATTATTATTGTAATTATATTTTTTTTATATGATTATTATTATTATTATTATTATTATTATTTTTATTGTTATTATTATTATCATTATTATTTTTATTATTATTATCATCATGATCATGATCATTATTATCATTATTATTATTATTATTATTATTATTATTATTATTATTATTATTATTATCCTAATGCATGAAAGTGGCAAAAAATAAATCAAAGAAAAAAAAATCGATGGAAAATAAAATTATTAGCAAAAAATGTAGCAATTATTTGATAAGCATTAAATATTTAAAGCAGGGATTTAAATCATAAATCAAAAGTTGAAGAGTTGAAATGAAAATCACATTTATTATCAATTTTAATCGAAGGACAAAATTGAAAAAAATTCAAACCCAGTGTAATCGAATTTATTGACCAATTTGGACCCAATCCAGGAAATAAAAGCGTTCGAGGGACCCGAAGTGAAAGGTGCCCATTTAATTAATTTCAACCGGAAGGGACGAAATCGAAGAAAATGAAAACTACTTGTAACAAAAAGTGCAAAGGTGCGGGGAAGCAAATTGTAAGTTGAGGGACCCGAATTGAAGAATGCATAAACACGGGGGGACTCCCCCGCACTTTTACGTGCGGGGAGAGAAACGCTACCGCCGTCTTCAACCGACCTCCGCCGCATACACGGACACATGATGTGAGTACAACGCACGCCGACCGGGAGGAAGAGCAAGCGTCGGCACGCCGGATTAGACTCCCGTTTGACCATTTCCGGCCACCAGTATCATACCGCCTGCGCCCGCTTGAAAGAGGGCGTCAGGGGGGGGACAACGTCGACCGCGTGGCACGCACGCGCCTGACAGTTTCCGAAAAATATATAAATAATAATGGTCAGTTATTGTTATGTCCCTGCCCGTAAATAAGCTATTTTGTCTTATCGGGGGGCTATAACCGTCTTTAGCCATTTCAAAAAATATTAAAAAAAAAGGGGTTATGGCGGACCGGGACCGGGACCGGACCGGTCCGTCATGCGATGCAATTACGTCCCGCGCCCGAGCCTAACCGGTATTTACCCCTCAGTCGACGGCTTTTTTTTGTCCCTATTACCGGGGCTAATATCGCCTCTACACTGTTCATAATAGAAAAAAAAAGGTGGGACGAACTTCGCTGACGACGCTACGGCGGGACAAAAGTCCAGTCCACGATGATTTTACTCACAATGCACAGTGCCGACCCCGAGCTGTTTTAGCTCTTTTGTTAACTAGTTGGATTGCCCGCACCCACAAGCTTTATGTTTTAGTTAATAACTAGTTGGATTGCCCGCACTACGTTGCGGGCATAGTGCGGGCGGAACAAATAATCTTTATAACTGTTGAGATTAAAATATAATATTTCGGTATGTAAAATTTGATATAATGAAAAAGATCAACATCCTTTATTATAATAACAGTAAATCAAAGTCATCATCACCATCACTGTTAAAACAATAAACATTATTCAACAAATCTCAGAGAAAAACAAAAAAAATATTAATAAAAAAGCACGTAAGAACAAAAACTAAAATTATTATTATTATTATTAATATTAATATTAATATTATTATTCTTAATATTAATATTATTATTGCTTTAATAACGGGAAGAAAACGAAATTAAATCAAAGGCTTAAAAAAAACCTAAAAACATTAACAAAAGAGCAAATGAAAAAATAAAATAAATGAAAAAAACAATAAAAATTATTGACTGGAAAAAAAATTATTTGACCTGAAAATTTATAAAAAAAAATATCACACTACGTTGCGGGCTGAGTAAAAAGTTTGTATAACTGTTAAAAGAATAAAAATTATCAAATTATCCCGAGAGAAAAAAAACCTAAAAAACATTAACAAAAGAGTAAGTAAGAGAAAACCATTAAATTATTATTATTATTATTATTATTATTATTATTATTATGCTAATAATGAAAAAAAATAAAAGACAAAAAATCATAAAAACTTTTAACAAAAGATCAAACAAAAAAATAAAACAAAAATTATCAGGTAAAAAAAGTCATATGACGTAAAAATAAAAATGAAAAATGAATAAAAAGCTAAAAGAAATAACAAATAGAGAAAAAAAAAATACAAATATCAATTTCCAAATGATTATAGATATAAAATAAAATTTAAGAACTAATTTTTTTGAAAAAAAATACCACCCCAACAAATAAGAAAATAACAAAAATTAAAAATCAAAGCTAAGCACACTTATATATATATAATAGGACAAAAGTAAGGATTATTCTTGAAATAAAAAGAAATAAAGGGATTAAAATAAAAAATTAAAAGTAATAGGGCTGAAATGAACATTAAATATAAAGGGATTAAAATCCAAAATTAAATGTATAAGGGCCGAAATGAAAATCAAATATATTTTCAATTTTAGTCAAAGGACAAAACTGAAGAAATTACAACTACTTGTACCTAATAAATTCATCTTTTTCAATCCAATCCGGAAATTAAAAGAAGGAGGACCGAATTGAAAAATGGATATTGAATCAATTCCAATCGAAAGACCCAATCGAACTAAATCAAAACTTATATATCAGAAATCAGGACCAGAAACGAAATTAAAACTTAAGGGACTGAAGTGAAAAGGGTGCAAATAAGGGGGACTCTCCTGCACTTGTACGTGCAGGAGAGAGAGAAATGTGGCCAGCCGCTTTAACCGGCCGCCGCCACGTCCACGGACGGTGTTTGGTGAAACGCGCTGCGTGTGGAGGAAGCCCAGGCGGAGGCGCACCATTCTAGACTCCGAAACCTTGTCTCCGGCCACCGTAATAGTCCGCACGCGCCACCTAAACAGGGCGTGGGGCGGGACACTGGCTGGCGCGTGCCCAGCACGCACTGACAGCAACGGGAAGAAATAATAAAAAATGAGGTCAATTACTGTCCTGCCCCTGTCCCGAAAGGCAACATTTTTGTCTTATTAGGGGCTAAAAACGTATTTAGCCAATTTGGAAAAATAATATAATAAGCAGCAGACCGCCTGGCCAGACCGGACCGGTCCGGGTCAGACGTGCGCAATGATGACGGGAGCCCCTCGGTCTGGCGGCGTTTTTTGTCGTTTTCGGGGGGCTTTTTCGTTAATGCACTGTTCAAAACGTAAAAAAAAAAAAACATTATTGATATCCACAGTGTTTTCACTCACAATGCACAGTGAAAACCTGAGCTCTTTTAGGTAGTTTTATAATCTCTTACATTGTTAAAAAGCACTTGTATCTAAATAAGAAAAAATATATTGTTCATGTTTTTTTTCATTTTTAAAAAAAAATGCATTTAAAAACTCTGTAGTATCTCTAAAAAGTATTTTTCAAATTCAACACAAATTAAAAAAACTACTTTTAAAATTTCTATATAGAGAAATATTCGGACAGAAAGTTAAAGTTTTCCTTTTGTACACCAATTTTCTAGAAAATTGAAACATTAATTGATTTTTAAACAGCCTCTTCCATCCGCTGTCATCCTTAGAGCCAGCCCTACTTTCACCCAAGATTATCTATCCCGTTCCATTTTGTTTTAATTCAAAAAACATAACAAATCAGAATAAGTTTTATTTAGCTCAAAATTCCATTCAAATTTCACTCGGATTGTTCCGGTTTTATTTGCTTGTTTTATTCTGGCAAAATAATGTTTTTTTTTTTTAAATAATGAATAGTTTTACATTATTAATTATATATCTTAATCCAACTGTTAGATTGAGATGAAATTTTAAGAGGCGTCTCTTGACATATATTATATATATTATGTTAAAATTTAGAGCAATCAGAAAATGTAACGACCTTGCAAAATTGATGATGGTAATCTCGAAATATTATCCAGGTTTTAAATTTTGTTCAGAAAAATTATTTTATTGTCTTTTTTATATTATTTTTTTTTCAATTTCATTATTCAACAACAAGTTTATTACAATTTGAACTTCATAATTTGTTTTGATTTGTTTTATTTAAGATTATTATGGTTTTATAACGCAGGTCACACATTTGAAAAGTTGACTTAAGTTGACCCGAGTTGATCCAATATATCGTTGTTGTAATATTGTTTTAAAATATCAACTTGATCTTTTTTAGTTAAACTATATTTTTATCAATTTTATATGTTATCTTTGAATTTATCAAGTCTATCGAGTTATATCGGTTCAACTCTTATTTTTTTACTTATGTTTGAAATTTAAATTACACAATTCTAACTAATTTTATTTTTAGATTTGATTTTTTTTGTTGAATTAATATGTCTAATTATATATATATATATACATACAACCTCGAAACAAAACACTAATAAACTTCAAAATCAAAACATTTTATTCCAATTAAAAAAACAAAACACCAATTAAATCAGAATGGACAAAATTGACTTCACCATAGGTAAGATAACATGAAATATGGTACCTCATGGATGAAAAATTATGTAGCCGTGACTTGACATTCACAAGACAGGTTTGACATTGAAAACCAATAGTGTGCGCGCGCGCGTTAGAAGGTGAAATTTACCTATTAAATTAACATAAATACCAGGGTAAAATACATGCGACAAATAACATTATTTTGATTGTTTCGTGTATTTACACATCATGTATTAATTTATTGTTCTAAATTGAGAATCTTGAGAAAGATAAAGTTTGTGGCATCCTGACACTGTTTTATTCTGTTAACAGATCAAATGAAGTTTAAGGAATATGGAGAGACTACAACGTCCATGTCTTTGTCAACATTCTCGAGCATAGTATGAGCACCACCTGCATTACGTGAAGAAGCCAAAGCAGCCAACAGATTTGCAACATAAACTGGAATTGAAAGGTTCTGAGATCATTGAAAACTCATGAGGGTCATGAAAAAGATCTCAGAAACCTTTTTTGGATCCGTGAAGGAATTCTCATCCATTATGTTAGAAGAAGTGAGCACAGTTTTTGCTGATACAGACAATTGTGAGCTGAGCCCCAAACCATCATTGGAAACTTTGAGATTCACATCACTGTTCCCAAAATTCACAATCTGAAAAATACATTTTCCTCATGAAAGTAAGAACTTTGCTGAAAAAATCAAACAGAAACTCTTACAACTCGGTTTTACGTGTGTTCGTGTTTGCTGTCAACCAGCGGTTGCCTGTCATGTTGGGAAGACCACAAAAGTTGACTCAGTGGATTATGCCATATTTTTAAAATTGAAAAAGAATTCAAACTTGCAGCAATGACAAAAAAAGAGGATAAAAACTTGAAATTGGTGTTTAGGGAATGATCCCTGCAAGCTATGCTGGTATTAGCATACCTTTATTTTCAGGCAAGTTTCGCCGTCTGAGTTTTGCCAAGTAATTGCAGATGCAACAAGTGTAGAGGAATTTGTTTGTAGTTTAGCGTCAAGAAGAGTTGCTCCACTTGACTCTCTGAAGAGTTTTTGAACCCAATAGCTCAGAGTTCCACGGTGCTTTGACGAGTTGAAGACAATTGCATCTGGATTCCACCTTCATAGAAAAGTTCCTTTCAGTGTCAGAGTACCCTGAAAAGAGTATTCCTTGCCATGCATGCTTGAATTTGAATTGATTATCGAGGAATAGAATGAAATTGGACCTCCTATTATTGCAATTAAAATAAAAAAGTAGTGCATAGCTTGCCAATCCCATGGTACCGCAGAAATTGGGAAATAAAGGCCTCAGGAATTTTCACGAGTATGAAAACACAAAAAGGATACTTTGGCCATGGCATCAAATTTACCAGGAATGATGATGAGAGGGAATAACTTATGATTGCTGGAACAAGTATTGAAAACCTGTTCCTTTCCAGACCAATGAGGAGTCCAGTGTCAGCGAGCGCAGCTAAAAGACTTCCTGTGCCCGCATCATTTCCACTCACAGCATAGTCGCTCACAGACGCCTCAAAAATAGTAAATCCCATGACTACTTGTCACCTATTTCAAGAGCGGGATGTCCAACCAAACTTATGAGTCATAGAAAACAGGTTGCTGGCAGATGTAAGAACCTAGTTCAAAGAATAAAAGAGGATTAGTATTATGTTTTCCAACTGATGAAATATACGCAAGTACAATACTGCAAAGAAGAAGGAAAACACAGCTATAGTGACAGTGAATGAGAAGACCCATCGCAGTTTGAGATTATTTTGATGTCAGGATAGGCACTTCTTATGGCATCATTGAACTTGAGATAATTTCCTGGTAGAAAAAAGCACACTAATTTGAATTCTGAAACTAGTCTATTTTCCAGAATCTGGAGTGAAGAGTAACATTTGCAGACCTTCAGATACTTTAAGTGAAGAAAATCTTTGTCAAATTTTACTTAATATAGAAATGAGATCAGGAGACTATATCATAGCAACTCATTTTTCAAATCTCAATAATGGATCATTTGACAAACACATCTTAGTTTCAAACTTGCAAACCCAATTACCACAAGGACTCTTGGAAGAAAAATGCAAGTATGAGTAATGCTGCATGAAAAACAATGGCCATGCAAAGAAACATCATATAAGAATTGTTTCACAGGAATAATTCACCGGAGTGATGTTAGTTTTCCTGCATGAAAAAGTTCAAATAATTTCATCACTCTGCTGCCTACTCTCGATAATTACAAAGAATAAGCATCAAGAATTTAGCATTGGATGTTTTAGTATTGCTGCCAGTATATCAAGAAAGTGAATACTGTTAAAATTGTAACAGGATCGAACCATGAGATGTCATGTAATATTTGCATCAACAACTAGAGGCACTGGGCATGGAAAATTTACATCACCTTTTCACCTTGGCAACATTCAGATTCACCAAGTAACCTCTTCAAACCAAGATTGTCATCTTTAGACAGCAGCTCTGCCACCAAGGTTCTGGTCTGGGCATCTGCAGAGAATCCTCTATCAAACATTTTCTGAAAAAGTTGTTCTGCCCTTGATGCGCTGTTGTTCCGGAGAAATCCTCGGACAATAACATTGTAAGAGCAATCATCTGGTGGGCAGCCATCCCTTTCCATTTGTCTGAGAGCTTTGTATGCTTCATCTAGCAATCCCTCTCTGCAAAGTCCACTGATTATTGAAGTCCAATTTCGAACATCAGGCAGCAATCCTTTGACATACAGTTTCAAAAACAGCTCCCTTGCATCTTCAAGCTTCCCGGATTTGCACATGGCATCGATTAAGATATTATAGATCACCAAATCAGGGTTCAAGTACCTATTTTGCATTTCTCGAAATAGTTCCAATGCCTGATCAAGGTAACCTTGTTTGCTTATGCCGTCAACCAAAATTGAGTAAGTTACTAGAATTGGGGAGCAGCCTGGGCATGCATATCCTTGAAAAGCTCTTTTGCTTCCAAAAACTCTCCCTACTTGAAACAAGCCACTTATAAGAGTGTTGTAACTAGCAGTGTTAGGAATTAAGCCTCTAAAACTCATTTCATCAAAAAGCTGTTTTGCCTCATCTATCCTCAGGGCCTTACAAGATCCATTGATTAAGATGTTGTAACTAAGACCATTAGGCATGCAGCCCTGGGCATGCATATTCTTGAAAAGCTCTTTTGCTTCAAAAAATCTCCCTATTGAGACAAGCCACTTATAAGAGTGTTGTAAGTAGCAGTGTTTGGAATTAAGCCTCGAAAACTCATTTCATCAAAAATTTGTTTTGCCTCATCTATCCTCTGGGCCTTGCAACATCCATTGATTAAGATGTTGTAACTAAGAACGTCAGGTATAAATCCCTTAGTTATCATCGCATCAAATACTTTTCTAGCTTCAAAAACTCTGTTCTGCAAAAGATATCCTTTCATCAATGAACTATAAGTCACGGTATTAGGCTCCACGCCCTTCTCAATCATTGTCTTGACTATTCCTTGAGCCTCTGAAATCTTGCCTTTTTTACAGAGTGTATCGACCAAAATGTTGAAGGTAACTACATCTGGCATGATGTTGAAACTCATCATTTCATTGAACAATGTTAAAGCCTCTTCCTGCTGGTCTGAATTGCATAGACCATGCATTAAGGAATTGTAAGTGACAACATTCAGTTGAATCCCTTTACTTTTCATTTTAGAGAAGATATCTAAAGCCTCTTTGACTAGTCTATCCTTGCAAAGGCTATCAATAAGCGTATTGTATGTGACAACATTAGGTTGGCAACCTGCATTGTCCATTTTCTTGAGCAACCCAACAGCAACAGGGGTTTTACCAATCTTACACAAACCTTTTATAATCGTGGTATAAGTATGTTGATTAGGTTGATAGCCCCTTTCCACCATCTCATCAAAAAATTCCACAGCACGAGCAATTTTACCCTTAATACAAAGCCCGTTAATTAAAGTAGAAAAAACCACAACACTGGGCTCAAAACCAAGCTTAATGATTTTCCCTAAGACAGAGAACCCAAAATCGACACGTTGCAAGCGACAATAGCAATTAATCAAAATGCTAAAATGACATACATCACGTTCGATCTGCAGCAATTCAATTTGTTTGGACAAATAAAGCACAGTCCCATAATGTTTGATTCTGACAAGAGCGGATAAAAATCATTAAATTCGATAATACGAGGCAGGGGATGTATATGAACCATGTGTTTAAAGCAACACAAGGTATCTTCAATGTTTGTAAAAGAGCATCCCTTTTGGTACTTTGGCCTACCACTTCTACTACTGGACGTATGAAGAAAGAAAATCATACCCGTTTCAGCTTGGCTTCTATCTGAGTGAAACCCCAAGAGGGTTGAAGCTGAAGAGGAAGAAATAGCCATTAAAACCCTTTGCTGCTTCCTGATACTGCTCCATTCTGCTAGCAGATCAAATGAAGTTAAGGAATATGGAGAGAGGACGTCCATGTCTTTGTCAGCATACTATGGGCTGGCACCACCTGCATTACTTGAAGAAGCCAAGACAGTGCAGATTTGCTACATGAACTGGAATTGAGAGGTTCTACGATCATTGAAAAATCATGAGGGTGATGAAAAAGATGTCAGAGACCTGCTTTGGATTCGTGAAGGAATTCTCGTCCAATAAGTTGGAAGAAGCACAGTTTTTGTTGATTCAGAAAATTGTGAGCTGAGCCCCAATCCATCAATGGAAACTTTAAGATTCACTTTACTGTTCCCAAAATTCACAATCTGAAAATTACATCTCCCTCATGAAAGTAGGAACTTTGCTGAAAAAATGAAACAGCGGTTGCCTGTCATGTTGGGAAGACCACAAAAGTTGACTCAGTGAATTATGCCATATTTTTAAAATTGGAAAAGAATTCAAACTTGCAGCATTGACAAAAAAAGAAGATAAAAACTTAAAATTGGAGAAAAAGGGAATCAAACAAACGGATGGCATTCTTGGTTGGCACGGTTTTCCGCTTGCTGTAGCCTCAGCTTGGAAACTCACTGATACGCCTCAATCCAGTAGCGGTGAATAATCCAATTCCGTCCTTTCTTTTCTCTTCTCTTGTTTTCCTAATTATCCATCAAGAAATTCGATGGCAGGTCTTTGCGTGATGCAATATATAGTTGATTACTCGGAGGAGATGGCGAACGCCTCTCAGTCTGAGGATGATGAAGAAAATGATCGCTTATTTATGTTGCAGAAAATACTATTTGTTTTGGATTTAATCTCTTAACAATTTGAATATTTTCAAAGAATCATTGGATACTTTATAAAAAGATGATGCCTAAATTGATTGCTTAATCAGACTTTCATGAACTGATTCAAGAATATGGGAGTTCATCAATCCTTCAGTTCTGATTGCAGATATGATTTGTTCCATAAATTAGAGTAAACATCAAAAACAATTTTATTAATTCAGATTAAAACCTGTATCTTTGCATGATGTTAAACAATATTCGGATTGATATTTACCTGGTGAAATACGGAAAAAGATTTACTAATTGCTATTGAAAAGGACAGGACATTTAATTCATAGAAATACCATTGCAGATGATTTGCAGCTCTAAATTTGTTTTGACATTGATCACTTGTTTTTGTTTCTCTTGCTATTCTAATCATTCATGCCATTATCCTTGTCGTTGATCTCCATCTAAGTTATTTGACATCTTGGAATATTTATGTCATCTATATGAGTTACCAGTGGCAGTGACATGGATTTCCTATAACAGAGAAGGGAATACTAATTCAAATGAAAAACATATTCTATGTATTGATTATAGCATTTGCTATACACTTATGCCGGCAGCGGAGGAATTTGCACATCATCTTCTCAAGGAAGGACAAGGTGTTGCCGAAAAAAGCGCTTCAATCTAATTTTCATTTCCAGCATGGCAGAACTTTTCATGTCCCTTTTTGTTATAAGGTTAACAGTCCCATTCTTGCAAGGATGATTACGATTGAATTTTTTCTCGAAGGCATGATATGAGCTAGCTTTCGTAAGAATCTGATACTTGCTGAGTAGAATCAGGCTAGTAGAGTGCGTTGAAAGTTTGTTGAGAACTAAATGAAGCTAGGGGTTTTAGAGTTAGATGATGAAAGAATGTCAACATTCATCATGAAGTTAGCATCTCACTGTTATCATCCGATGAATGATTCATGACATTTCACACAAGAATCAGCAGAGAAACACACGAGCCTCTTGAACAGGCAGTAAAAAAGAGCACCTGTTCAAGAGGCTCGTGTGTTTCTCCTGCTTGATTGCTGGTTGTGTTGAATGTCATGAATTCATTTCCTCCTAAAACACCATCGGATGATGGCAATTGAAGAATGCTAGAAACAACTTCATGTGGGATGTTTGACATTCTTTCATCATCCAATCTAACTCTAAAGCCACTAGCCTCATTTAGTTCTCCAACCCAAACTTTCAACGACTCTAAACAGTTCTCCTGCAAAGTACGCAAAAGACCTTACTTATCAGAAGTTCTCGTTCTGAAGTATCTCTCATGCCTTCAGGGAGAAAAAATTCTAATCTGTAATCATCCTTGCAAGAGTGGTACTTGTTAGCCTTATAGCAAAACAAGCACGTAAGATTTTGTTCCGCCAAACTCTTTGGAAGTGAATATTAGATCGAAGCGTTTTTCGGCCTCTCTAGTCTCTGTAGGAGCTGTTCCATCAATATCGGAAGAAGCTCTCACAACAACATGCATTCAATTCTCGCTTCCACGAATTGGGTTTTGAAACCGCACTCCATTCCAAGTCTTAAACTTTAATTCAAAGGCTTTCACGTGAAGCCCTGGAAACTAAAAAAATGACACAAAATTCAGATATGGGTCTTGAAGACTAAATTCAAGCGAAAGATGAAATATTTCGTAATTTTAAGCACAACCCGATTCAATTATCGGTTACAGCAGCAAAATAAACAAACTTTATACTAAATAATATAGAAAGCACGAGCACAAAATTCAGATATGAGCCTTTAAGACTTTAATCCAAGAGAAAGATCAAATATTTAGAAATTTCCAGCAAAACCCACATTGAATCGGTGGTTATAACAGGAAAAGAACACTCTTCCGAGAACTAATATAGAAAGCACCAACACTTCTGGAAAGTTTCAAAACGTTTTTCAAATGGTCCTTTGTTTTTCCCTTATCAAAAACTAGTTCATGATATTAGAATAAAAATAATAAATTTTAGAGACTAGCTTACATTTACCAGGAATATAAAATGATTTTTAATAATTTAACCTTTTAATTTCAACATCTTCTTCTTCTACTATTCAAAATATAAATCTTATTTACGTTGATAGTTTTAAATAATGTTATTCATATTCAAATAATGTTATTTATATTCAGATATATGTTCAAATGAGTGTTTAAAATAAATTAGTGACCAAATCAACTAAAATATTTAAAACATATTGATTTAATATCTTTTTCCAAGCAAATACAGTACCACACACAGTCTTCATCTCACCAGAAACTACAGAAAGAGGGGAAACAGAAATGAAAGAAGAGGACCACCTTCAGCTATCATCCACACTTAAAAACTATTTAAGTTTTTGCTTTCTTTGTTAATTCAATTGGGATTGTAATGAACAGATTTACAGAAAACTTGCACTCATCTTATTAATTCGTAATAAGCCTATTTATAGGCTACAGAACAAGACTCAATTGAACTAACTAAACAGGAAATAAACTGAACAACTAATAACCAATACCCAACTGTATAACAACAACTATAACAGATACCCAACTATTATAACAGAAACCCAACAAACCCTCCCTTAAACTGAGTTAAAACTTTGTAATCAGCACCCAACATTCTTTTCAAATCCATGATAAAATTAAGCAAATAATAAGCCTTCGTCACATCTGGTTCTCATGTCCAGATAAGCTTATACGAAAAAACGCTCATAAACAGAAATCGTAAAATGCATCGTCGATAAAGCCCATATTAGAAAAAACTGAAAACATGAGACAAGTTTAGAGAATTGGTACCTGGGGTTGCAATGAAGGCCGAAGTTGGAGATGAAAAGGGGGGAAGTGAAGAGCGAGAGGTGAGAGGGTTGAAGAGAAGAAGGGACATTTTCGTTTTGAATGAAATGAAATCTGCAATCTTTTTGGTTTTGGGGGTTTCCTAGTTTACGTTGCCTGTGGCATTTCTGTGTGGTTCTTTTGTATAAGGAAAGTGAGCTGTTCCGCGGCTCGCTCTCTAACCTAGACAAAAAGACTGGAGAAAAAACCTTCAGAAAAGTTTCGAAACGTTTTTCAAAGGGCCCTTTGTTTTTCTCTTTTCAGTTTGTCTAAAATTACCCGGAATTTTAGAATTCAGATCAAATTGTATTTTAATTATTATTTTTAATTTCATTACCTAAACAGTTTTTGAAATTAAGTAATTTTTTGATTAATGTTTTTCACAGATAATAATTTAGAATCATAATAGGCACCGGAAAAAAATACATAGTCTGAAAGAAAAAATAGAGACAAATTTAAATAAATAATTGTTTTTTTTTATCAAAAACTAGTTCATGATATTAGAATAAAAATAATAAATTTTAGAGACTAGCTTACATTTACCAAGAATATAAAATGATTTTTAATAATTTAACCTTTTAATTTCAACATCTTCTTCTACTATTCAAAATATAAATCTTATTTACGTTGATAGTTTTAAATAATGCTATTCATATTCAAATAATGTTATTTATATTCAGATATATGTTTAAAATAAATTAGTGACCAAATCAACTAAAATATTTAAAACATATTGATTTAATATCTTTTTCCAAGCAAATACAGTACCACACACAGTCTTCATCTCACCAGAAACTACAGAAAGAGGGGAAGAGCCCACGCTAATATCTGGTGTTGATGAAAGAAAAAAGCTCCAGCAACATAAATGATTGGGCTATGTGATGATGCAATCAACAACAAAATAGTTCCTCACGCCTTTCAAGACAACTTTCAACATAATAAATCACATACAATAAACTGTAGTCCCACACTATCCAACAGCCACAACATAAATGTCGATTACAAAAAGCAGAGCTCTTAACTTCAATCATGGAAACATAGAGAAAAGAGGGGAAAGGGGTAGGTTTATGGGGTTAACTCAAGTGACTTTTTCTTTTTTGTATAATATTGATCATTTATATATTGGTGATCGTGTTTATTCCTAGTTTTGACAAGTTTTTTTTGTCTCTACTACATGCATAAGGATACTTCAAAGTTGACTCCCCGCCATTTTTGCACAATTCTCCAACACAAAATGCAGCATTCCTCCTGTTAGTTGCATCAGATGATGCGAGTTCCTTGATTGCTAAGGGCATCACTCTCTGAAACATGGGACGAGCTTTCAGAAAATATAGAAAAAAATATCAGAACTACCACATAACAAACCTTGAATGAACAAAAAAGTGTCATGTTGCAATAAAATTACATCAACATAACCCGCAATTGGAGCACCCATGCCCTGAGCAACTTCTGCAAGGCAAGCAACCACCATAGTTCGATCTTGCAGAGGGCGCTGAGGCTTTCTGCATTTTCCAACCATCAAAATGATAAGAATCAAGAACAAGTCTCAGCACAAGATGACAACTGACTTGCCAAGAGGATCAACTAATAACACACCGCAAATTTCATCAAAGGTTCAAATAGGTTTGCAAAGATGGGTGCAAAATGAGAGCCCATGGACTCTGCAAATGCAGGAAGAAGGTCAGAAACAGCATCCATAAGCAACTCATCATGTTCCGTATCATCATCTTCCATGTTTGTTATCATTGATTATTCATTCAATCTACTATCTTTGCTATGAACTAAACAGGCTTACAGAGGTAAAATCCCACAGGATGAGTGTGATAAGACAAGTCAAGTCACGCAAGAATTGATAGCAATACCAAACATCAGGGTGACATGCTAAAACATGTCTCTAATCTTTCAAGTTCTCTTTTAAATTGCCAAGGAAACAAGATGCCCGCATTTTCATTAAATTTCTCATCCACTCTCCTCTCCCAAATTCCTTCTCTTCAATGGTAACACAATAGTTTCACTCTTCATTTAACATGAAACTGCAAAAGAAAATGACTTGTTTTTCATATAATTATTGCTATTTCTATCTCATGATGATCTGCTTCCACTTTGTAAACTTACTTCTAAGAAACAATCAAAAGAGTACGTTTTGATAACAGACATTAGTTTTAATGGGCAAATGGAGCAACTGGGCATGCATCAAAACAATATCCACAACAAGCCATATGGTTGTTACTCACACTTCAAAGCAATGATAGCCTGAAGCCGAACATCTTCATGGAAATACCCTGGCATGTCTCACCAGAATCCTTGATGTCTCCTCCAAGTAGCTTAAAGCAATTAAGGAATTCAAGATGTAATATTTTATTTGTTATTTAAAAAACTCAGCAGGATGATAAATGAAAATAATTCTGGGAATAAGGAGGGTAGAAAATGGATACGGAGAATAAGAACTCTTTGTGTGAAGTGCATACAAGCCAAGCGCTTGAGTTGCAACTGCCTTTTCATCCAGCACTCCTGTTCTTACACTAATATTCCGAACTCTTGGCTCATCATGAGCTTCGTCATCAGATGAGACTCCGCCAAATCCATTGATATTTTTCATCATCAGATTCAATGATGTCCACTGCAGAACCATCATCAAGATTGCAGGAAGCAAATGCCAGGGGTACGACATGAGGAAGATACTGTTCAAAATAATATCATTACATGTGACCATGGGATCTATGCAAAGGACATGCAAATTTATTTTCATGGCAATTATTAAACCTTTGCAAAGCTATCATCCATAATTTCAGCTACATTGCTAAAGAACCCATGAGTATACTCCCGAAGCTCACTGAACTCCAATCCAAAACCCTGAGAAAATACAGAAAAATTAAATTTCTGAAAGGACATGCTGCAATTGTTAAAGAGAATCGGTAATGTCATTCCCGAAATTGCAGCTTCCATGAAAGGGGGTAGAATTGGTTCCATCCTCGCTCTCCCAGCAGACATGGCCACTATTCCTACAAGCTCAGTAGCCCTTGCTGCGTGATCGGGAGATCTTCATCATTGGTAAGCACCATGAAGGATTTCATTAACTTCGAGAACCCTTTCAGAATAAGGAATGAAAGCTTGCTCAGCAGCAGACGCTTAACTGAACCAATTGCAGACTGCAAAAACATTTCTTGGCAAAATTTATAAGTATAACCAGAACTAAGGCAAGGAAATTAATTACTAATTCAGTTTAAACCCATAATTTTCCAGAACACATGAGATGCATCTTCCTTACCATGCATGTCTCCTGCAAATTACGAGGGCTATTTTGGAGGGCTGCAAGAAGCTTCTGCATCAAAGGATCAAGAAAAGGAAGAATTTCTTCACCCATGTCCTCACAAAATGCTGCTAGCGCGTAGTATGACTTTTCCTGTCCAAAACAAAATAAAGAAGATCATGTGGAGTAAATGCATACTGTTCATACAAGTGTCGTGCAAAATATGATCTGCATAATAATTTGATGATATTCTTATGTTTACCTTTACTTCATCAGATGCATCCTCAATAGCATTTAAAATGCAGGGAAGAACACTTTCATAGTGGGACATGATTTCAGGCTGTAAATGCTCTGCAAATTGATCCAATGCAAATGATGCAGCCCCTCGAACCATTTGTTCTGGATCCCTCAAAGCCCCTAAGACAATATGAAGAATGGGTTCCAGTTTATCTTTCATCAACTCCAGACAACCCTCTGAAACAACACCTAAAGCTGTAACAGAAGCTTCCCGGAACTTTGGGTTTGCACTCTGACTACTTAGAGAAGCAAACTCAAAGACAGGAGGAAAAACTTGCTTTGCGAGGTTCAAAGCCATAGTGTCAATAACTTCTGCAGCAGCTCGATCAGGAGCAAGATCATCATCTTCACCAGCATCAGCTGATTCTGCAAGCATGGGGCACATCACTTGCAGAATGGGGATGGCCAGCTTATACTTTTTCAGGGAGCTGTATTTGTACTTTGCCAGCCATGAAATTATCTGAATAGCCTGATATGAAAAGAAAAAAAGCAGAGTAAGTGGGAGCAGGGTTGAGAAACACAAGACCCTCAACTACACATGTCAACTAAATTTAGAGTGTCTAAGCACACATATTTTGATCCAACTATCTAACCTGATGACGTGTGTTGGATTCCAAATTTTGACTAGAGCAAACTTCAAGAGAGAACTGCACAATGGATTTAACAGAATCTCCAAGAAGAGGTGCGGGAGATTCAATCAGCTCATCAAAGATTTCAAAAGCAATTATTGCAACATCCTCCTCACCGGATGAAAGGCATTGTCTGGCCACATTTAAAATGCTGGGAATGAACTGGCAAAATTTGACCTGCACAAACATATGGCTTGAATCAACTCTTGAAAATTGCGAGGGAAAAAAATAAGCCTCTGCAGTGTCAGAAAATTAATCATCTCTTTTAAAATTGCCTTGGACTAGGATATTTAGACCTTCCAAGATTGCTGCTGAGCATTGATTAACCTAAAGCAGAGCGCAGGATTGATCCAACTCCTTTTTTTTTCTACTTACTCACGTAGAGATGTATTTATTCCCATTATGTGATTGCATCATTAATAAGATTACCTTTTATCAAAAGCAATAATACAGTGATGTGCAAGGCAGTGTCAAAAGACAAATACTACAGCAGATGACAGAGGACACGAGACAGGTGCAAGTGGGCGGGAAAAGATAAACCAAAAAATCAACAAATAAAAAGTAGTCTAGATTCTGCTACAAGCATACAAACTGACCACTTCGTCCCCATCATTTGTAAACTCGAGAAAAGATCCCACTGCCCTGGTAAAACATAATAAATCTTAGCAAGCTGCCATACAATATTTGTCTGTTGGCGAAAACAGGAGCACCAAAACATTTAAAAACACTCGGCCATTACTTGAGAGCAGCAATTCTAACACGGTTGCTGGTATCATCCTGCAGACACTTGAGCAAAAGAGCTTGCAAATCTGCGAAATGAGGTTGAAATGCAATCCCAATAGTTTCGGTCATAGAGCTGAAAAGGATCAGCGCCACCTTACATCACCAAAACAGAACACAACCAGTAAGTAATCCTTTCAATTCTAGTAAAGCGGTATAAACACATAAATTATCTCAGAGGGGAATTTTTTTTGCAAACACACTTGTTATAAGTAGGAACAAACAATGTATTGCCACGATCATGCTCAACAATTCTTGTCAGGCTAATCTTGCATCGCAGGATCAACCAGCTAAAACAATAAATGAGAAAAGAAAATGTTCTTACTTCTCTGTGATCTTCCTGTGCACTTTGGCTACATTGGAACAAAAAGGGCAACAAATCAGGCCACTCTCCAGCCGAACTGCGTATTTGGCAATTATACTCACCACATTCACACTCGCTCTCCTTACTGGAGGACTACAGGATTGAAATAACAATAATTAAAAAAGTTTTCCATGATTATTATTCATCAAATTAAAAAAATTATATTAAATAATCAAAACCTGTGTTCCATGGTTATGCTTTCAATGAGAGATTGCTTGACAAGGTTTTTGAGTTGAGGAGAGAGTTTAGCCCAGTGTCCGGTTATCTTCTTGCGGAGGAGGACGGCGGCTAGTTGGCGAACATTGGGAGTTTTAGCGGTGCGAAGATGCTGGGCAAGGGCGGGGACCACTTGAGGATCTTTGGCTAACCTCTTAATTTGCTCCTCTGCTTGCCTTCTGGCATCGTTGTCTGGCATCAAGAATTGAATCAGCAGCAGTTCAAGTGAATATTGTTAAAATTGTAACAGGATCGAACCATGAGATGTCATGTAATATTTGCATCAACAACTAGCGGCACTGGGTATGGAAAATTTACATCACCTTTTCACCTTGGCAACATTCAGATTCACCAAGTAACCTCTTCAAACCAAGATTGTCATCTTTAGACAACAGATCTGCCACCAAGGTTCTGGTCTGGGCATCTGCATAGAATCCTCTATCAAACATTTCCTGAAAAAGTTGTTCTGCCCTTGATGCGCCGTTGTTCCGGAGAAATCCTCGGACAATAACATTGTAAGTGCAATCATCTGGTGGGCAGCCATCCCTTTCCATTTGTCTGAGAGCTTTGTATGCTTCATCTAGCAATCCCTCTCTGCAAAGTCCACTGATTATTGAAGTCCAACTTCGAACATCAGGCAACAATCCTTTGACATGGAGTTTCAAAAACAGCTCCCTTGCATCTTCAAGCTTCCCGGATTTGCACATGGCATCGATTAAGATATTATAGATCACCAAATCAGGGTTCAAGTACCTATTTTGCATTTCTCGAAATAGTTCCAATGCCTGATCAAGGTAACCTTGTTTGCTTAAGCCGTCAACCAAAATTGAGTAAGTTACTAGATTTGGGGAGCAGCCCTGGGCATGCATATCCTTGAAAAGCTCTTTTGCTTCCAAAACTCTCCCTACTTGAAACAAGCCACTTATAAGAGTGTTGTAACTAGCAGAGTTAGGAATTAAGCCTCTAAAACTCATTTCATCAAAGAGCTGTTTTGCCTCATCTATCCTCAGGGCCTTACAAGATCCATTGATTAAGATGTTGTAACTAAGAACATTAGGCATGCAGCCCTGGGCATGCATATTCTTGAAAAGCTCTTTTGCTTCAAAAATTCTACCTACTTGAGACAAGCCACTTATAAGAGTGTTGTAAGTGGCAGTGTTTGGAATTAAGCCTCGAAAACTCAATTCATCAAAAATTTGTTTTGCCTCATCTATCCTCTGGGCCTTGCAACATCCATTGATTAAGATGTTGTAACTAAGAACGTCAGGTATACATCCCTTAGTTATCATCGCATCAAATACTTTTCTAGCTTCAAAAACTCTGTTCTGCAAAAGATATCCATTCATCAATGAACTATAAGTCACGGTATTAGGTTCCACACCCTTCTCAATCATTGTCTTGACTATTCCTTGAGCCTCTGAAATCTTGCCTTTTTTACAAAGTGTATCAACCAAAATGTTGAAGGTAACTACATCTGGCATGATGTTGAAACTCATCATTTCATTGAACAATGTTGAAGCCTCTTCCTGCTGGTCTGAATTGCATAGACCATGCATTAAGGAATTGTAAGTGACAATATTCAGTTGAATCCCTTTACTTTTCATTTCAGAGAATATATCTAAAGCCTCTTTGACTAGTCTATCCTTGCAAAGGCTATCAATAAGCGTACTGTATGTGACAACATTCGGTTGGCAACCTGCATTGTCCATTTTCTTGAGCAACCCAACAGCAACAGGGGTTTTACCAATCTTACACAAACCTTTTATAATCGTAGTATAAGTATGTTGATTAGGTTGATAGCCCCTTTCCACCATCTCATCAAAAAATTCCACAGCACGAGCAATTTTACCCTTAATACAAAGCCCGTTAATTAAAGTAGAAAAAACCACAACACTGGGCTCAAAACCAAGCTTAATGATTTTCCCTAAGACAGAGAACCCAAAATCGACCCGTTGCAAGCGACAGTAGCAATTAATCAAAATGCTAAAATGACATACATCACGTTCGATCTGCAGCAATTCAATTTGTTTGGACAAATAAAGCACAATCCCATAATGTTTGATTCTGACAAGAGCGGATAAAAAATCATTAAATTCGATAATACGAGGCAGGGGATGCATATGAATCATGTGATGAAAGCAACACAAGGCATCTTCAATGTTCGTAAAAGAACATCCCTTTTGGTACTTTGGCCTACCACCTCTACTACTGGACGTATGAAGAAAGAAAATCATACCCGTTTCAGCTTGGCTTCTATGAGAGTGAAACCCCAAGAGGGTTGAAGCTGAAGAAGAAGAAATAGCCATTAAAACCCTTTGCTGCTTCATTGCCATTGCCATGGATATCATCATCACCACTTGAAGTGGGAGAGAAGAATGGGCGGGTTTTATTCACCGTGTAACAAGGGAGAGTGTGGTGAATGGCTAAAACAAACAATTGAAGAGAACAGGGCTTCTTAACCTAGGCTGAAAGGTAAACATTTCAACTCTCTTTTTCTTTCTTTTTTGCCGATCAAAAGGACATTTTGTCGACAGATATTGAAACGTTATTAAAGTATTTTAGTATAATTTTAGAACTTTATATAATGATATAAAATAATTTTATTTTAAAATGATTTCTTACTCCAACCAAATATATATATATTATTACTATTACTATTATTATTATTACTATATATATAAACCGCGTCGTGGTTTTACTGTTTGAATCCACAGTATTATTTAGTATTAATATAACTTCCCCCCAACAATAAGCGTTATCTTGAGTTAGCAGAGTTGGTCAAATGGCGCGCGACATTATGCTTGCCCTCCAAGAGGGCGTGAGTTCGAATTCCACCCTCAGCAGGTTTCTATTTTACCCAAAAACGTAATTACTATTAATATAACGTTTCGAGAACAATGAAGCATAAGATGAGGTAGCCGAGTTGGTCGGAAAGCACGCAAATTTGGTTATCCCAAGCGCGCGCGGGGGTTCGAATCCTACTTCCACAATATCGTTTTTTGCTCTCTTTTTTTTTGCTATTTTTTTCCAGTTTTTTCCATAAAATATTTTTTTCCCGGTTTATATATTTTTTTTCACTTATAAATATATATTTTTATTTGTTTTTAATAATTGGGAATGTCTAAGTTAGGTTAAGCACGCCACGATTAATTCTCGAATTCAATTTTTGTTATAACTTTTTTTTTCCATGAAATATTTTTTATTTTATTAAAAAAATATTTTTTGTTAGAAATATATTAAAATAATAATTGTTTTTTTTTTTAAATTAGCACATGAAAATTATCTAAAAACTATTCAAAAAATATTAAAAATACAATATTTAGACAATGTTTGTTTTCTGTCAGTATTTATTCATTTATGTTTTTAGATTTTTTTTTTGAATTCATTTTTTTCGGAGTTTTATTTTTCTTAGGTTCCGTTCTGAAATTTTAACTTATATTTGATGATATTTTTTAAATTAATATTACTCATTTTTTCCCTTTATTCTTTTTTTTTATGTGTTTATTGTTATTTTATCTATTTTTCGGATCAGATAATTTTATGATTTTATTGTTTGCGCAATAATAATTTTAACAATTTTTTTTTGTTAAAATATGATTTAAATTGAATTATAAAATGAACTGATCTTAATACAATAATATCGTAATCTTCTTGCTTTTTCAATGATGATGATAATTTTATGTTTGTTCTTTCATTAAAAACTACTAAATAGATAAATTTATATCAATTTAAAATTCATATATTTTATAGAAAACTTGCACTTCAAAGTACTTCTGCATGGATTTATTATTTTTTACTATATTTATATTATAACAAAAAAAAACACAATTAATATTTTTTTTTGCGTTAAAAAAAATGGTGCCATGTTTTTTTCTAATTATTTTTTTTCCATAATTTTTTTTTGCTGGTTATTTTCTTTTTTCTTTTTCCACTTATATATATATATATAATTGGGATGACTAGGCTAGCTTAAGCACACCACAATTAATTCTCGAATCCATTTTTTTATAGCTTTTTTTTGTTCTTTTCCTGATTATGTTTTTTTTTCATTTTTTTCCCATGAAACATTTTTTATTTTGCTTGGAAATGTGATTTATTTTTAAAAAATATATATTTTTTGGTGTAGAAATATATTAAAATAAAATAAAATAATTTTTAACATCAGCACATGAAAATGATCTAAAAACATTAAAAAAAAATACAATGTTTATTTTCTATCCGTATTTATTCATTTATTCTTTTAGATTATTATTTTTTCGCTTCATTTTTTTTCGGGATTTTATTTTTATTACGTCCTGTTCTGAAGTTTTAATTTATGTTGCTGATAATTTTAAAATTAATATTGCTTCTTTTTTCTCTTTGTTTTTTTTTGTGTTTTCTGTTATTTTATCTGTTTTTCGGATCAGATAATTTTATGATTTTATTTTTTGTGCAATAATAAGGATAATTGTAGTGATTAATTTTTTTATTGTTTTTTATTAATTGTTTTTATTTTTTTTATTTTTCAGGGTAATTTAATGATTTTAATTTTTTTAACAGTAATGTTGATAATAACTTTAACTATTATGATAATAAAAATGACAATAACATAGGGATGAATTTTTAATTTATGTTTTTATCTTTTTATGGATAGAAAATTAACTATGTATTTTTTATTTGATTATTGCATGTCTTTTCATAATTTATATTTTATTTTGAAATATAATTTAAATTGAATTATAAAATTGAATTAATCTTAATATAATGAATTCAATAATTCAAATATCCGAATCTTCTTGCTTTTTTTAATGATGATGATAATTTTATGTTGGTTATTTGGTTAAAAACTACTAAACAAGTAAATTTATATCAATTTAAAATTCATATATTTTATAGAAAACTTGCACTTTACAGTAATTTTGCACAAATTTATTATTTTGACTAAATTAATATTATAACAAAAAAAAATACATTCAATTAATATTTTTTTATGTTAAAAAATATATTACCGCCGCAGACGAGGCGCGGGGGCATTGGCTAGTATATATATATATATGAAAAATCACAATTTAATTAGTGAATTAGTCTTGTTTAATCACAACTTTTTTTCTTACGCATTATCCACTAGTCATATTAGAAGGCTTGAAAGGAATTCTGCTATCTTCTTTGCATGCATCGTTTCCACCATGAGAGGCAATTGCTAGTATGAATGGAAGAAAGTAAAAGGCAACCAAAGGTAGATCATTCCAATGTGACGAGGCCAAGAAACACATTCGAATTCTTGTATTCTTTATTAAGACTAAGATCATTTAGTTTCTGAAAGATGTGCTGGACTTGACAGGAAGAAAAAAAATGAAAATGTGACTTGTGTTCTTAAATGTTGTCTATTTGAGTTTTTATACTTTATTTTTTTTATTAATAGAGTATTTTTTGTTAGCATTCATTGTTTTCTATTTTGTGTAGATTTCATAAATAAAGATAGGGTTTTTTTCAAAACATTAATATGTTTAATTATAAGTATAAAAGAAAAAATAGAAGAGGATAAAAATAAAATTAGAATAAAACTAACTGAGAAAAGTTTATTGAGGATTAAGGACGTAATATTAGTTGTTCTAATTAGATTAAGGACTTTATTGAGAAAATCATTTGTTGAGGGACTCAATCACAAATAGAGTAATAGTTCATATATATTTGTCACTTTTGCTTTCTTTATTTATTTTATTTAAAAATATGAGTTATTGGAACATTGGTTTCAATCCGGGTTTTTTTTTCACTTAACCAAGTCGGCCGGGCCGGTTAATTTTCAACGCACTTGATCATGATAAACCAAATTGAACCGAACCGATATTTTATCCGGTTCAGTTAAATAAAATACTGAAGCTAAATTAGAAATCAACTAGGACACACCACATTTAACAATGGCAGGATAACTTTAAAAAGGGTGCCTTGTTGTTTTGTGGATGAAAGATTCTTCAGCCATGACTAGACATTCACACAGCAGGTTTGGCATTGAAAAGCATCAATATAGATATATATATATATTTTACAAGGTGAAATCAGCCACATTAAATTAACATAAATAGCAGGCAGAGACACCAGCCCACGATACAGCATTATTTTGATTGTTTTCTTATAATTACACATCATGTATTAATTTGTTGTTCTAAATTGATGATCTTGAGAAAGAATCAGTTTGTGGCATCCTGATACTGTTTGATTCTGTTAACAGATCAAATGAAGTTACGGAATACGGGGTGAGGACAAGATCCATGTCTTTGTCAGCATTCTCAACCAAAGTCTGTGCTGGCACTACCTGCATTACGTGAAGAAGCCAAGACAGTTAGCAGATTTGCTACATGAACTGGAACTGAAAGGTTCTGCGATCATTGAAAATTCATGAGGGTCATGGAAAAGATGTCAGAAACCTTTTTTGGATCCGAGAAGGAATTCTCGTCCATTAAGTTGGAAGAAGTGAGCACAGTTTTTGTTGATTCAGACAATTGTGAGCTGAGCCCCAATCCATCAATGGAAACTTTGAGATTCACTTTGCTGTTCCCAAAATTCACAATCTGAAAAAATACATTTCCCAGAAAGTAAGAGCTTTGCTGATAACAACCAAACAGAAACTCTTACAACTTGATTTTACTAGTGTTTGTGTTTGTTGTCAACCAGCGGCAGCATGTTACCACAGAAGTTGACTCAATGAATTGTTAAATTGGAAAAGAATTCAAACTTGCAGCATTGACAGAAAAAAAGGATAAAAACTTAAATTTGGTGTTTAGGGAATGATCCCTGCAACCAGCTGGTATCAGCATACCTTTATTTTCAGGTAAGTTTTGCCATCTGAATTTTGCCAAGTAATTGCAGATGCAACAAGTGTAGAGGAATTTGTTTGTAGTTTAGAGTCAAGAAGATTTGCTCCACTTGACTCTCTGAAGAGTTTTTGCACCCAGTAGCTCGGAGTTCCGTAGTGCGTTGACGAGTTGAAGACAATCGCGTCTGGATTCCACCTACATAGAATAGTTCCCGTCAATCTCAGAGTACCCTGAAAAGAAAATGATATTCCTTGCCGTGCATGCTTGAATTAAATTTTGAGGAACAGAATGAGTTGGTACCTCCTATCATTGACATTCACAAAAAGTGGTGCATAGCTTGCCATCTCCACGATATCGCTGCAACGGAGAAATAAAGGCCTCAAGAACTGGATTTTTCATGATGCGAATGAAAAAACAAAAAGGATACCTCTCGTCCATGGCATCAAATTTGAACCAGAACAATCATGAATGGTGATATGGGAATTCTTTGAACTTTATTAATTTGTCCACTCCCCTCTCTAACAGGAAAAGAGAGGGGGAAGGCATCAAGACTTTCAGACCGTCAAGCACAGATTTTTACTTTGACAAATATCTTAAGAGTGCTGGAACAAGTATGACAAACCTGTTCTTTTCCAGCCCAATAAGGAATCCAGCTTCAGCTAGCGCAGCTAAAAGACTTCCTGTGCCCGCATCTTTTCCAGTCACGGCATACTCGCTCACAAAAGCCTGAAAAATAGCAAATCCCATGATAATTGTCACATATATTAGTCAGTATGTTGTCAAAAAAGCATTTACACACCTTCGGACCAGTGCGGGATGTTCGATCAAACTGATGAGTCATAGAAAACAGGTTGCTGGCAGATGTATAGATCTAGTTCAAAGAAAAATAGAGGATTAACATTGTGTTTTCTGACCAATGAAAATATGCACAGGTACAATACTTCAAACCTGAAAGAAAACAAAGCTATTGTGACAGGATGTTTACATGAAAATCATAGTAATCAGCCGGGTGATCCAAAGGACGAGACGACCCATCACAGTTTGAGATTATTTTGATGTCAGGATAAGCACTTCTTATGGCATTGTAGAACTTGAGATAATTTCCTGGTAGAAAAAAGGACATGAATTTGAGTTCTGAAACTGGTCTATCTTCCAGAATCTGGAGTGAAGTGTAACATTTGCAGAACTTCAGACACTTTTTGTGAAGAAAATCCTTGTCAAATATAACTTCATTCAGATTTGAGATCACGAGACCATATCATAGCAACACAATTTTAAATCTCAATAATAGATCATTTGACATACACATCCTAGTTTCAAACTTGTAAAACCCCTAAGAGGTAAATGCAAAAATGAGTAATGCTACATGAAAAGAAAGTCATAGGATTTGTGTGGGCATGTCAGAGTTTGTGTGCCATGCAAGGTATAGTGTGCAGACAAAAAGCATGGATTCAACGGTGCAGAAACCTCGGTAATTCTTCTTCCCACAATCCTCATTCCCAACAGCAACATATTTCAAGTCAAAAGGCTCTGGATGCCCCATTGCGGCTCTGACAGAACCCCACTTAGAATTAGAATCGCCTCTAGCAAACTCGAGACCATCAAGGGCTTCCTGGAATTGAGACAAACATTGTTATAAAACAATATAGAATGAAAAAGTTCTGTACAAGTTAAGATTCAAAAGAAAACTCACTAGCTTATTTATTTTTAATTTCATAATCATGAAAGAACATTTAATCTAAACATGACTGGATCAGTTTCACTTGTGTCAATGGATAAAAGAAAGCACTGGATTTGCATACTTGTACAAAAGGCAAGACTGCAGTCGTATCAACTTGATCCTGATGGCTGATTCCTGCCAGATTAAATGAAGCAAAAAAGGTAGGTGAAAAGGAGTTCAACCATACAGGATAAAATGAAAATGTCTAAAAATGAATCACGTGAAAGTACCATTGTTGAACACCCATATTGGCCGTGAACCAAGATCTTCAGCAAGCTGCAGAAATAAGTAACCGTAAATTATATCTTCTTCAGAGACAGAGTGAGCAAGTCTAATTTCCAATGAACTGCCTAGGCCACAGTTTACATAATCCTGCACCAAAGTGACTCTAAATCATACAAATCAAGATACCCTACTTGAAGAAACTCGAAAGTATCCAAGTCCATCATCAGTCCAATACATCCAAACATCACCAAAGTGCCCGGGTCTCTCCTCCCAGGGTCCAATGCTTTCCTTCCAGCGAAATGCATTTCTCAACCATTCACCTTCAATGAAGCAGCCACCTAATGCCAAATGATTTAGAAGAAAAAAAATGCCCCATCAGTAAGATCTGAACTACAACTAGTCAAGCAGATGATGGGTTGATTTTGAGAACTGTGGTGTTAGATCAAGCTAACACTTGCTCTGGCAAAGGGTCCTGCAGCTCCAGACTGCGAGTTTGGACGTTGCAGTTTACGGTTTGAAATGCTTGGAAAGTAAAAGAAAAAACAAGGCTCTCCAGGAATATGGCAAAAAAAAATGAGGTTTTTGATGACTCAATTCATTTCTCAAAAACAAAAAGAGGAACAGACCATAAAAAATCCTCAGTAAATGTTGCAAGAATTTGCAATCGGTCGAACAATTATAGCCAGAGATAATAAGAATGTGGAGCAATAGACTTCCCTGTGAAATATATGATACCCAAATTCCACTATATAAATTCCCTTAATCTCAGCCAAAACATATTCATGAATACAAAATCTATACATACCTGGAAATCTGATGAATTGGGGTTTTATATCATCAAGCATTTCAATGAGCTCATTCCGGAAACCATGCCCCTGTGGCAAAACAGAGGTCATACAGATACTGAGACACAAATGGAATTTAAGAACCAGGCATAAAATCTCTGTAAAAAGGAGTTCAAATGCTAGCAAACCAACAAATTCAGAGTTCTATCTCCATAACCTTCATAAACCATCAAAACTCAAATCTCGTCAACATGTAACCAGAAAGTATGGTTTCCAACTTTTGCAAAGTTGTTTCCAATTCTAAATTTATTTAAGTTAGAATTTAAATCCCAAATCCTGCTCATGCTCATCCTGTATACAGATATTATCTTCGACATTGCTAATGGCTTGAACTTTCCAAACCGCATGGAGAAAGATTTGTTCTTTTTGATGACAAGTGTTGAACAATAAAAAATACCTTGTATGTGTCCACAGGCATAGCTGACACTTGATCAAACCATATTACACCTTTTCTGGATGTAGTCAATTGAAGCCTTGAATTAGGATTTGTTCCTGTGGCTTCCAATAGAACCTCAACCTTTGTCCAGTTTGAAACATCAGAATCTCTGCGAAGAAGGAAAGCATGAAAAACACAAACTCCTAGTAAAATAGAAACCATTCATTGCAAAAAAAAACAATTGGTACTCACAAAATGTTAGCAGTTGCCAACATCTTCGACCCATCTGAGCTCGTCAATGACACAGAAACATTGATTGATCCCAGAGAACGGACAAAAAGAACCACTTTATAGACCTTCCCTTGTTCAATATTCTGAAGGAAACAGAAGTCAAAAACAAAAGTTTCAGATTTCCAGCTTTTCCACATAAGAGAGACATACAAAATACATTATCACATTTAGTGTCAGCTAGCTCTTACCATGCCCCAAAACCCTGGATTGTATATACCAACTCCACCAGCTGGGCAAATATTACTGCCCTTGCTGTCACAGAGCACATCCATTTGGAGAGCAACCTTATTTCGCTCGAAGCAAGAAGAACGGTCGGTAGATACATTTAAAGATGACTGATCACCAATGATAGACCAGGGAGCAATATTTGAGGGAGTATTTTGGCCCCCGGCTTCAAAACCTAGGAGACAAAGGAATCAAATCAAAGAGGTGTTTATGTGAATCCAAAATACCCAGATAAATTTAGAGAGTTTTGAATACTTCATAATTGAAGTTTCATTTAAGCCCAAGAATCATAACTAGCACAGAAACAGTGTAAATATTTTTATCAGTGCACTCTTTGATAGAATTAAAAGCTTAGCACTGAACAATTAGGGCTAAAATTTTAAAAAATGCAATCTTGGAACTGGAAGTTAAGTTTTTACTGAAATTGGCCTTTTGCACAATTTAAAACTCCACCCTCTTTCTTCATTCTCCAGAAATTAATAGATTTGGAAATTACCCCGATTGCTCACAAGCTCTGCCCATATCCCACCAGCTCCAGCATGGTTTATCTCCTGCAGAAAAACCATTTCAGAAAATGCTCACTATCAATATTCAACATCTTTTTTTATGCATTGTAGTCTTAAAGAAACCATAAACTAACCAGATGCGAATCGAATTCCTGAATTGAAAGTAGAAAACTAACCTCAAAGAAAATTCCAAAGAGTGTTTCAGGAATAGGCCGGGAAATGGAGGCATTGATGATCAAGTTTGCTGTCTGGTTTGCATCAACTTGAGCAGCAGAATATTGGCACACAGAACAAAGACCAACAATGAAGAACACCAAAAGAACACTGCAAGAGGCCTTGCAATTACTCATCTTCTCACCCATTCAATTACCACATCCAATATTGCCTCACCCTATTACAGCAACAAAAAGAACTAATTCAGCTACCTTTTCAGCAATCAGACCCCAAAAAGAAACGGCTCCAAAAAGAACTCATTCTCTTCGATTAGCACCAAAACGATGGATTAGAATCAAATAAAGCAGCAAGGTTTATCTGTCAGATAATACGTCTTACACCTTAAAAACATAATGCCCATCATCGTTCACACGGGATGACTCCCCGTAAAATAACAGCAAAAACTAAGGTCAAGACTCTAAAAACTCGGTCTCCATATTTCCAACTATCTTGGATTGCCAAGCACATGATCAAAGTTTTGACCCTTAATCCAAATCATGATAAAAACTCCATGCAAACATAACATTCACAAACATTTTAAAGAGCCCAACAAGCAAAAGTATTGAATTCTGAAGAAATAAGGATTAAAGATGAGAGCTTTGCCTGAAACAAAGGATCGAACAGACAAAATTCTTTCTTTGTTTCTTTAGAGATAGCTGCGGACGAGTGGAAGTGTTGACTGATGACAAATGCATATGGATAAATGAAGGGAGTTGCTACTTATAAATAAGAGATGGGCGCGTACGATACGCTTGTTCTGTTTGCCTTGCTTTCACGTCAACAACATTTGGCAGTGGATTACAAGGAACATATCATTACTCCCTTTGTGGGATCCCACTTCTCCACTTCTTGTCTTTGCAGCGCGTGCAAGCCAGATAACACAGTCATCTGTTTTGAAGTAACCATTTGTTTACGTGGGGGTGCGATATGTGCTTTGTTTTGATTATATATTTTAAATATTTAATATATATATTATAATTTTATATAAAATTAATAAAAACCATTTCTTGAAATATCTTTGTTAAGAAAAACAAAAGGTTATCCTGTTTTTTAAACCCTTAGAAATAAAATATTTTTTATGTGAATTTAATACTTTTTAAAAATACTTCTGGATAAGAAATATATTAAAATTATTATTTTTAATATCAATATATAAAAAATATTAATTTAGTAAAAAGATACCTTAAGAAAACAAATGATATAAAATGTCACTTCACTAACGAAGAAAACTCCACTAACTATCCTCCAAATCTAGGCAAATTCTTCAATTCCTTATCATTTTTTTAATTTTTTTTACTATTGGTATATCAACTTGACAACGACCTCATCAAGGAGGTGTTTGGGTAGTTCTTTTAGAAAGTGTTTTTGAAAAAAATTGAAATTTTTTTTAAAAAAATTTAGTGTTTTTAGATCATTTTGATGTGCTGATATCAAAATTAATTTTTAAAAAATAAAAAAATATATTATTTTGATGCATTTCTAAACGAAAAGATACTTTAAAAAACAACCACAACCACACTCTTAAACAGACATCAAGTATTTCCATTTTATGTTTTATGGAAAATATATAGCAAAACATCTTATGCTTGTTGAGTGTCGTTTATGGTCATTAATATGATATTGTTACTATTTGAAAATATAGCTAATGATGTTTAAAAATATATTAAAATGATATTTTTTATTTTTAAAAAATTATTTTTGATATCAATATATGAAAATGATTTAGAAACATTAAAAAATTAATTTAAAGTAAAAAATATCAAAAATATTTTTAAAACACAGTGTCAAACATCCTATTATCTCTTTGATGCTAATTAAACCTTTGATAAAAATTCAGCAAAAGATGTTTAAATACGTGCCAAAAATGTAAATTAATTGATTGATAAAATGTCTAATAAAGAGGAAATGGTACAAGATATAAATGCATGGTCTAGATTTCCTCTCTTTTTTTCTCTTTCCCATGTACCAAAAAAAGAAGAAAATAAATTTCCTTTTCTTTTAAAATGGCTTATATATTTTTCTTAGTTATGTTTGGTTAATGTCTTACGGCAGAAAAATAATATTTATATATAGTTTTTTAATGATTTTTTATCTTTTTATAACAAAAAAAATAAAATAATGGGACATGTTTTTTTCTATCCTCACCATCTTCTTCCCTCTAGTCTTGAAACAATAACAAAATAAATGAGATAAGATAGAAAACATTTTATACCTCAATAAAGAAAAGATTTATGAGTTCCAAATTCCAACTCTTCCCAATAAATACAAGATATTTTCCAAGGCTAAAAAAAGCAAGTTTTATGATAAATTTATAAGATAAATTGAGTTGCTTCTCTTAAGAAAACAAATTAAAACTTGTTATCCACTGTGAAATATTTATATTCTAAAATAAAAGTAAGAACTCTTTAAATATATTTTTTATTTAAATGTAACCCACTAATTTATTTAAATTTAATCTAGTAATTTTTTATCTAGTTTTTATAATTAAATCCAATATGAGCAAAGTGTCAATGAATCATCTGACCTAAAAGTTTAAGCTGTTAGGTGAGGTCTTATAATATGATTTATATTATTCTCTAATACACCTTCTCAAGTGAAAATCATTTGGGCTTTTAAACTTACACAGACTCACACTACTTTGTGCTTGGTTTTTCATCAAATAGAATGAAGGTGGTGAGATTAAAACTCGTAATCGTCGGGTCAACGAGGTTGTTATATCATATTAAAAAATCATCTTATCTAAAAATTTAACATGCTAGATGAAATCCTATAATATAATTTATATTATTTTTTAACACAATTTCCTATATTAATCGGATGTACTGAACATGTTTAACAAGAATGAGATCATCGAATAATCGAATTTGTTCAAGCTACATGCATCTTCCTCACCTTTTCTTTGCGTTCCAAATTATATAAAATCTCATTCTCTATCCCCTTCTCTTTATTTTCTTCCCCATTTCCCTTTCTTTTCATCCGTCTCATCACGCGAAGAACAATCCACTGCCTACAAGCTAACCAGCACAAACAGCATGATGTATATTTCTTGCAAAGAGATTCCACTTTTTAGAGGTTGCTGTTGAGTGTTTAATTAGATTTTCTATTAAAATCATGTTTTTATGATGATTTTCAAATTATTAGCTGTGTATTTTAGTCTCGAAATAGATGTTGTGCAGGTGTGCACTACCCCATTCATTTCCTAAAAAAGAAAAAAAAAACAGAAAAAATGATCCAAAAACAAAAATAGCAAAGGTAAAAATAAAAATAATAATAAAGTGCTTGATTCAGAAGCTTTTGGAAAATTATTATCCTCTTAATTTCTTTTTAGAAACCCTAACAGCAGATATATTCTATATTAACTCTATAGTTTGTTTGTTTTTTTCCTTTAAAGATTAGGGTTCATCATGCTCAGTGCTGCGTCCTAGCTAGACCTAGTGACATTTACGTTTTTTTTTTTCTTCTGATCAAACCCTTTTCCTTCAACCTCAATCTACTTATTTTTCATAATTAATTCTAAAATGAATCGAGTTCTTGGCTGCATCAGTTTGAATTCACAGGAATCCACAAGAAATATCAGATAACATGCTTACATTGTAAAGATTATCATTATACTCCTTGTAACATGTTCTTCAAATTCATTATCATGAAGATTGATCACGAGAATCAATTATCTGATTTTCTCCTCTCGATGGGAGGAGAAAATCAACTAACAAATTGATGAGAGGAGACTCTGATTTACCTATTAATAATAGTATGTACACTTCATTTATAATTATTGGTAGACATAGATCAGAAGGTTTTGCTCAGATAATTTTTTTTTTATTTTGAAGTTGTGTTGTTGTTGTATTAAAAATTATTTCTGAGCTTGAGCAAAAATGATTAAAAATATTTATAATCTAATTTTCACTACTATATATATATATATATATATATATATATATATATATATATATATATATATATAAGAAAAAAAAACAAACACAGGCTCATGCATGATTCGCGACAGTGAAATGATTTTGATTTCGTAGTGGAAGAAAGATTTTTGCTTTGCCAACAAGGGAATGAATGGATGCAAAGGTCAATAGTTGAGCTTTGAGTGCAAGCATGAAATCTCATCCCTACAGATCCTAAGATAGTATTGTTAATTGGGCTCCAGCATCTGCAGCTGGTGATGTGATGTTGATTCTTTTTTTTTTATAATCGGGTGTCCGGACCAGCTTACACGCACTACTACTAAATCTCCGGGCCCATTGAACGTCCTACAAATCCAATGAGCATGTAAGGCACCGGAGGGGGTGACAGACATGTCTGACAAGGCTTGAACCTGAGGTGAGAGGAAGGGAGAAACCCTTCTTGACCACCAAGTCAAGACCCTACTAACGGTGATGTTGATTCTTGCCCGTTAATGGAGTTGATGTCCACTGAGCGACATAGTGAGTGTTTGAAACTGCATTTCAAAAATATTTAAAAAAAAATTTTTTTTTTAAAAAATTTGGTGTTTTTAAATTAATTACATGTGCAGATATAAAAAATATTTTTTTTTAAAATATTATTTTAATATATTTCTAAACGAAAAACACTTTAAAATACAATCACTCCCATTAAAATACTCGGACAAAACCGAGTGCGCGCACTTGCTTTTGGGATGCCAGCCCTTCACTCTAAGGCAAGGCATGGATAGTCCTCATCTGATCATTGTTTAGCAAATTTTTAATTTTTTTTTCATTTGTTTTAGAAATTTTGATATTAAAAAATATAAAATATTTTAAAAAAGAAATTTTATCATTATCTCAAATATCTTATTTGTTGACTTATAATGTTGTTCTCAAAGAACATGACGTGATGACAGAAAATTTAGGATCTGCACAAGATCTTAAGTTAAAGTTATGATGTTTATTCTCTATAAAAATCTGAGATAATCAAGGTTTTACTCGCTCATCTAAATCATCAAAATATGTTTTTTGAAAAATAAAATTTTTTTTCACATCCAAGAAAAAATACTCATGAATGCTAAATAAATTAGAATTAATTATGTAAGCTTCTGTTGGTCTGTATGGTATGATATTGAAGAGCTTATGCTTTATTTCGAGTACATGTTTGAAAACATTTTGTTATATATGTCATGACTTTACATTTGAAATAATGTCATATGTCACATCTGTCATGATATGGATGATGATGGCTTTAAATGAAATATATACTAGTAGATTGTGTAGAAAATAAATAAAGAATATATATTTTTAAATAAAAATATTTCTTTTTTTTTATTATTGTATCAAACATCTTGATTGCTGACTTATTAATACTGTCTTCAAAGAATGTATGATGATAAAAAAACTTACAATTTGTTTAGTAGATCTTGAATTAAAGTCAAGATGTGCACCATTTATAATAATCTGGACAACCAAAGTTTTACTTTGCTCACCTAAACTCATAGAATATGTTTTTTCAAGAGATATGTTTCCTCGCATAAAAAAAAACTTATAAATGCTAAATAAATTTAGTAGTAATTATGTAAGCTTGTGTTGGTTTGTATGGTATGATATTGAAGGGTTTATGCTTTATTTCGTCTACAAGTTTGAAAACATGTTGTTAATTAATTAATACACACACATACACACACACACACATATATATATATATATATATATATATATATATATATATATATATATTATGACTTGAAAACTCTATCATAAAATCTTGGTTAAGAAGACATTATAATTTATATTTTTTTTATTCAAAAAACTATTTTTCAAACCGCAACCGCACAGATTAACACATACTTGAAATGAAAATTGGCTTGAAAAATGATTTAGATCATTAAAATCATTGATTCAACCTGCAACGTAATGGGTTAATTATTTTCATTAAAACAATCTCTGTTTTTTTTGTTCATGTTGATCTGATAATATAGTGACTGTTTAAGAATATGATTGCGGTTGGTTTTGAAAGTATTTTTCGTTCAAAAATGCATCAAAATGATATATTTTTTTATTTTTTTTAAAAAATTAGTTTTAACATCAGCACATCAAAATAATCTAAAAACACTAATTTTTTTTATGTTAAAATAAAAAATTAAAAAAATTCAGCTAAAACTTATCAGGTAAACGTTTTTTTTCTGGTCAACTTGAAACATTATCTTTGTCTATAGATGACAATTTCTCAAGCTAATCCGTGGAGCCAGCTTTAAATAATGTCATATGTCACATCTGCTGCTATGATATGGATGATGATGATGATGATGACTCATGATCTTGATGACGAGGATGGCTTTAAATGAAATATATACTAGCAGATTATGACTATGTAGAAAATAAATAAATAAAAACCTCAGCATGTCTTCTTTCGCCGTAAATAATCGAGGAAAAAATCGACAAGAGGAGCCCGATTCACAAATCATACTGTAGATTTTGCAGTCAGGCCCAGTGATGTAAAGCTCAAGACTAGAGACAGGCCTGCAAGGATTGATGGTCAAAAAAATCCATTTTGAGCTTCACTATCAACAAACTAGTACTGTCAGAGAGTACTGAAAACACTTTACTGGGTTTTGAATTTCAGACCCAAACAAAAGGACTAATGAAAGAAGACAGAGTAAAAAAAACAAAAAGGTCCAAGCTTCAGAGTTGTTTTGGGTTCTGGTTTTGGTCCTTGTAAGGAAATTCCACTATTGTTCATTCAAAACAGCAGAACCAAAGATTTCAGGTAATGGTATTATTAGCTTGGATCCTTTGTTTATCACATCAGATTTGTCTTAATTATCATTTACAAGGTTTATTATTGTCTGTGATATGCTAATAAAGATTATTTTTTTTTAATTTCCTCATTCACAAAAGGGGTAAGCTTGTTTTGCATACTGATTTCATTTTCAAACCCTTTAAGGTGAAGATTTGAACTTGATCTGTTCTTGGTCAATTTCTTGAAAAATGGGAGACCGGGTCACTTTCAATTTCATATTTTTGTGCTGTTTCGAAGCTTTTTATGTGTGAGTATGTTGAGTCCGTCTTCACTGTTTTTTGGATACCAAATATCAATCCTTTTGTTTTAGGGCTTTTTTAGTGAATTGTTATTTGTGTCGGTTGTCTCTAACTTTGAGTTTGTGCTTGCATTCTGAAGAAATATAAAAGTTAAGCAACTTTTGCAATATTTCTGATAGTGTTTATTTATGACTCTAAAATATAAAAGATAAAAATAGTAAAAAAAAGATGAAATTGTCTTTGGCAATGGTTTATAAAACAAAATGAATTATCTTGTTTCATTCATGACAAAATGTAATATGATTTATTTTTTTTAATTCAGTAACACGATGAACTTTTTAGTTTGCTTAATAGAGTCTATTACAAAAGATTTCATATAACAAGATGCTATTAAATGAATTTCAAGCGGTGAATGGAGTGCTTTTGCATATAATATGATTTTCCAGGACAATTAAACCTAAATTTATCCTTCCTACTTGGATTTTTCTTTCCAATAATCAGATTCTATAGTTTCCTTGTGTTGGTTTAGATCTCTGAAAATCTCTATAATTCTGAACAATGTAAATTGAAACTCCACTAATATGCCAAGATGATGGATTGAAACCATGATTTTCATTTCAAAGCAATTTTTTTTTTTATCAAGATGTATCGTTGATAGAATCAAGAGCTTGTTTCTGGCATGGAAGTTTGTGTAGTTTGAATCATTTTCATTCCGCAGCAAAATGCTGTTCTAATTGTATCAGATTTTCTGTAAGTTTTGGTTATTGTTTATGAAGTGAAAGATATGGAAGAAGGGAAGTCATGTATGCAGAGAGAGTGGTGATTCAAGGTGGGTTTGTGTTAAGCTAAAACTGTGATTTTTTTTCCAGAATTCTAATGGAAGAATCACCAGGTGAAGGCTCAGTAGATAAGTCCAGGGTTTTGAATGTAACGCCCTTGCGGACTCTTACTCCAGTATTCTCTTCACCGCCAAACTTTAATTCTTTTCCTCAAGGTTCTCCACCTTTTGTTTGTGTTCCCCCAGCAGGTCCTTTCCCACCTGGATTTTCCCCTTTCTTTCCATTCTCCGGTATTCAAAATCAATCTGTTCCTTCTGGTGACCACACCCCAATATCATCAGCAGTCCCAATCAATTCATTTCGGTCACCTGAGCCTCGATCTGCAAGGGAAGCAAATGGAAATGCTGGGTCATCAAGAAGGGCTTATAAGGCAAGAGGCAAAAAGGAAAAAATTGTCTCTCCTGATGTCGACTTGGATGTGATGGTAGAAAATATTCTCCAATCATATAACCTCGTGGAATTTGAAGAAGCACGACGATATGATGGTGATAAAGATTCTGTAGGACATGTACTCCTGGTTTTCAATCTGCTCCGAAGACAAATCGCACAGCTTGAAGAATCAAAAGAAGCCACACTATCAAAGCGCCCTGACTTAAAAGCAGGCAATGTTTTGATGACCAAAGGAGTCCGGACTAATGTCAAGAAGAGAGTTGGAACTGTACCTGGTGTTGAAATTGGAGATATTTTCTTTTTTAGAATGGAATTGTGCACCATTGGACTGCATGCTCCCATCATGGCTGGAATAGATTACATGTCTGTCAAGATCAGTCTAGATGAAGAACCAATAGCTGTTAGCATTGTTTCATCTGGGGGATATAAGGATGATGTTGAGGATGATGATGGCTTGATTTACTCTGGCCAGGGCAAAGAAATGGATCAGAAGCTTGAAAGGGGTAACCTTGCACTAGAGAAAAGCTTGCATCGTGGTAACGACATTAGAGTAATCAGGGGTATAAAGGATGTGGGAAATCCAACCGGAAAGGTATATGTGTATGATGGTCTTTATAGAATCCAGGAGTCATGGGTGGAGAAAGGAAAGTCTGGTTCCAATGTTTTTAGATATAAGTTGGGAAGGTTACCTGGCCAGCCTGATGCGTACAAATTGTGGAAAAAAATTCAGCAATGGAAGGATGGTAGTATTCCTAGGACGGGGATTATACTACCTGATCTTACTTCTGGGGCTGAAACCTTACCAGTTTCTCTTGTGAATGATGTTGATCATGAAAAGGGACCTGCGTATTTCAATTATTCTCCAACCCTAAAGTATTCCAAACCAGTACCGAGGGATCCTTTTGTTGGCTGTGCTTGCAATGGTGCTTGTCTTCCAGGAAACGAGAATTGTGATTGTGTTCAGAAAAATGGAGGCTATCTTCCTCATATTGTGAATGGGGTTATTGTGAGTCAAAAATCTGTGATATATGAGTGCGGTCCTCCCTGCCGGTGCCCTCCAACTTGCCGTAATCGTGTGTCCCAGGGTGGTTTAAGAGTTCGTTTGGAGGTGTTTAAAACTAAGGATAGAGGTTGGGGCTTAAGATCCTGGGATCCCATACGAGCTGGAGCGTTTATATGTGTATATGCAGGAGAAGCTGTCGATGATTCTAAGGCACAAGAGCTTGCAGGTGAAAACGAAGACAATCACATCTTTGATGGTACCCGCATTTATCAGCCAGTGGAAGTTTTGCCTGGTGATTTAAATAATGCTCCAAACCTTCAATATCCTCTTATAATAAATGCCAGAAATGCTGGGAATGTAGCTCGTTTTATAAATCACAGTTGCTCTCCAAATCTGTTCTGGCAGCCAGTTTTACGGGGAAATAGCAAGGAGTTTGATCTCCATATTGCGTTTTATGCTATCAGACACGTTCCTCCTATGACAGAGTTGACATATAGTTATGGAATGGTACCACCTGAAAAAGCAGATCACGGGAAGAAAAAATGCTTATGTGGATCACCAAAGTGCAGAGGTTTTTTCTATTGATGGTCCATTTACTGGAGCACTTGGATAAGGAAAGTCCTTTCTAACCCATGCTTCCAGAAGAAGGTTTGTGTTCCAACTTCATCACTTAGTTTTTGCTCGCTTGGGGAAAAATAAATATTTTTTCTGTTTTTCCTCAAATTCTCATAAATTTCCTGAACTGTTCAATGCATAACAAAGTGCTTTGTGGCTGTCTTTTTAAGTTATTTACAAAATAAATTTGACTGATTATCCCAAGTACACTAAATGATCATCTTTTTTTCTTTCATTCATCTTGCATTCGGTTTTACTCATACCTTTAACATGTTTTCCAACCTGGATGCTTCACACTTTGGAAATCATGCATTTTCTTAATAACGCACTTGATTAATTTTAGACCTTGTTTGAATTTCTTTCGGTAAAAACTCTTTCAAGACATCCCATGAAGTGATGTCATAAAACGGGAAAATGGTTTATAGAACTGTAAGTTCATTTGAGTGACTATAACTCATAAACTAGTCATTTTTTTTTCACTCAATGAAGATTGTCTGAAGCAGGCCTTCACAAGGCCATCAAGGGGGGACTCTTTTAATGATCCTCATCCAATGTATGTTTGAAAGAAGGTAGAGCACTAGATTCATCTTGCAATGTGCTAGAGACATTATAAGCAAATCCTGCATCTTACTGCCATTCATGGTTTAAGAAATCTTAAGATTTTTGAATTTCCAAGTATCAAATCTCATATTTGTATTCATGATCGGAGAAGATTAGATACTGGATCGCACAAGTTATATCCTCTGGTCCAACTATAGATTCAGTTGGAACATTTTGAAAATATATCAGAATTGCTTCGCTGCTACTATGTATGAATGTGTGCTTTCTTATGTGCATAAAAATTTTTGGTCTCAATACTTACCTTTTGAGCTGAAGACTCACTTCTGCTTGTTCCCTTTTCCACCATCAGCTATTTTGCAGTCCATGGCAAGAAAAGCACCAGGATGTCTCAGTAAATGCCTGTATTGCCAGCAGCTGTTTGTAGTAATTCAGTCGTTGTAACATGAAACATTAGGATGCAGACTTGTAACTTGGTATAGCTGTTATCCCATGGAGTAGTTTTCGCTTATTTTGTGAAGTTCACTCGTATTTAATAATGATTGATGTGCCAAGAAGTTTTCCTAGTGGCACTCGTTTTTTCTGCTAGTCATTTTACACACACTTAGTTGCATGCATTTTTGTTTGAATAGGAAAAAGAGTGATTTGTAGTTGAATATGAAATGAAGCTTAGGTTTTGATGGCTGTTGTTCCAAGACTCCATTTTTTTTTAAAAAAAAAGTGGTTAAAAATCTTAGCTAAAATAGCCTAGTTGAAAACTAATTTGTGAAAATAGCAATCTCACATGTGCAACTTTAAAATTGCATGGCAGAGGCATTTTTCTAGCTTTTCAAGTTGTTCATGTGAGACCGGTGTGTCTCGTGCTATTTTCACAGATAAGTTTTCAGCTATCTGCTATGCTCTGCTATTTTTTATTTTCTTTTATTGTCATTTTTAAAAAAAAACTGGAGAGGTCCTCCAAAAACACATGCAACTAAAGAAGTTGAAAGGAAGAGATCTGCATATGCGGTAGAAAGAAGCTGTTTTTTCTTGTAGAAAGACTGCTGTATCAATAAAATCCCAGAAGATCATTTATTTTTTAAAATTATTTTTGACATTAACACATGAAGATGATCTAAATAAATATAAAAAATAGTTTAAAATAAAAAATAAAAAAAAATCAAAAATATTTTTAAAAACATAGTGCAATACCCATCCATGTCAAGTAAAATTAGGGAATCTTTAGAATAAAACCAATGTTCTGGCATATGCATATTCCTTTTCCTTGGTTTAATTAAATAAATAAATAATTTAAGCAGATATTACTTAAGCCAGTGTTAACTAAAGGAGTACTGATTTGACATATGTTTGACCTCAGGGTTGTCAATACCGTTCTATTCTGGCCGGAATGATCGAAACGTTTCATGCCGTTAAAAAAACTAAGACAATACAACGTCGTTTTTGTTTCGGTTTTAATTCCGGCCCGTTTCGGAAATATCGGTCGGAACGTCTCGGTACCATTTCTGGGTGTGTCGTTTCAACCTTAAAATCCTCTTTTTTTTGATTAACTTGTGGTTGCGTTTCTAATTTTGAGATTATGTTTGTTTGACTTTGTGTTTGTATTGTATAATTTAAAGTTAATTTATCTTAAATTTTAATTATACTTGTTAAATTAATATTTTAATTTTTTTCATATATATATATATATATAATTAATTATATATGAACAGTACAATCCTGAAACGGCACGCCAAAACGCTTTAAAACCGAAACGTTTCATATCAATAAAAAAACCAGAACAGCTACCAAAATGGCTACCAGAACAATATTGACAGCCTTAGTTTGACCACTCCTTCAACAACACCGTTTCATTACTATATACATACCTTATATTAGTTTATACGAAAGATTTTTGTTAGGAAATTTTTATATTTTCTAATAGGTGTTAAAGTAAAAATACATTAAAATAATTAAAATTCTTAAAAAAATATATAAAAAATATTTTAAAAAGTAGAAGTTACTACAAGGCGAAGCACACACATAAGAGCTTAAAATAACATCATGGAAATTAGATTTATATAAACAGAAAGAAGGATAAAACATAATCAACAACAAAACATTCAACAAAAATAAATAAATAAATAAAAGGAAAACACAGAAAATAAAAAATAATAACGAGTGAATAAATGGAAAGACAAGAGAGAACTGCGTGGAGACCACATTCAATTTGCAAGAAAATGTTGTGCCATCACGATTGGTTGACGATGAACATGGATGGACACTCCTCTTGCCAGCCTACTACCCACCCATGTCAAATTCTTTTTTTCTTTATTAGATTATTGAATAATAATTTGAAATAAAATCTAATTAGTTCATTAATAATACTAATTTTAATAATATACATATGTTTTCAATCATAAATAAATTTTAATTTTAAGACCTCACATGCATTTAATTCATATTTGAGAGCATGATTGAAAATTATTTTTTAAAGTGTTTTTCATTTAAAAATATATTAAAATAATTTTTTTTATTTTTAAAATATTATTTTTGATATCAGCACATCAAAATAATTTAAAAATACAAACAAATTTAATTTAAAGTTAAAATGATATTTATTTATTTTTTAAAAATTATTTTTGACATTAGCACATCAAAATAATCTAAAAAATACAAACAAATTTAATTTTAAAATAATAAATATAAATAATTTTTTTTATCTAAAACACTTTTAAAATGCTAAAACTAAAACTAGCACTTATATATATATATATATATATATATATATATATATATATATATATATATATATATATAATGATAATTTGAATAAGAAAAATAATAATTAAAAGGCATAAACGTATAGCAAATAAATAAATAAGCAATAATACAGGCGGAAAAGCCGCGAGAAATTGAAACATCCGCCCCGAACTCATCGTTGCCAGCATCTCCCCCCCAACCTCTCTCTCTGTAACAGAGTTTTGTCTAGACAGAGAAAGAATCGAATAAACCTAAAAAGTGTTAAAATAAAGTTTTAATCTTTACAAAAATTAATTAGAGAATCTTTGTCTTGGTACAATCACCCCCACCCCAAAAATAGGAAAAAAGAAAAGAAAAGAGAAAAACAGAGAGGGAAACTCCTGGTTAAGCAAGAAGCAGCACTTGGTTTTTGATCCAAAAACCTCTCCACCTTCCTTTTCTCCCTTCCTCTTTCATATTTCCACTCCATTAATATTACAAATATTGGGTTTCTATTACATTTCCAAGAAGGAAACAAAGATTGGATCTTTTTGGCTTTGGTATGTGTGGATAGATAAAAAGAAGGGTGTGTGTGTGCGCGCGCGCGTGCTTAGAGGTTGGTAAATATGAATCCAAATTCGGGTTTTTCTTCTACTGCTGCTTCTCCTGCAAGAGGTGAAGGAGTCGGGGGAAGTGGAGGGATGGACAAAGGGTTATAAGCCTAAGAGGTTATATCAAGTTTGGAAAGGAAGCAATGTTAGTGTTTCTCTCTCTTTCTTTGTCAACCTTATTCTTTGATTTCGTGTAACGGGGTTGTTTGATCGTTCGCTGAATTGGGTTTTGATTATTCTCTTTGTTTTGGATGTGTGTGGTGCAACTTGGAAATTTGGGTTTTTTATTAGCAATTTGATTTTGTTGATCGTGGATGGAGGTTGACTTAGTTGTGTTCAACATTTTAATGTGGAAATGAACGTATTTGATCTTCATTATTATGTTTGATGAAATGTTTGGATGCATACTGGACTGGTAGATTTTGAAGCGGTGAAAACTCTTAATTTTGTTTGGTCATAATTGAAATTGGTTCATGAAGTCGTTTCTCGTTGTGTTGAACTTGGTTGGATTCTGTAAATAATCTCACCCTGCAATTTTGATGCGTGATTAGTGGCAAGAAGTTTGTTCGTTTTCTGGTTAGAGTTCTCCTTTAACATCCCGACTTTTTTTTTAATCAATTTAAGAAAATCTACCTCTGGTTCATTGTTCTTTATCAGTAGATCAGTTAGTATAGTCTTGGATTCCTTGTGAAGTTTCTGCTGATCATTTCTTGATTCACTCGATCAATTTGCTGAGTATTTATCATGTTGCATCTGAAATGCACACATCCTCATGACAGTTTTTATAAAAAAAACTCTTGAATATGGTTTCCTTTAATGAAACTGTAGCATTGATGAGCTTTAGTTGTTTGTTCTCTTGATTTCATCAGAGATTTTTCTGTGGTGGGAGATTGATCTTTGGTCCTGACGTGGCATCAATTTTTCTATCAATGCTTCTTATTGCTGCCCCTGCTATTGGTTTTTGTATAAAAGTCTATAACAAGATTTTGGACAAAGGTACCAAAAATCCAGCTCGGTGGTATCCTGTATTTTTCGTGGGCTCAATCCTTACTGTATTGGTAAGTATTTCATTTTCAATTTGACTTCAAGCAGTGATAACAAAAGGCAGAGTTGCAATTAACTTAAACTTAAAGGAAGCACAGAAATTGAATGAAATGCAATTATTATGGAATTCGGCTGTTTATTTTCGCTTCTTTATGGGATCTTTCTCTTGCAGCTTATGATGTGAGTTTTTGCATATTATGAAAAATTTAATAATAAAGTAAACTTTTTTTTGTAGGATTTATTGTTTCTCTTCTTAACATCTTCTCGGGATCCTGGAATAGTCCGTAGAAATACAAGGCCTCCTGAGCCAGATGAAACAGGTGACGTAACCCCATCAATGGAATGGGTCAATGGGAGAACCCCCTATTTGAGATTACCTCGGACAAAAGATGTGATGGTAAATGGCCACACAGTTAAAGTTAAGTACTGTGACACCTGTTTGCTCTATCGTCCTCCCCGTGCTTCTCATTGTTCAATTTGCAACAACTGTGTTCAGAGATTTGATCATCACTGTCCATGGGTTGGTCAGTGTATTGGAATAGTAAGTTCAAGTTCCCTGTGGTGCAATTTTATTTTTCCAAGCAAATAAAGTTAGATAACACTATTTTTTTGTGGGACAACCAACAAATTCAACTTTTTTTTTGGAGATAGTCTGCATGTTCTGGAAAGAAGATTTATTAAACATTGAATAATGATTTCAAAATTTTCCTCTTTTGTTTCAATTAAACATATCTGTCATGGAGATCATTGCTAAGTACAGTTATGGGAATACTATCATGGGAATGAATAGCATCTCTTGTCATTCTCATTGTTTATTTGCTCCTCATCAGATACTGCATCCTTTTCTATTGAACCTGGTGCTCCCTGATTGCCCTAATAACTCTATTAACACTGCATCTAGACCTTAGCTATAATTTTAGTGCCAGAAACTGGATGTGCTCAAATTTGGTCTTATTGCATCCATTTGCAACCTGTTGTAAGATGTTTACCTGAAAGGGTAGGCATATCTGGAGCTGCTATAAATTTTGTGATGTTATCATGATTTCTTCCATGGGTATTTGCTCTCATCCAAACTGTGCTGCATTAACTTTCAAATAGTAGTTTGATGTCATTCTTTTTCTCCTTTTAGGGGAAAGAAAGAAATAAAGTTCCTTGATGCACACTATTACATCAATTGAATTTGTGATACCATAATTTCCTATTTAATACTGATAATTGTTTTGGACTATTTAGGAAAGTTAGGTCTCTTATTCTGGAAAAGTTTTGGACATTGAAATGTTAGGAATGACATGATTTATTGTTGATATTAATATCATGCATGTTGCCAATCCTGTGGCATTTTAGCAGTAATCTTGCAAAAATCACTTATAGCTGACCATGTAAAATACTGACTACACTAAGTTAAAGTACAATCGATAGACACAAATGTCCTTTACACTTTTGGGCTATGTGTTTTCAATGGAGAAATGGTGATGACTCAATTAGCAAGGCAAGGAAGAAAAACAAGATTAATTATTTGTGATTTCAATTTCTGTGAATAAGCAAAACAGCCTCATCGATTCATGCAGTTTGTAATATGATTGTATCACACACTGTTACCTTTCTGTGGGGAACTTACTGTATCATCATGTCTTGATCTGGTTTGCAGCGTAACTATCGGTTCTTCTTCATGTTTATATCGACAGCAACCATCTTGTGCTTATATGTTTTCGGGTTTAGTTGGATCTTCATTCTTGATGGGAAGCCAAATGTATGGAAAGCTATATCACACGATGTACTCGCTGATTTTCTCATAGTGTACTGCTTCATAGCTGTCTGGTTCGTTGGTGGCCTCACAGCTTTCCATTCCTATCTGATTAGCACAAACCAGGTGACATTTTTATCCAAAAATAAACTGGGCCAACTAGTTACTCTTTAAATCATATTTGACAATTTCTTGTCCTTTTCTTTGTACAGACAACGTATGAGAATTTCCGCTACAGGTATGATAAGAAGGATAATCCATATAATAGGGGAGCAATACAAAATATTAGAGAAATCTTTTTCTCCAAGATTCCACCTTCAATGAATAAATTCCGATCATTTGTGGATGAAGATGAATATATGGCAGTCGGCTCTCTGACAATGAATCTTGGAGATAATTTGGTTGGCTCGAAGGAGAAAATTGACATTGAAATGGGAGCTAAGGTTGCAGGAGCTAGTAACTATTCCCTTCCAGAAATATTGCGAAATTTAGATTACGATGATGATTCTGATGATAATTTAAAGATGGAAGAAGATGGAAGGCCAGGCAAGGACCCCTTCTCTCACGGTGAACTAGATTTGAAAGAATCAGTGCAAACCTCTATTGTTGGCGATGGATCAATAGAATCTTTACAAGGTCCAGATGCCTTGGATGTAGTAAGGGAATCTCCTAGAAGTTCAAGAGAATCCATTCAAATTTTCATTGCTGAGGATGGAGCTGGAGAACCTGCTCGAAGTTCCATTGCTGATTATGGAGTGATAGAATCATTGCAAAACTCCATCACTGAAGATAGAGTATTAATCAAGAAGTCTACCATTGAAGATGGAACAAACCTGACCAAGGGAACTAATGACAGTCACAATTGTCATCAAATCACAGCACCAGATCTTCACGTATAGAGGTCTGCCTCTGACCCTTTTTGCCACTGCCCATCATGATTGTACACTTATCTGAATGAAGTAACTGATCATTGTCGTTTCATAAACAGAAGATTGGGGTTTGATATATGATTTGTGTGAAACCACATGATAACTTGATTCACAAAAGAATCACTCTAAATTCCGTGTGGAAAATTGGGCGACGCAAATTTGAATTTCTTAGATTCTTTCACCCTGTTACTTGCCGTGTTTGTTGATAATCATCTTAATGCTCCATTCATCTCTTCTCTACCAATGACATTACTTGTTCTTCTACAGGTTTTGCGGCTGAATATCTTTTGCTTATTATTTTGAATCATATACGAAGCATAGCTTGTTCCTGTGATTGCACTAGTTGGTAGCTGACGGGCTTCAAAGGGCTGTAATTTCATAAAGGTTGAATGGCAGCTCATCAATACTGCCTTGCTGGAAAAAAGAACAGAAACTAATCGAACACTTTCATCTGTTCATTAAAAAAATACCGACAAAGCTGTCAAGGTGACATTTTGTAATAATCCAGAAGCCTACAGACGAGTGAGGTATCTGTGAAGGTAAAATTGTTAAGATCTTTCATTTTTTTCCTAATAGAATTGTTATCTCTCTTTTCATTTATGTTGGATTTTACAAGTTTGTAGAGGTTTGGAACCAAAGTTGTCATTTCTAGAAGTAGTGGTATGCTTCCTTCACTTCTCAGTTCTCACTCTCCTCTTCATCGCTTCGTGAGCGCGAGCCCTGCATGTGTGAACTAAAGAAGCTGAGATCATAATAGTCATTTCAATTACAGGACACGGTGTGGTCTAAGATTAGGTCGTAGGGTGAGTTATTAATCTATTTATTTTATTTTTTAAAAACAAAATAATCAAAACCAAGCACGAGGAAAAAAAGATTTCATTCTCATTTGATTTTACATTTTTAAAGTTAGTTAAGAGCGATGTTAATCTCATTCTATTTCAGATTAAAATGTTTTGTATCAGTTAAAAAAACAAGATAAAACAACGCAGTTTTTACCTTGCTTAAAATTTTGGTCCATTCTGGAAATTTCACTCAAATTTTGGCCTGAATGTTTCAAACATATCTCTTAATTCGATCATTAGATTGATATGAAATTTTACGAGTCTCTTGATATATTTATATATATTATGTTAAAATTTTAAAGCAATTAGAGAATGCAATGATCTTGCGAGATTGATGAAGATATTCTTGTAATATTATATATGTTTATAATTTTGTTCAGAAAAATCATTTTATTGTATGTTATTTTAGATTAATTTTTTTCTCAATTTTATTATTCAACAACGAATTTATTATGAATTGAATTTTATAATTTGATTTAATTTGAGGTTGTTATGATCTTATAACGGAGGTTATATATTTGAAAGGTTAACCTAGATTGACCTGAGTTGATTCAATATATCGTTATTTCAATATTTTTTTAAGATGTCAACTTGATTTTTTTTAATTAAACTATATTTTATCAATTTTTCATGTTATCTTTGAACTTATCAAGTTGGTCGAGTTGATCGAGTTATTTTTACTTATGTTCGAAATAATTTAATTTTTGAATTTGAACTAATTTTTTTTTTGAATTAATACACACACAACCCTGAAATAAAATACTAAAATACTTCAAAATCAAAATATTTTATTTCAATTAAAAAAATGAAATATTAACTGAAACAGAATTAATAATCTTGGCTAAGAGTAAAATCAACTGAACCGGTAATGGGCCTAGGGCTTGTTTGATAACTGCTTAACTCTAACCAGTAAACAGTAAACACAAAGGGAAAGGGAAAAAAATCTATGGAACTCATTAATAAGAATCCAAGTGGTGAAATGCAGACCACAAGCCATGGTCCAGATGGCATTATCAGTATCATAACCACTCAATGTAATCAAACAAGCCTATAAGAATCTGACAAGTGTCAAGCTCCCATTTCGATACATAGATTTCGTTGGATGAGATTGAATCTCATGTCAACCAATTATAACTGACATGTCCTATCCTTGTTCGTCTAGTCTCTGCTTCCCCAACTTGAAAGCTCATTGCTTTCCACCACCATTGCCACTTCAAAGCAAGAACCTTTCCTCCAAGGAAAAATGGCTGCAGAGATGGCTTTAGTAAAACCTATCTCCAAATTTAGCTCCACACCGAAATTTGGAAACCCGAGAAGTTTCTCATACCCCAAATTCACTTCAATCAAGATGTCAGCTACTGCACAAACAACAAGAAGTCCAAAGCCAAAGAAGAAAGGTAACAAAGGTGAAGTCAAAGAGACCCTCTTGGCACCAAGGTTCTACACGACTGATTTTGATGAAATGGAGACCCTTTTCAATACCGAGATTAACAAGAACTTGAACCAGTCCGAGTTCGAAGCACTTCTGCAAGAGTTCAAGACCGATTACAACCAGACTCACTTTGTGAGAAACAAGGAGTTCAAGGAAGCAGCTGACAAGATGCAAGGACCATTGAGACAGATTTTTGTTGAGTTCTTGGAGAGGTCCTGCACTGCTGAGTTCTCTGGCTTCCTTCTCTACAAAGAGCTTGGAAGGAGACTCAAGGTAGTCCTCTAAGATCACTTTAATTTCTTGCTTGTTTTCTTGTGTTTGGTGAGATTTAATCCCCTTGTTTTCTATCATTAACTAACTGTTCTTAAAAATCGATGCTGTAGAAAACCAATCCAGTGGTAGCAGAGATTTTCTCCCTCATGTCCAGGGATGAAGCCAGGCATGCTGGGTGTGTAAAAACATTGGCCTTCTTTTTCTCACATGTGAATCACTTTTCAAGAATGATTGAGCCTTTGTATATTCAATTGACCTTTTTTGGTGCTGCTTGCAGATTTTTGAACAAGGGTTTGTCTGATTTCAATCTGGCCTTGGACTTGGGGTTCCTAACAAAGGCTAGGAAATACACATTTTTCAAGCCAAAGTTCATTTTCTACGCTACATATTTGTCTGAGAAAATTGGGTACTGGAGATACATAACAATTTACAGACATCTTCAGGAAAATCCTGACTACCAGTGCTATCCCATTTTCAAGTACTTTGAGAACTGGTGCCAGGATGAGAACAGACATGGTGATTTCTTCTCTGCATTGATGAAAGCACAGCCTCAATTCCTCAACGATTGGAAGGCAAAGCTGTGGTCACGTTTCTTCTGCCTGTCGGTAACTTTCTTACACCAGATACAGTTTCATACCATATTTAGATTATCAGTAATGTTTCCGTAAATATTATGTGTGTACTATGAACCACTGGTCACTAGATATCACTGAAAAATCTTATCGAAATACAATCAGGCAATCCCCATCCAATGTGTGCCTACAATTGGAATAGTTTTAGGTTTAATAATTGGGTTGCTTGTTAACCATTCAACCAAAGTACTGGCCTTGAAACTTAAGACTAATGCCAGGATCATCTCATGTCTATTTCCTCTCTTCTTACATCTTAGAGAATTGATTTTGCAGGTATATGTGACAATGTACCTTAACGATTGCCAGAGAACTGCTTTCTACGAAGGCATTGGGCTCAATACCAAAGAATTTGACATGCATGTGATCATTGAGGTGAGGCTAATGGTTTATACCTGCCTGCTTTGCACGTAGTTCTACTCCTGAGTATTTTTTGTCACCTACTTCCATATCCATACTGAATTATTGATGACATGCAATCTTGCATCTTCCCTCAAATGGTTTCCTCGTAACCTCAATGTTACGTTTCATTTGATGCAATGTTAATTCTCCTTTTGCTTGCCTAGATGACCTTGAGAAGGGGATATTGGATTTATAGCCTAGACCAATGGATATGCCACCTGTGACTCTAACGTCCTAGATTTTCAATAATCATTGCATTGTTTCTCATTATACAGACAAACCGCACAACAGCTAGAATCTTCCCAGCTGTGCTGGATGTTGAGAATCCAGAGTTCAAGAGGAAGTTGGACAGAATGGTGGAAATTAACCAGAAGCTGATAGCTGTTAGTGAGGGCCAAGACAATTCCTTGGTCAAGAACTTCAAGAGAATTCCCCTGATTGCAGCATTAGCTTCTGAGCTCTTGGCTGCATATCTAATGCCACCAATCGAGTCCGGATCCGTTGATTTCGCAGAGTTTGAACCACAGCTTGTTTACTAATAAGTTTTGTCCGAGTTTCATTTACCCCCTTTCATGCCCAGCTTTGGTAGTCTTGATGTAGTACTATGGCTAGATTTTCAGTATGTAACCGATGAAACATTCATATAAAATGGTGTCCTTTCGTAATGTAAATTGACATAATTTTAGTCCCCTTTAGACCACCTACATTCCTCCTCTCACACCATGTTTGCTGAACAGATTGGGGTTGCAAAACTAGGAGCACACGAAGTTTGCAAGCGAATTGAGTACTAAACAACCGAAGGTGGACTTTGTGCTTGTGACTTGGCAATAACCGATTACAAGCAAGGTTGTCAATATCGTTTCGGTTAGTATTTTATTTTTTCAATTGGAATTGAATATTTCATTTTGGGTTTCGAGATACTATTTCGAGCTATACTATATATATATAGGTATGTATATGCTATATATATATATATATTAATTCAAAAAAAAATTAGTTTAAATCCAAAAATAAAATTATTTAGAATTGTGTAATTTAAATCTAAAAGAAGAAACAATAAAATGATTTTTCTGAACAAAATTATAGACTTGTATAATATTACGAGAATGTCATCATCAATCTCGCAAGGTCATTACATTCTCTAATTGCTATGAAATTTTAACATAATATATATAAATATATCAAAAGATCTCTCGTAAAATTTCATCTCAATCTAATTGTCGGATTAACAAATATGATTGATATTATAAAATTATTTATTATTTAAAAAAAACTACTATTTGAGCCCGAAACGAAACGGGCTGAATTTTAAACCGAAAAGTAAAAACGATGTTGTCTTGTTTTTTTAACTAGTACGAAAATGTTTCAGCTATTTCATCCGAAACAGAATGAAATAGACAAATGTGATTACAAGTGGTAATTTGGAACCAACTTCTTAACGCAAGGAAACATTGAAATCAAAGTTATTAGAACCGGTATGACTTATGTATACCCGAGTCCAAGGTTTAGGTCACAAGCTGAATGGATAGGTGGAAAGGTTGACCTGGGTTGATTCAACTTAGGTTAATTCAAAACAACGTAGTTATAGGTTAATTCAAAACATGGATTTAACCTATGTTTTAATCAAGTGGATCGAATCACACCAATATAACTCTTATCTTGTTAGAGGCAGGACAGTTAGAGAGAAGACAGTAATGGGACAGATATTTCACAGACAAAAGCAGCAGAGATTTCACATATAATGAAATGTAGTTACACTGAATTCCTTCAGTTTCAGGTGAGATCATACAAGCATGAATTTAGCTGAAAAGTTCAGGGGCGTTTTTTCATTCTGTTTTGCCCAACTTTTCTTTTTCATCTTGTTTTTGTTGACGAAATAGCAACTTAAATGTCCATACTGCCAGCAGAGTTCCCTCTATTGGGGCAAGCCAATATACGAGTATATGTTCCTTGGTTATATGATCCCCACGGGCATAAGCCCATCCCATCACCTACAGAGTTTAAAAAGGTTCAGGTCATCATCTCTATCCAACCTTCTTGAACCTAAAACAAACTTGAGATACATGCATTATGTTGTAAGTAGAAGATGAGAAAATGACTTACAGAGGCTGGATTCATGCAACCACCCGTTAGATCAGAGCCAAGAATGTGAAGAGATAACTTCGAGACACTTGAGATCCAAGTCTTCATGAAGAAACTTCCAGGGATCTTTCTTGCAAGCCCGAGAGAGATAGTAACAATTGCAAATGTCAGCAATCCTTCTGTGAGAGCTCCTTTATGGATGTCAACAGTCAAACGAGGTCCGAGTCCAATCTCAGGAAAGGTGTCAATAAGGAGCCTAACCCCAGTGATAGATCCAATTACCTGGAGAAAGAATTTCAATCAAAAGAAATTATATTCCAAATAAGTTGTCTTCAAGACCTTCAAATCAGAAATTTGATCAACAAAACCAGATAAATAAATGATAGATTAAGTGCTTGTTTGAGAGTAAGGTAAAAAGTTGCATTTTAAAATGTTTTTTGCTTGAAAATTGATCAAAATAATGTTTTTTTTTTAAATTTATTTTTAACATCAGCACATTAAATCAATCCAAAAAACAGGAAAAAAAAATATATAAAAAATGGCGAAATGCAGTCACCCAAAAACTTAAAAAATAACAAGCAAAGAACTTCCAGTAAAGACAATCAAGTTACTTCTGTAGAACACTGTTGATAAATGGCCAGACCACGTGGTAACTGTTATCGGGTTTTTCTTGTCCAGTCAGTATTTGTCTCTCAGCCACAACATCTCCAAGTTTAGCATAGTATCTATTTGGAAGTGTGGTGGAGTTGTTTTTTAAAGTATTTTTCATTTAAAAATGCTTCAAAATAATATTTTTTATTTCTTAAAAAATATGTTTTTACAACAGCACATCAAAACGATCTAAAAACAATAAAAAATAATTAAAGTAAAAAATAAAAATAAAAAATTTCAAAAGCTTTTGTGAAAGGCACTCTCAAACACCCCTAAGCAGACACTGTTTCACAAGAATGCATGCACCGTTTCCTTAAACAGAGCACAGTGGCAGGGTATCAATGGTTTGCTTAATGCTCACGTGCATTAACTAAATGCAGAATCTTCTAAAGGCATTAATTCATTTATTTTCCAAGGAAAACTGGATGGTAAGTTACCAGGAGCCAAAGAAATGCATCTTTGGTGCTTCATCACGCCCAAATTTCGTGCTTTCGCCAATCATTCAAGGGCCACAAACATTACGCTTTCTTTGAAATTGAAAATCAGCATCCAGATCAGACCAGTGATGGTGATATTAGAATTAAGAAATACCGAGACAAAATGCAGCAAACGGGAAAACATATGTCACTGGTCATATGTTTACCATAATCATGATCCCACTAGCATCTAAACACGATTTCAGCTATCTCATTCAAATAATACACCAACCCAATTCAAGGAACAAGATAACAGCTTTAATGAGTTACCCAACCCAACAATCTATGTTACCTTTGAATGATTCAAAAAACAAATATCAAGATCAATACTTTGTCAGTGTCGTTACCATATATTCAACAGGTGATTAAATATCATATCCTCAATTGAAAAAGTCATGAAAAGCAATGCGAAGCAGCCATCACAAATTCATCTCAAAAGTTAATCAAAATACAAACTTGCTAAACAAAACCCCAATTTGAGCTCATGTTCTTCCCATTAGTATATTGACCTTTCATTTTGAGAAATAAATCACAGGCCAAAAAATCTTGCAGCAATTGTTTAAGCTGAACCCATTATTTGAAACCAAACACAAACGAGAACACAATAAAATATACAAACAACAATACAGCCCATTTTCCTCGCATTTCAAGCAGACAAAACAAATTCAATTCACATCTAGACGAAACAAAACTAAGTCACACCTTACAGAGAAAAAAAATCTAACCTGAACAGGGATTCTAGCCCCAATCGTGAAGAGAAACTGACTGAAATCCCCAGAAATAGCAGAAGACAGAATAGTAAGAGGATTATAAGTCCCGCCTTTAGTAACCTTACCCAAGAACGAAAAAAGAAACATGTTCATAATTGACAAGGAATTCTTCAAAAATTCACCTCTTGAATCATGCTCCATTTCCAAAACCTTGAACACAAAAATCTTTATCAAAGAGCCTGACCATACCCACATAAGAGAAACTACAAAATCTGAAAGAATTAAACGAGTCTTGGAAACCATTTTGAAAAACAGATTGAAACTTTGAGGTGGGATTTTGTTTTTCGAGATGGGTTCTTAAGGTTTTCGATTTGGGTTAATTTTTTGTGCATGCATGGCTATGGAAATTGCATAGCAATTTCTTGGGAGCTAATTGTGGTTGACGAGGTTCCTTCCTAGTGGTTGTTAATCTTCGTTGTCGTTCTTTGTCACATTCCAATATCATATTATTAATCAAGACAATGACAGAGCCCGTTGATTTTTCTTCGAGAATGAAATGATAAGCCCATTGTTAATTTAGAGATTTTAATTCATTTCTTTGAATGTTTTTCTTTAATGGTTAAGAAATAATTTTTAAATCAGGCATATAAATAAATTAAAATTATATAAATTAAATTTTTGTTTATCTTTTTTTTTCAAATATAAAAAACCATATAATTAACAAAACTTCTTAAAATCAAATCAAGTGGCTGTTGATTTTGATTTTATGAATTAAGAAAAAATTCCATTCCAAAAACTTTGAAAAAGATTTTATGTATTCATAAAAAAATTATTTATTTATTTATTGATGGCATGATGAAATTTCAACATGAAATATTTAACTAAAAATGAAAACCCACTAATTATATTGCAAACGTTTTACATGCATGTCCACTTATCCATAGCATTTTCACATTTATGTATAAAGTTTTTTTTTTCTTTTAGGTCCTTGATTCTTTTCTACACTTTAGTTGCTGAACTTTATTTCTTTTCAATTTTATCATAGACAAGTTTTGTTGCCATGATTTGTGTGATATGATTTGTTTTGATTTGCATGCACTCAAATATATGATATTTTATATAATTTATTGGAATTAAATTAAAAATCAGTTTTTAAAAAAAAATAGAGTTTCTAGGTTATTGTTAAAAAAAAATATATGAAAAAAACCAAGAACCAAATTTAAAAGAAAAAATAAAGTTTAGACATATAAAACTTTAATCAGGGTCCCTTTAAGTTTTAAGATATTCATCTTTGGTCTCAAAGATAACTAGAAAATAGTTGTCATGGATAACTTCTTATTATCTCCTCATTTATATATATATATATATATATATATATATATATATATATATATATATATATATATATATATATAAAAAACATCATGAGCTCGAGCATACAATAGTTTTCCTATATGGAGAGAAGAATGCTTGTAAAACTATTGCTATAAACGAATTATCCATGTTAAAGAATAATATATATTATATTTTAGAACTTTCATCTAACAAATAAAATCATTATTTGATATGGTATAGTTACAAGTTTGAAATTTTATAATTTTTATTTTATTTAATAAAAATTAAAGTATAATATAACATGAATCTATATAAATTTCAAGTTAACAAAGTTTTTCATTTAAAAAATATATTAAAAAATAATACAAATCATATTCCACTAGCTCCCAATCTAGGTTCTTGCTTCTTTGCACCATGAAGGAAAGCAACTTTACATGGTTAAAAGCATCACATATATATATATATATATATATATATATATATATATATATATATAGTATGCAGAGAATGTGGGAAAATTAGACTGGGAAGATCTGGTCCAATAAAAGCTACAGATTTTCAAGAGTCTGGCCCTTTTCAAGTTACTTGGGTTTCTTGTAGGAAAATGTGGCAAAGTTTTTCTGTGCAATTGAAGAACAAAACAAGGGTGTAATTGAAAAACTGTAGAGCTATTTTTACTCAGTTCATAAGCTGTTCTTGCAGGGAGAAGAGAAAACAGCTTCAAATATGCAGACAGTTTTGGACTTGGATGCTGCTTCCTGTCAGTAAATATGAAACAACAAATCTGCAGCTAACCCTAGAGAGCTCCCCTGAAGCCCCATTTAATAATAGTCAACTGAGGCCCAATGCAGGTAAGGTAATGAAGAAGTTTCTTCATGATGACCTTAATTAGAAAACTCCACTCCCGGAAAGCGCATTTTATGTGCAAGTGAGTGAGTAAACGCTGGCTATCTCAGGCTCTTACAAGGGATGCACGTCCTGACTCGAACTCGAGACATGTTGTGCAGATCGTAAGTTTTTTATCATCACGTCACGCTTATTGGTGACATGATGACCTTAATTTTGACACAGGATTCTAGAAAAGATGAATCAACCAGCAAACCTTGGAGATTTCACTATGAAACTAGGATTGATCCTGCGTGAACCAGGAATAGAAATTATTGCTCTGCATCTGACAACCTGCCCAACTTTACAGGTTGGAATTGCATCACTTCCTGGGTCTAATCCAAGCTCAGACCTGCTTTAAAATGAAGAGCAAACTATGATCAGTATCCTCTACATTCAAACCAGAAACAGAAAGCAATCCTAGCCCTAGAATTCAAATAGACCAACTAGGCCATTCACTAAATTAAAATCAGAAAGCATTAAAGTCCCACAGAAGATATCAAAAGAAAATAAGAAGGGAAAAAGAAATCCCATAAATTATCGAACATGACTTGCAACACAAGAAAAGAGTACACAACATTTTCAATGGATTAATTACAACATTCAAGAAAAAAGTTAAGCAGTGGCCATCCAATTCCAATTTGGCACACACTTTTAGCTCTCGCCCTGATCCTCAAACCCAATAGAACCAGTCAAACTAAATCGCATGCAGAGTAAGAATATCGTATTTTCTATCATCTCGTTAAAGCAATCAATTCAAAGTGAAATGTATACTTTTAATCAATCATCTCACCTATAAATTTAAACTGTTAGTTAAGGTTTTAGAATATAATTTATATTGATTGTTGGGTCAATAAAGCTCTGATATCATGTTAAGAAACTATCTCATCTAAAAATTTAAACTGTTAGATAGAACTCTAGAATATAATTTATATTATTCTCTTAACATCTCCAAATCTCTTACTGCAATTCAAACCCTCTTCCCCCGGGTGTTTCTTGACATCATTGCTGCTAATCCTACTTGTTTACAGCTCTAAATTCTATCTTTACTGAGCCTAAAACATCTAGATTCTTGAATCCTACCCAGAAATTCTGATGAACACCACCAGCGAATACAGAATATTGAAGGAATCAAAAAAACAACAGACCATATAGATGATAACAATTCAACAGGAAGTCTTGTTCTCATATGCTTGGATCACAGAATTTGGATCCTGAAACCGACACAAACAATTTAAAATGTGGAGGGTCCCTCAATAATTTGCATGCCCTTTTCATCACATCATTTGCTTTTTTCAACGTCTCATCGAGCACTATCAACCCACGAGAATGCTGCGATGCCTAGCTTTGGTAACCAGGTAGCAGGGCTGAGAGAATGGCACCCTGGAGAAAGTAATAATTTTATTAACATTATGTGTAAAGTAAACGCTTATAATGGATGACATTGGTGTGAAATTGAGACAAACTTAGTTCACAATCATCTTTAAAATGAAATGATGAAAATTACAACACCTATAAAGTTGAAATTAAGGATCATAACCCTAGCTTTCATGTTACTGCATATATCTAACCAAGGAGATGGTGATGTCCTTATAATTCTAATCACATGTATCTTCGTGTGTGTTAGGTATTGCGGTGCGAGGTGCTTTTAAAAAATATTTTTTAATTAAAAATACATAAAAATAATGAGTTTTTTTAACATCGACAATTGAATTAAAAAGCACAAGTGGCAGATGATTTGTCATCTGTATAGTAAGTCTTGATTTTTAGTTAGGACGTGTATTTCTTATAAGAATTTAGAGTAATCAAAGTTTTAAAAACCACAAATTATACTTTTCAAAGAATAAGATTTCCTCGTATCTGAAAAAAATGTCGAACCCGCACGTCATCGTCCTCTTTTTCATTTTAGGTTGATACCATTTATATATCTTCTCTGTTACTTCCTAAATCTTGAAGCAAAAAGATAAATGCAATCGATGACTATAAGGAGGTGAGAGTAATGGAGTTGTGATGGGAAGGGAGTCATGTTAGGAGCTACCTACCACAAATTTAAGGGTCCTAAATCCCATTTCGTGGTTAGGTTCGCATTACACTGTCAATTATATATTTCAAGTCAACTCTTAAATTTGTGCCCTATTTAACCTAATTAGAAGGTATATTGATTTCTAATTATAATTGTAAAATCTAGATCAGTCAAATAACTTAGGTTGAAGAAAATAAAGAAAAAGAAAAAGCACTGCTAAATAATTTAAAATCCTGATTTGCTTATTGAAATGAGTTTGATTTAGTGTTTGTTTGGCACTGTGTTTCAAAAAAAAATTTGATTTTTTTTTAATTTTTATTTTAAATTAATTTTTTTATGTTTTTAAATTATTTTGTTGTGCTGATATTAAAAACTATTTTTTTTAAAAAAAAATAAAAAAATATCATTATAATACTTTTCTGAATGAAAAGTACTTTGAAAATAATCAAAGAGACCCTTGTCAAAACCCAAACTATTACTTTTTTATTTTTTAGAAATATTTTTTATTATAAAAATCTTGTTTTGATTTTTTTTTAATTCAATTGTAGGATAAAGTTTACAATTATGATGTTATGTGCCTCAATTGTCCAAAGTATGGATTTATTTACCATTACAATGAGATCCATTTTAAATAACAAATCTGTAAAATTAGTCGAGATACTCACAAATTAGTCCGGATACCCATATTAATTTAAAAAAAATGTTTGCAATAAGATGTTTTATAGGATACGTTTTACAGTCATGTGATTATTATTATTATTATTATTATTAAACCAAAGTTTATATCTTGAGATTAAATTATTTATTTGATCATATTAATGATAAATCATCCATATTTATTTTATAGGAGGAGACTTAAATATCATTTAAATACTCAACCAAATTTAGTGGAATGGTTGAGCAATAAATGTGCCTTCCAAGCAAGCTTATCTTTGATGATGATTGACGATAATTCCCTTCATCCAAAGCATCAACAATTATAAAAAATAAAAATAAAATGAGTGGAGACTAAGGCAAAGCTTCTGAATATTTGCTAGAAATTCACTACGTAAAATTTAAAAATCTTTTTTATATCTAAAATGGTGTTGTTTACTTATTTTAAAAAATAAATTTTATATATATATATATATATATATATATATATATATATATATATATATATATATATATATATATATATATCACAGAACCCAAAACAAAATAAGCCGATCTAAATGGCGAAATTGATGTTGTTAATCTTCCAAAAGATTAATCATGATAATTTTTTAAAAAAATATTTTTTGGAATTTCTAAATTTTATAAACAACATTGTTTTAAATTAATTCAATTTTCTTTTAGAGGTGATAACAATTTTTAAAAAAATAGTAAAAGCACAATGTATCATTTAAATCTTGTTTGTTTTTGTGTTTCAAGAGTGTTTTAGAAATAAAAATAATTTTATTTTTTATTTTAGTTTTTAAATTGTTTTGATATGGTGATATCAAAAATTAATTTTTTTTATAATAATAAATATTATTTTAATGCATTTCTAAATATCAAAAACACTTTAAAAAATAATTGTTAAGACACTTTTAAACAAACTCTTAATATTTTATATTTAATCATTAAAATAGAAAGAGAAACATCATCAATTGTAAAATGACAATTATAAAGGATATGTAGTTCAAATTTATTTGTAAAAGAATCAAATTACTTTAAAATGACATCATTTTATAGCATTTAGATAATCATCAAAATATTTTTTTTATATTTTATCTCATCATGTCAGAATCTAAAAAAACAAAAACAATTAATTTAATATTATTTAAAGACAAATATATTTTTTAAAGTACTAAAATAACAGAAATGACCGAACTCTCAAATAAATATTAAATAATCCAAGCTTTATTTACTTACCTATCCCTTCCCAAACACCATTCATGTCTCGACAATGCATGCCCATCCATGTAATCCATCAAGCCCAATCTTAATAATGCACCTAAAATAGATAAAAATAAAAAATAAATTTAAATAATTGAAATTAGAGGACGTACCAGAAAAAGAGAAGAGCATACTGTAGATGAAGCTGGCACTGCTGCTAACGGCTAGTTGGGGACGATGACAGGCTAACGGTCACGTACGCGTACCAGCCTCGTAGCAGCTGAGGCTGAAAATTATTCAAATTCAAAAATACTATATAATAAAATATTATTATTATTCAAATGTGGGACCCGCATTCAGACAAGTTACCTGACCTCGAATTTCAAAAAATTCCTCGTTAATCTCGGCACTTACAAGGAATGTGACTGAATTGCCCGTGCTTTAATTCTTAAATTACTAGTTCTGCCATTCTGCTTGATAATTTACTCGAGTGATCATGGAGGAAGAAATTAATTATTATAATTACGGTGATAATTATCTCTCTTGTGGGAGGCTAGATGTGTCATTCCATTTTTCCATTCACACCAAGAAAATAAAAATTAAATCAAAATTACGAATCAATTAGCAGTGTTAGATTTTACCTCTCTCCACTCGCAGATTAAAGCATTTTATAACACGCGCGGGCTCTGCCGGTATTTCTCCTCAAACAGCGAAACTACACACGGAAACCAGAGCGTGGGTTGAATCTCCATCTAACGTCTATATATCCTCTGTAACTTGTCTAGCGACACGTTATTTGAAATAATTAATTCTTTTTTAAAAAACAATATTTTTATTTTTGTAATACTTTTCACCAATCAATCATTGATTCCAAGGAGAGATCTTTCTCTCACTGTACTTAAACATAAAGTACTCCTGCCTCGCTCTTTCTCTCGAGAAGGAGGAGAAGAAGATAAGGTAAATTACCCATCTGGGTTTGCTGTTTTTTGAACTTTCATCGAATCCTTTTCTTTTTGAAGTTTGATTGATTCGTCGGTTTTTAAAGTGAATATGATTAGTTTTAAATAATTCTTGTTGATCAGAAAGTTGTGTGACAAAATATGCTAGACGCGCACAATTGAGTGAAATTTAAAGTTTTGATCTTTATTTGGTTAGTAACTTGATTCTTTACTTCTTTGCTAGTTTTTCTTTTAATAAATTTGATTGCTTTCTTGTAATGTGAGAGATTCTTTGGAGAGTAATGAGGGTTTTGGGTTCTGTTTAGTTGATTTTCTGACATGGGTTTTTGTTGTTTTGAATTTATAAGGTTGTTTTCTTTGGGTTATATGCTATGCTTGGCTTTGGTGTTGACTTTTTGAAGTTGAAGGTTTCAGTTTTTATGCATTTTGTTTGATTTGGCTAAATGGGCAAGTTCTTGATTGGGTTGTGGATGGTTGTTTGTTTTACGGTTTAGGGATTTGTATTTTAGGGTTTCCATCAAATGGGTTTATTTTGTGTCAGTTATTCTAAGTTTTTCTTGTTTAGGGTTTTTCCTTAATGGATTCAACACTATAACTGCTTGTGTTCATAAATGTAGTTGCTCTATTGTTTGATGCAAATCTTTAACCTTGGCCATTATTTTCGAAGTTCATAAGAAGATCAAGGTCTGGGAAAGCACTTTCGTGTGATTGTTAAATTTTGGGGGAATGGGTGTTTTGAAAGCACAGTTCGTGCATGTACAAAAAATAATAGCTGATCAGGATTTAGCTAATGGAGGATAGAGTTTTATGAGCTTGTAATTTAATTGCTGCCGGTTATTTGAACTGCTGGCTTTTGTAGATTCACAGAGAAACCTTCATTTCTCTTTAGATTTCTGTGTGTCTCTTAATTAAGCTAGGAGTGTGATTATTAGTTATTTGGGTTCCTTTTTCACTACTTGAAAACTGAAAAGGTGGTGAGAAATCATGGACTTCCAAACAGGTTTCCATGAAAACTGGGTTACTGGAAGTTGCTGAATTGTAGGAGCTCTTAATCCTGATTCTTTGATGTATATGCCTACGAGTGGAAATACAAGTTTTATATAAGAAACAGGCACACCTTTATTGGCTCAGTCTTTTGCCACAATAGGAACCTTGAGACTTTAAACAATGCAAGTTATTAGAAATTCAGGGTGTTCAAAGGGGCTCTGCAGGTTTCCATGACTTGCAAGATTTTTAGACAAGAGTTTACAACTGGTTTCTCGCATTTTGATGGAAGTGTAGGAGCTCTGAAACCTAATTCTTTGACGTGTAGGTCCACAACTGGGATATGAGTTATATTTTCATGGAAGTGTATTTTCTTGTATTAGTTTTCTATTGTTTCTTTTATGATATGAACTTTCAAAGTTTAGACCATGTAGGTAGGTGGTGTGTTGTTGGGCCTGTGAGTAGTTACTGTGGTACTTTCAAATGTCTGAAGGAGTATGGTACTTTCAAATGTCTGAAGGAGTACTCTGTTTTTTGCAAGCAGAAAGTGCTTGTATCTAGGGATCACATGTTCAGTTTTTTGGAATTAACTAGGCTCATCACATAGATATGAGTTTAGGAGCTGCCTGTCGAAGAGCTAAATGTCATTGCTACAGGGTTTTGAATTTCAATCTATTTTTGTGTCAGCACAAATGCTCGCCCTTGGCCTTTGACTGTGCTGCCATGCAAATAAATGTGAGAACTGAAATGCATTTGATTCTTTTCTTTTCAGGTCTTATCCATCTCGTTACTGTCAGCAGCAAATCTGGATAAGATTGTGGAACATCATCTTTGAGATCTTGATTTCATCCTTGCAAGAATCCCTTTTAAATGGCTATGGTATATCTAACTTTACTAATGCTACCCCCAACCCGCACACACCTCACTCCTTTTTTCCATGGTTTTGTAGAAAGTAAAATTGTGCATGATAATATAAAAACTACTGTTTCCCCACTATTGTAAAAAGAAATGCACCCTGTAAAAGCAGGTCATGATACCAATAAAACCAGAAAAAAAGCAGTTCATGAAAATAAGTTAACAATTTTTTTGAAGAATTAACCAAGTAGAAATATTTGCTATGATGCCTAAAATTGATGATGGATCATGGATGGTGGAAACATGTGGTTGCTCCAATTTTGATGAGCACTCAGCAATTTCTAGGCTAATGAAAATAGTTGTTTGCATTGAGTCAATCCGCGAAGCTTTACTAAACCCTTTAAGATAGTTACATAAGGCTGCCACCTATATTGTTTCCTCTCTATCTTACTGCTTTTGTATTTTTTTTCTTGAAGGCAACCAATGAAAATCTTCCACCCAATGTAATAAAACAACTTGCAAAGGAACTGAAGAATCTTGATGAATCACCACCTGAAGGAATTCAAGTAGGAGTAAATGATGATGATTTTTCAATCATATATGCTGATATTGAAGGCCCAGGCATGAACCTTTCCCTTTAAATTTATTTTCTTTAAGATATTTGTTTTTTGGGGTTTATACTCAAGTTTAATTTTGTCCTTGCTGCAGCTGGGACTCCATATGAAAATGGTGTTTTTCGCATGAAGTTGTTACTATCTCATGATTTTCCCCACTCTCCTCCTAAAGGTTTGCGAATTCACATTGTTAATTTGACTTCATAAAAAATGATATGCAATTATTTATTTTAATTGAAGGGCTTAATTCCTAGAGTGCAGAGGAAACTTAGGGATGCCTTTCTTCATATTACATTCCAGAATTAATTTCCCTTTCTTGAGCTATTTTCTTTTGTCAGCTTGTGAATCCTTTAAACATTTTTGTAATAGGTTACTTCCTGACTAGGATTTTCCATCCCAATATTGCTTCGAATGGTGAGATTTGTGTCAATACGCTTAAAAAGGACTGGAATCCAAGTCTTGGGTTGCGCCATGTTCTCACTGTAAGTTCCATTGGCACTGCTATGGGGTCTGCTTCGTCTACTTTCATTTTCACCTCTTTTTGGTTTTTATTGATATTCAAAGCTTGGTGATATCAGGTGGTGAGGTGTTTGTTAATTGAACCATTTCCAGAGTCAGCTTTGAATGAACAGGCTGGCAAGATGCTCCTCGAAAATTATGAAGAGTATGCCAGACATGCCAGGTGAGCCAATCCCTCCACCTAGACTTTCATGTGGTGGTAGATGGAAGCAGGAGAATGTTGATCAAATATCATGGCATTTATTAATGGTTAGGACAGAGACCTGACAGTGGATCTAGTTATACAAATAAGGCAGGTTCTGTGGGACCATTGGGGCTCAGATCATTATGAAGATGGCAATCTCTTCAGTGTTAATACACCATTTCTGAAACTCCTAGTGCACATGCTATTTCAGCTCCAAAGTCTTTGCCATTTTCAAAAATTTACTAATTTGGAAATGATCAATATGTACATATCTTCATTATTGGAATATGTTTTAGATTCTGAAAGAAAATGCATCATACTAAATATAAAAGAAACCTTTTTCTTCTATGGCACACTGCTTTTAGTCTTTCATGATGACGTGTCAAGATTAGAAAGTGTACTGGATAACATGGGATCCATATTGGAATGAAAATATATTGTTGATGGCTAACATGTGTTTCCTAACTTGTTTTCAGGATATATACTGGTATCCATGCGAAGCCGAAACCTAAGTTCAAGTCTGGAGCCATTTCAGAATCAACCACGGCTCTGAATGTTGACCAAAAGAGTGTAGCTGTTGGTGCAGCCGTACCAGTGCAATCCCCACTGGCCCCCTGTACAACAGCGAGCAAAGGAGGAAATAGTCAGGATCAGCCAGCTGCTGTGGGTCCAATGCACGAGACAGGAGTTGGTGGATCTGTGGTTGCACCAACAGCCAGTACCCTGAAAAAAGATGTGGGACTTGCAAAAGTTCAGGCAGACAAGAAGAAAATAGATGCAAGAAAAAAGAGCTTAAAGAGATTATGATGTAAATCTGCCATGATGGTTTTGTGGCCAGCTTCTGTTGTTTATTGATGAACGGGCCCATGATGAGGAAACTGGGAGTATATGATGGTGTGAGAAACATTTTCTTTGGGGGACAAGTGATGGATTTAATCAACTTGATCTCTCTGTTTGACTTGCATTATGATCTCTTTCTTTATGATTGAACACACATCAATGCATCCCTTAAAGAATCCGGGTGTGCTAAGAAATTGCCAAAACCTCTGTTTGATTTATTTTTTCTATTTCTTTGGTTTGGGGGGGGTCTATTTGGATTATTTTTATTCTTGTTTTTTGGTGTGGGGTTGGCTTTGCACGCCACCAAGGAGAAATGAGCAAACAGAGGAAATTGTTGCAACTACAAATTATGAATCTAAACGGGAATTGCGAATGGCGGATTATGGAAACGATTCGATCTCCAGAAGATTGTTATATTCTGACCTTTCCATGAATAACACCTTCGAATATCATGAACAACATCATCTTTGCTGACTGTTTCTTGATGGCTATGGTAGGCTCTTTTAAATGCAAAACAAAAGGCTATTAAGAAATAGTCTGGTCCTAGTCCATGATTAACCATAAAGTTTAATATAGCAGAAATTCCTCTAAACAGCATGCATTGAATCACTCAAGTGGTTCAAGTTTACAAGAGATCAAACTAATTGAATGTGTCCATCCTAAAGATGGCATTGGATCATCCCAAGTAGTTAGTTAAAATTTTTTTTTATTTCAACTTAATTTGTTTTATATTGTTAGATCATTTAAAAGTAAAATATATTTATGAATAAAACACAATTTCAAAAATAATCTGAACTGAAAAGCACTAAGAAGGCAAAATATAAAGTGGTAAAGACAACCGAGTTTGACATGACAAATTAAAGGAAGAGTGAACATTGCAACAGCCACCAACACCACCACTTCCTAAGAGCCTTGGTTTATGAACCATCGAATAAAAATTGTAAACAAGGAAACTAGAAATCCCATTATATTAGTCAAAACCCTGTTATCCCCTCCTAATTTAGATTTATAAAAATAAATTTCAGGTGGGGGGCGGGGTTATCACTTAGCCATCATAACCTTGACAAATTCCTCGTAATTTATCTGGCCATCGCCATCCACATCAGCTTCCCTTATCATCTCATCGACCTCTTCATCGGTGAGCTTCTCACCAAGGTTAGTCATCACATGACGAAGCTCAGCGGCGGAGATGAAACCATTCTGATCCTTGTCAAAAACTCTGAATGCCTCTTTGAGCTCCTCCTCGGAGTCAGTATCCTTCATCTTCCTTGCCATGAGATTCAAGAACTCGGGGAAATCAATGGTACCGTTTCCATCAGCATCAACCTCGTTGATCATGTCCTGGAGTTCGGCCTCAGTCGGGTTCTGTCCTAGAGATCTCATCACAGTCCCCAATTCCTTGGTGGTTATGCAACCTGAAGAACACAATACATGATAAACCAATTGTTTGAATGTTCTCACCAGAAACCAGCAAAAACGAGAATCCAATCTCCCATTTCATATTATAATTTATCTTTATGAATGTCGCAAGCAGGATGCAGTAAAAGGAAGGATCTGAAGGACCTTTCTGCTTCGGTTTCTTAGTATAGTTTTTTTTTCACAGGGAAAGCTTAATCTCATTTACAACTTTCATAAGCATCTCATAAAGTTTAAGAACAACCAAAATACCAAAACACCGATCACAAACATTCAAGCACCTAAGATGCCAAAAAACCCGACAAAGACAAAAAGACAAGCTGAACATAAAAGAACTGTTAATTTGACTGAAGACAACCATTCGAAAAACAGCAATCAGCGAAGAATTTCACTATGGGTCACAATATAAATATCATCCGATTTAAAGAAAAACGATTGTTGCTAATTTGCCACCAAAAAGCCCTAAATTACAAACATTAGATCCTCCACGATAGATAACAAACATCACACATGTAATATGTTCCATTGTTGATTGGATCATTGAACGCGGCCTAAAATAAAGCAATCTACTTTTTTTAATAAGGAATTCCAGATTTTAAAAATAGCCCATCACACAAAATCACATATTTAACTAAAAGAAAACATCTTTCATCCAAGACATCGATTTTTTTAATCGAGAATTTAACAAATTTCCAAACTTTAAAAAGAACCCATCAAACAAAAACACAAACTTCCCACAAACAACAAGGAAGCAACAAGGTCTACAACGAACAAGGTCTACAACAATTCAAGCTAGAAACAAAAGCCAAAAAACATAGAAAAAAAATCAACCCAGGAAGCAAATCAAAAGATAGATCAAGAGAAACAAACCATCGCCATCTTTATCGAACAAACTGAAGGCTTCCTTGAACTCAGAGATCTGGTCATCTGTCAATTGATCCGCCATCTCTTTAAAAAAATGAAACCTAGAGGAGATAAAAATCTAAGAGAAAGAGAAACGTGCGTGTAGGGGAGAGTGTTTTATTTGAGGTTCAGACAAAAAGAATTGGTGTTTTATATATGAGCTGAACCCATGACCTTCCAGTAGCCGGACGTGACTCCTTTATCAATTCCAACTCACTTTTTCACTTCCTATTTTGCCCCTCTCATTTTTTTTTATTTTTTTTTAAAATGTTACTGATTGGTCTTTAAAATGACCCTCATGCCCTCCCATCGCAAGTCTTTTACTTCTTCAAAAGAATTTTCTCTCTAATATTTTCTCCTTTTTTTTTAATTTTTTTTGTTTCATTTTTTCATAGTAAAGGACAATAACACTTACAGTGTGAGATTTCATTCTAACATGCTGGCTTTTTTTTCGAGCTTATTTGAGAGTATAACTGACATGGTTTTTTAAAATGTTTTTTTTTATTTAAAAATATATCAAATATATTTTTTAATCTTTTTAAAAATTATTTTTGATATCGACACATCAAAATAATATAAAAACACCAAAAAAATTAATTTAAAATAAAAAAATAAAAAATAAAAATATTTATTTTTAATTTTTTTCAAAAATATTTTTAAAAGCACATAATCAAACAATCACTTCATAAATACAAGGTTCATGATGTTTAATGTTTATGAACAATATAGATCATACATAATTTCTAATATTATCTATATCCACATAATTTCTATATAAAATCATTAAGAATTCAATTTATATAGATAGTGTTTGATATTGTGATAATTATTGTTTTTTAAAATATTTTTTCTTGAAAAATCATTAAAATATATTATTATTATTATGATGATTTTATTTTTGAATATTGTCACATAAAATAACTAAAAAAATAACATCTAAAATTTCATTAAAAAAAAATAGAGGCACACCACGTAGAAAAAAATAATACACTTTCAAAGATTGGACTATTTTTCCATGCCAGTAGAAGGGTATTTCAGTCATTTACAAGTTTGCTAGAAGAAAATATCCACTTGTCCACTTGTCATGGAGAATAATAAAAGGGGTAAATTCGTACAGCAGCAGGAAACAAGTCCGAAAAAGCTAATCATACAGCTCGACAGATCTGTAAATAACAGAACATTGACTACTATCCATTATTAGTACCCCCCCCACTCACTTGACGCCACGTACGTTTTGTTAATTTTGAAAAGATTTCTTTGCTGAATAATTACTGGCGGGCAGTAATTTTCGGTGAAACAGCTGGTGAGATTAGTGAATCAAAATGGCAAAAAGATAACGTACGCGTTTACGCGGTGTGAACGCGGAGGATGACATCATGTGTTTCGCGTTGACTGCCACGTAATGTCTCCATCGCCTTCACTGTCGCTCTATTCGTAGGCGGCTTTGTCGAATCAATGCTAGCATGTCGTTTGCTAATAGTGGCAGTGATAGTATTTTCCTAGTCTTTATTCCGGTTGATTTAAAAAAAAAGATTTAAAATTTAATTTTATATCATTTTTATATGTGATTAGTATAAAATATTAATATAATAAGATTTATTTAATCCATCTTTAATGATTTGAATGATTATATAAAATCATTAAATTAATGGTTTTTTTATTAAATTATTTTTAAAAATACATATAGTTTTTGTCCACTTACATATAACAGTTATTAAACCTCATTAATATGTTATCATACCATGTCATCCTAGCCTTTATCAATTTAATTTTTATTGTTTTTTTAAACTTAAATCTAAGTTTTAAGTTGATTTGTCTCATACTACCGCACCATAATTATTATTTTTTATGATAAAGTGTCCAATTATCAGTGTAATTGAAGTTGTTTTTTAAAATGTATTTTTATTCTGAAATATATTAAAATAATATTTTTTATTTTTAAAAATTAATTTTGATATCAGTACATGAAAATATCTAAGAACACTAAAAAATTAATTTAATATAAAAAATATAATTTTTTTTTCAAAAAACACTTTTAATCATAATTCCAAACAAGGCAAAACTAGATCTTAGAATTCTTTCATTCCATCACTTTTCATTTATATATTCTTTATGCCATCACAATTTAATCGACATTGTAAAAATAAAATAATAATAATAATTCTAGATTACATCCCGAATTCTGAGATAAAGATCAAACAAGAATCAACACACTTTAATAAAAACTAAGTTTTGGTGAGTGCAAGAACTTTAGAAGGGGGGGACTAGAAATGGAGTCTTCTCTTACATGATTCGAAGGGTAGGGGAGCTATTTTATAAAAGCAATCAAATCCCAGTTCTTTAACAATCTCTTCAATCAAGTCCCTGCATATATAATCTTGCAAAGCCAACCCTATTCTTCCAATCTCCCTCCTCTCGCCCCCAATCAATATCCTTGCACACCTCGTTTACACTTTCTATCATGGCCTTGCTGGTCCATAAATGCGACGAAACAACACTCCCATTACTCTTTCCATGCACCATGTTTTCGCAGCTCATGATTCTGTCGACGAAAGCTAATGTTGGTGATGACCTCTTCCCCTCCTGGCTTCTTCTTTTGCTGCTGCGGCACTCGTGCTGCAACATCATATCATATGATTAATATAATACGGTGATTATTCGAGATACACGTAAATTTATTCGGATATCCACGTTAATTAAAAAAAAATACAATTATAACATGGAAATTCTCTAAGCCTCTAGCTGCCACTACAGAGATTACATTACATTTATAAATAAGAAATTAAGAAACTTGTGGTTTTTATATTAATTTAGATTTCCAAACCTGTAAGAGCCTGGTACAGCCGTGGGTTTACGCGTGCCCTGGGCCCACAAAGTGCGCTTTCCGGGTCACGTGGTTCCCCCGTCATTCAAAAAAAAATCTTAATTTAGATTGAGTTTTTTTTTTTAAAAAATCAGATAAGATATTAACCCAGTAAAATTTGATTAAGGGTCTGTTTGAGAGTGTGGTTGCGGTAGCTTTTCAAAGTGCTTATCGTGACGAAATACATCAAAATGATATTTTTTTTTAAAAAAAAATCATTTTTGAAATCAGCACATCAAAATGATCTAAAACACACAAAAACATATTCATTTAAACTAAAAAAAAATTTCAAATTTTGACCAAAAGCCGGTAGGATCGCAATGCCAAACAGGCACTAACACGCCAAAAAAAAGAAAGATACAATTAGTTTTTTTAAATAATAATAATAATAATAGCTTTGAAAAAGCATGTTAGAGAATTGACTATAAGAATGCGAATGTTAAATATTGGTCAGACTAACAGTTAGCCCCTATAGCTCAGTGGTAGAGCGTCAGTCTTGTAAACTGAAGGTCCGTAGTTCGATCCTGCGTGGGGGCAATCTAAATGGGCTTTGATTATGGGCCTCTAAATATATATATTTATATTTTTTTCTAGTTTTAAAATAAAAGAATAATGACAAAGGCATCATGAATTTGCTTTATTTTTGTTCTCTTTTGACCGCATCATTAAAGACCTAGAAGATAGAGAACTCGTGGACCGCCTGGGGTCAAAAAAGCAACCTATTTTTAATCCATTTTTTTTTCTCTATGATTAATTTCTAAATTTTAATTTCATTTTTGATAATTTAAGAAAGCATAATTACAGATTCATAATCTTAATAGTTATTGCTTCAGTTCAATGCTCCCAGCACTGGATGCCATGATTGTTAGCTTGGAATTTTTTTATTGAGATAGATGAGCATGGGTGTGATCAGTGATAGTGAAAAACACTAATGATAGTTAGATAAATCTAGACCGTTGGTGTTTATCATGTTCTTATGAGTTGTGAGATCCCACCGCATGTGATTTTACACTGATAATTATGATTTCGATAGGTACATCTTTTAATCATCATATTATTTAATTTAAATTAAATAAAAAACAACACTCAATTAGGGTTTGAAAATATCTATAAAAAAGCAAAAAAAATCCATGATGAGACCTCCTTAAGCTAAATTACATGTTAGTGGGTGTGTTGGGTACTGTGTGGCAAAATATATTTTAAATAAAGATAATATTAATTTAATAGATTTCCAAATAAAAAATAATTTTTAAAAATATTTTAAAAGACAAGATTATAAACTTAATAATCCAACACAAATCACAAAAGTAGCTGTTGTTTATGATCTCTAAATACCAAAAAGAAAAAACGTCAACCAGACAAAAAGACCGAACACTCATGTATATCTTGTCCCTTTTCCCGTTAAAGCTGCTACACTTAATTTAAGATCATCTCACACTCATGTGTTAATTTTCTAATTAGACTGTGATTTTGTTTTTAAAAGTATTTTTAGTTTAAAAATATATTAAAATAATATAAAATAATCTAAAAATATCAATTTTTTTAATAAAAATAAAAATATATATTTTTTAAAATACATTTGAAACAAGTTAACAAGAAGAGTTTTTTAACCAGCACAATTTCTAGGTTAAAGATTGAACAGATTAACTTATATTGTTTTAAAAAGAAATCAAAACATGAAAAACATGGAGTTAATCCCTCTCTATTTTATTTTTGAAAAAAAAAAAAACATGGCTTTAATAAGGTAGATGCCACCCTAAACCAGTCCGGTTTCATAACAATGAGCAAAAATCAGTAATTCTAGTACAAGTCCTAATTTTTAAAAACAAAAACGGTGAAATTAAAACACAAAATCTCTAAACGGTAAAAAAAATGAAACATTAACTTTATAATAAGTAAAAAAAAACAAATAAAAGAGACAGGAAACCATGAAGAATTTGGTGATTACATGGAAGAAAAATTAAGGATGAATCATGCCAAACAAAAAAAGGAAAAAAAGATTTTTTTTTTTACTATATATAGTATTTTCTTTCAAGTTCTTGTGTATATATATGGTCAAAAAAAAAGAGAAAAGGATAGCTAAAATCTAAAATTGTAATCAATGAAGAGAACAAAAAACTTACCATTAATGGTGTAACGCTTGGAGAATCCATTGAAAGCTGATGAAGGAGTACTGAACTCGTCAAGCACAGACACAGGGCTGGGTTGCTGCAACAATGGATGCTCATCACCTTTCTCCAGTCTTCCCCTCCTCATCAGCACCATTACCAGTCCCAGCTACACTACTCTTCACTACATCGATTATTTTCTTCAGTGCTTTCAAGTCTTCATCACATTTTTCCAGTGCACCTAGCAGCCTCCGTCTCTTCTCGGCCACGGCCAGGTCGGAGGTTGTCATCGGTGGAGTATCACCCAGCCCCATTAGTCTTGCCACCAGGGCTGGTGGAGCCCGGGAACGTTCCGGGGAGTTCAGGGATTTTGAACGCCGTATTTCTGCCGGCAATGTTGGGCTTCTAGGTACTGTATCGCACGAGACTCTTGTGAAAACCTTGCTTTCATGCTGTAATGAAGTGGAGGTAGAGGATGACGACGAAGAAGACAAAGGAGGAGGAGGAGGCTGTGATGGTGACGATGCTGGTTTTTGCTTTGATTTTGTTGTTGGAGAAGAAACCCTGTTTTTTTCATGCTTTTTCCCTGCAAAATAATGTAAAATGATATAGTTAAAACCACTCAAGCCTCTAAAACGATTCAAGTTAGTAAATCTACGAGCTTGTAATTAATACGGGAGAAATTAGCAAAGAAATTTTACCAAAAGTGAGTCTACGGCGATTGTGGTACTTGTAAACTAAATGGAAAATGCCAGACATACACCCGATGCTCTTTGCACGGATTTTTTCCGGTGCCGGAGAGCTTTCTCGCCGGGAAGATGAAGAGATCGAGGGATCTTGTCCCTTCATATTTCTCAACCTGTGCTTCCTCTCCTGGGCCAAAACACTAGTCGTGTTAAAAGATGGATGCCATGTAATAATTTTGCGAGCAAGAAAAAAATGCGGTCTTGTGCCTTGATGTTAAAAAAGGGGGGGAAAGAGAGAGAGAGTGATTAAAGCCATGCACGTGGGTTTCTTTTTGGAAGAGCTCAGAGACCTCCGATGGTGGGATGTGGTGGGGGACTGGTTTACGACAGCCGTTTGATTTTCAGATTTGCCAGGCTTTAATAAAATCCGATGAGCCCTAGAAGGGTAAGAAAATGGGATGAGGTTTGATTTTTTGTGTTTTTTTTTGTGTTTATTTTAAGTTTTGGGTAAGCTGTCGTATTTGCTACTCAAGATATGAGAGATGACGTGAGGTTTCGATGACTATAGATCTTTTTTTGTTTTTTTTTATTCAAGATATTTTTATTTTATTTTAAATTAATTTTTTAGTATTTTTTAAATCATTTTTATGTGTTGATATCAAAAATAATTTTAAAAAATATAATAAAAAAATATCATTTTGATATATTTATAAATAAAAAACACTTTAAAAAACAAATTCAACTACACTTCCAAACAGACACAAAGCACATTCGAAAAGACCAACAAGTCTAACAATTAACCTTTTATTGTAATTAAAAGTTTTTCTTTTGCCCAGTTTAATCTAATGCGATCAAGCTTATTATCTTTTTTTTTATTATTATTATTATTATTAACTTATATCAAAATATATTGTCAAAATATATTAAGTTATAATTAGAAGATAATTTTTTTTTCTAGTTATTTATTTATTTATAGACTAAATCGATCATTACTATATAAACACAGTTGATGTGTTACTTTTTCAATTCAATTCTTAATGTTTATAGACCTTTCAAAATATATCAGATTTATTGTAATTTTAGAATTTGAGAAACCCTATTTTCTCTTTCTTTTTTTTCCCGCAATATGTTGTGTCAATTAATATTATTATTATTATTATTATTTTCCCCGCAATGACGTTGATATTAAAAATAAATCTAAAAAATAAAAATATTATTATAATATAGATTTAAATGAAAAACAAAACTAAGATAACATGAATGACTTCGATTGTGGCCTGGAACATTCTATTTCAACGCACTAAAGGAGAAAGTATCCAGAGATGAATCACTTTCTCGTGCAATGTGCTGTACGCTTTAATGGGTACTACGTAAAGCAAAGGTGTGATGAAGGAGATAAGGAGACGTCGTTTTCTAGCTCGACCAGGCCATCCCTACCACCTCAAGAACAGGGCAACATGCCTTGTCTTTTACCACCGCACCTCTACTCTCTGTTTTTGCTTTCGTAAAAGCACACCCCCACCACAAAACACCAGTGCCTGTGCTCACAGTCGCTGTACGTGATACTGTCAAAGTTTGAGTGATGATGAAAGGGTTTTTGATGTTTGCTCGCTTTTCTTGTCATTCTCTGCAGTCTCATGTTGGATTGTATCTAGTTTTCAAGAGGTGTGCCGTAATGACAAAGAGTTTGCGATTCGCAAAGCATATTTAAAGTTCGAGTTAGAGTGTGTATCTATGCAAGAGCCTAGCATAACCGGAGTTTTACTGCTCACTGAACCCATAATACAAGGAGTGGGTTCCTCCCATTCAAAAAGAAGAAGACAGAGATGTATCTATGTTCTCTATGGCTTCTTTCACCTGTGTTCATCATGATCTCAATATTAAAGCCTGGAACCAAGAACAAATAAGATAACTTGGAATAAGCTGTTCAGATAACTGTCTGAATCTTCAATACTGCATAACTTATTTATAGGCCTCAACAAATAAAGGTTTTCTTAAATCTAGACATTGATTGAGAAGAAGATTGTGATTGGTAAGAAGTTCATGGATCAAATTAATTTTTGTTCCAACACACTCTGTTAATAAGGGGGTCTGTCAATGATTTGAGGAGAGGCGCAAGGACGTGAACCTCTTATTGCAGACAACCTTCATGGCAACAAATTAACACAAGGAAAGGGACAAATCAAAGTCCAGAAAACCAGTACCAGCCCATGATCTTGTTGCATGAGCTTAGCTACCTAGAATCCAGGCTGCCACAGGAAAGTAGAATCAGCATTCTGATCTCTGCAATTCAAGACCTGAATGTTGCCTCAACACCATTTTCACTGCATTGCTAAATGCTCCGTGTGCTTTTCCTCCACCCTCATTTGGGCTCATATCAGCAGAGGTCTCATTTACTTGGCACCCACTTTGTAAAATTCCTTCATTTGCTTGGTTTTAGTGAGTCAAATAGATCCCATTCAAGTGGTGGCAATCTGAACTTAAGGCTGGCATCAGATCCAAAAAATTCTAACGAGTGAGTGCCAAGATCAGATTTGTTGATGTTCGTTAGAGATGTAAGGTGTTGCAATGTTGATTCATATGCGATGGCTTTAGGGTTATGAGAAAACCCTATTTGCTCCTTCTCTTTGTCAATTAGGCCACCACTGTGGCATGAATCAGAAATTAAGGACCCTGGTGCATCAGTTAGGAGCTGGACATGGCTAGGGTCAAACCCAAACCGGTTCACAAGCACTTCCTTCATGGCTAGCACATCATTGATGCATCCATGCAGCAAATTTTGGGTGTTTGGATAGTTGCACCCTACTAAAACACCCATCCTCTTCTTTCCCTTCTCCACTTTTGCAGGTCACCCGGGTACATAAACAGGGCTAGGTTTCAGTTTCTTCTTTCTTAACTCTGCTTGGATTGTGTTCTGTGGTTTCATATTTATGCGTGGACAAATATTTCCTTGCACGTATATTTTGCTTGCATGTTGTTTGAAGCTAGAAGACAGACTTGATGAAGAATATTGAAGTCTGAGAGAAATCCACGTGAGGGAGAAAGATTGAGAGCAAAAAAGGGAAAGCATGCGGCTTTTTTAAAAATTGCTTTACAGATGATAATCTTGAATAGTTTTGTAGCTGAAATGGGTTCTCTGGGATATTAGAGGATGAACTCCTTCTAGGGTTTGCCATGTTTGGGTATTTCTTTTCTTCTTTTTCACTCTGTTTCCTTGCGTTCTGTTTCTTGAGTGCATCTTTGTCTCTGTGTTTTGTTGGACGTTTTTTCTGTTGCTTCTTTTGTGGGTCCCACCAACTATATATAATTTTTTAATAGTGTAATTTAGTCCTTGTGATCTAATTTATGTGCCACCTCAGTCCCTTACAGGATTAAACAAGACAGTACAGTCCATCGATATTCAAATGAAGCTATTGTTATGGAGACTCATCATCTGGCTTTTCAGTTTTATCGTAATTTTTATTTGAAAACGCGAAAATTAATGCTTTTTTAGATATTTTTCAATATTTCTGATTTAAAGATGTCAAAACCATAAAAAAAAAAATTAAAAAGGGTTATTTTGATTTTTTTTAATAAAAAAAAAATTATTTTTAATCGCATTATCAAAGCTGATGTTTAATGTTTCTTTGACTGGGAGTCTTGGGGGTGATTTTGCTTACATTTTTTTATACAGACTGAATCAAAACCTACTAGAAGTTGCTGGGCTAAAAATATCTGCACACTATTATGGGTCTGTTTGAGAAAGCGGTTGCGATAGCTTTTGAAAGTGCTTTTCGTGCCGAAATACATCAATATGATGTTTTTTTATTTTTTAAAAATTATTTTTGACATCAGCACATCAAAATGATTTAAAAACACTAAAATATATTCATTTAAAAAAAAAAAAATTGGAAACGGCGGTTGAAACGCCGTCCCAAACGGGCACTATACATCATGTCCAAGTCGCCTTTGTGAAGCAATTTTAATCCTTATTCAGATAGAGACAGGAAGTCCACTGTGTGTTTGTTTTGAGGCCAGATCATTGGCAAATGAAAAAAGGAGGGTGATTATATAAATATATATAACCAGTTTAGAGATTTTAAAATTTTGAACCAACTGGTCCATATGATCAATCATGTGAGACCAGACAGGATCATCATTTTCCCTGCGGCTTTCGGTGCTATATTCTCTAAAGTGGTTTCAAACATTTTACAGCCCACCAAAACTTGAAAATGAAACTGGTGTGTGTGATCTACATAAAGTTATTGGACGTTGTTATCACAGCAAAATTGTTTTAAACTATTACATTACTATAAGCTGATGAGTGTACAATACAAGGAAAGACTGCTGGAGATCTAAGTTACCAATCCTTGATCCATCCATGCTCACAGAAAAATATGCATTAGCAAGGACAAGTGGTACTAATTTGCTATTGTCATGAGGAGAACATCTTCTGTGGTTTTCTGGTTGATTACATGGGGAAACACGGGGTGATACAGTTGATCGTAGGCCAAAGCTGAAGGATTGGATTAGCTATGGAAAAAGAATTTGGAATCAGTTTCCTGGTGTTATTTATTTATTTATTTATTTGTAGGTTGGTGTCAACTTCTGAAACAGAACTAAGAAATGTTGTCATCAGGAAGAGCTAGAAATGGTTTGAATGTCAAGAACAGTCCAATCACCTCGATCGCGTTAAGGAGGAAGAAGACCATTTCATTACCTGCATTGCAAAAATGGCAATGTAATTAAGGTTTTATATTAAAAATTCAGAGAACAAAATAGATTAAGCCCGGGTTACTAGATGAAAGGTTCTGAAATGATTCTACCAGAAAATAAAATAAGAAAGGGAGGGAGAACAACGTGGCAGATACTTTGTCCAGGGAAATTACAGTTTATTATGTTGCTACGGATGTGCTTACTAAGATTGTTGCTTCATGGCATCAGAATCCTTCTTTAGTTTTTTGATCAACAGCTTCAGAAACATTGATTTTTTTTGTCTAATGACTCTGCTATTGGAAGGCTTTCCGAAGTTACCGTTACTACCAAGAAGCTTTAATCTTTGTTTTACAGGAAATTTGTTAAAGAGAAGATGAAATATCAAATTTTTATGCCCACCACATTCTATCTGATAGGCATGAGAGATTCTCTCTTGGTTTACTAGGTTATGAATTCCCTGACTAGTTCCAAGAGGCTGTTTCAACTTTCAATATTAAGGGCAATCACATTTATAACCAATCTATCAATTCCAATTAGATGTTCTGGACAATTGGTCTTGCCCTTGCCTGTCACCTAGAAAACTAGTCTGAGTTCTTTATAGAACCTGCCTATCTTATAAGGAATGGGAAAGAGCATTTGCAGAGTTTTGTACCTGGAAGAAAACACGCATTCTGACGCTTTTGTGCCCAAGAGAAGCTGTAAATAAAGAAAGCATTAATCAGTGTGACATACTGCTGAACAAGTTCTTAGAAAAACATATGATTTAAGAAAAAGGCTTATGATGCACACATAATTATCCCATGAAATCCACATGCAGTATAAATCGCATTGCTATTTCCTTCTAGCCCAAAAAATTCTGTAGGAAGTTCCTAAATGTTTTGGATGAACCACTAGGGGACACTAGAATGTTAGGAGTCCTTGGTGTTCTATGCATTGGTTTATGATACTAAAGTTTCTTCTAGGTTAGCAAGGCACCTTGGTTGTATTCCAATGACACTTCAATGAAACCATGTTTGGTGTCATGCAAAATGATAATATGTTTTTGGGAGTTCAGGAAACTAGGATCTTTTCTTACTCCCTCAATCCGTCATAAAGACTTTAAAAACTTCTTTAAGTACCCATTTTTAGTACTTAATGCTGTCCTATACTGCAGTTGAAGAGAAACATGATGGAAAAATTACAGTTTACTGACTGTAACTGCTGTTTGTCTGCGACAATAGATTCAGACAGAGGAAATCAATGTTAGCGAACCCATTTAAAGATAACATATTTGGACTTGTTAGGACTCCTTTCAATCATAGGTGAATCCTTCATTCCAATTTCTTATACATGAATAGCTCCGAAAGCTGGTACTCAGCTTGATTAAGGAATGCTCCTAATTACTGGCAAAAGAGAATAAATAGGCCTATGTTCTTTTTTCTCATGATTTTCATTTATCTTCCATCAGTCCTGCATCACTATGAAGGCTGAGGATAGGAGGTAGCTCCACAAGAAATCATGATGGAGAATTGTCACTAGCATATGCGGCAGATGCACGTTCTGGTTCATTTTTCGAGCATGAAATATAACACCATTTAAACATGCTTCATAGTTCATAGCTTCTAGAACCAGATTAATATAATGCAGGAACGACTTGAATCTCACAAAATAGAACTAGCTAATTCATTCAATCAAGATTCAAAAGTATACTTACAGGGAACCTCCAGCAGCAGGACCAATTGCTTTGAAAAGGGACATGGCAGACATCGAAATTCCATTCGCGGCACCCCTTTGTTGTTGTGTCTGACATTAAGTTCAAGCAATGCATTTTACAAAATGAAGTCGTCTACCTATAGCCTATTGCTAAGATTCAAGATAAAGAGAAAAACATAAGAGGCAAAAGGAGGGTGAAGTTACCACTGATCTATTTTGCAGAAGGAACAATCCTGTTGTGATTGCTACCTACACGAATCATAAAGAAATGGAAGAGGTTGATGAAAACATTGATGGATAATTTTATTAACAAACTGTATGATAAAAATAAGTTCCCTTTTTTTTACCTTCTCATGAGAAAAAAAATAAAACTCTCATTTGAAAGTTCAATAAGTAAACAAGTCTAGTGCTACATGTCCATGGTCAAAGTGGCATATTCATAACATGCCAAAAATATTCACATCTGAGCTTTATAGAAAGAAAAAAAAACTCAAAAAAATGCTAGCAAAGTTATTTAGATTCTTTATCTGGAGAAGAGAACATCAAAAAAGTTAGCAGGGAAGCTTGTGAACCAAGATTTCAGCTAAATGCTATTGAAATAAAGTTTTCTAGGTCCTTTTTGGGTGGAGAGGATATTGGACAAATTACCGGGGAAGCATCTATCTCTAACAAGAACAGATAGTGACAGAAAGTATGAACCCAATTGACAACACAGTGTAAAAGCACACTTAAATAAATATGTTAAGTGCTCAAATACAAAGCACTTACAGAGAGCACGTTTTTCAGGATGGATGCGCAGTTGATCAGTAGCATGAGGGTGAGGCCTCTTAGCAGAGATATAAAAGGGTAGCTAGATAGCAACAGTATGGTCAAGACCTTCACAAATGGAAAAAAAATGTTTTATGTAAAGGGGGACTCGATCAAATACAGATACAATATAATTTTTAAGCAGAAATTATGTTGAGGACATACTGCTCCTATGCGAGAAACCATGACCGGTCCAAATTTTCTCTCAACCAATGGGATATATAAATAGCTGAAAGAGTAGCAGCCCAAAGCCTACATAAATAAATGATGGAATGAGAGATATCATAAACTTCAGAATTGATGACCTCAAAGGGGATAAGAAATTTAATGATGCTGGCTGGAATCGACTACCTGAAAATGCAAGAACTTCACCAACATCTGCAGTGGAAAAGCTCAATCCCCCATTCTTCCTTGGACTAACAGCCCATAATGAGAAAATCTGTTGTAATAAAATAACCAATTTGTGATCAAAGAATATTTGTTATCTAAAAGAAAAAATCTCCAGAGGGGTATCATGCTCACTCTATAAACCTAAGCCTGGCTTGGCAGTCAGGCATCCTTGAGTAAATTTCTGAGGCATGGGAAAGCTTTTTGATACATCATAACACAGAGGAAGCTATCATCTAATTTCATGGCAGATAGAAAGAATTCAAAGGCAGTTTGGGAAGGAAATATGATTAAGTTGATCACATCAGTAGCTTTTGATGCTTCTATAACAAGAGCATAGTAAGTGATTTACAAAAGAAGGAGAAGGCAGGAGGGTGGATGAATAATCCTAAAATGAAGTTGCCAGTGTACTTTAGTGACCTAAATGTTATAAATACAAGAAATTATAGAAATTTCATGATAGGTGCAGTTGATGGAAAGACAGAATATTTAAGAGAATAGGAGCATGCATCTTGACTAGCCTAAAATACTGTGTTCATCAATGGATTCATGTTAGATGATATCAAGGGCCAATTCACGATAATAACATGTATGAGTTAGGTTTCATGAGTGAATATTACCTCTGCATATGCCATGTCATGAAGTTGGAACACACAGTACGCGATAATAGATGATATCAAGGGCCAATTTTTCAGCAGGCTTTTCTGAGAGGAGTTGGGCTCAAATGCGGTTGCCCCAAGTGCATCAGAATCATTGCACCCTTCATCATTTCCTTTATGGTTGTGTATTGTCTCCTGCAGAAATTTTAAGGCTCTATGATGAGGATCAGCTCAACACCATTAGACACGTCATTAACCTATTGGGAGGTGCCAAGGAGACCAATTACAAGATCTAGGGAAAAAAGCTTAAGAGGCATTGAATGAGCTTGTTTAGAACATATGGAGCAAGATGGACTTAGAGAAGTTTGGGTTGCTTGACCACGTGATCAATTGGTTCGCGTCACTTTTACTTCTTAGAGATCAGATGCTCGAATGTGTTAATTAGATCTTCTTGATACATGTTTGTATGCTCTTTTTATAAGAGCTTTATATAGTTTAATATGGTGATGCATTAATCAGGGAGAATCGAATAAGATACAAATTTAACATACCGGAAGCAAACAACAAACGATAAATACACCAGCAGAAAAGATTGATATCAGAAGGCAAGGTAAGAGGTATGGAAACCTGTAATGTCATCCATGTGGAGGAAATTTAGTACAAATGAAAATCAAAAGATTACCACAATAAGAAGTAAAAATATGCTAAAGTAAAGAGGTTGGAAAGACTAATGCTTACCTCCCAAAAAGAGAATGAGGAGAAAATATATTTGGAAATTTCTCTGCAGGCTACAATGTCAACATTCCAAAATTATTTAATAGATAAGTAATTGTAGTTGAGTTAAAAAGATAAATATCATCTCATTGATTATTTCATTTGATAATTTTTGAAAGAGAGTGCATCGAGAAATACCTGAGCAAGAAAGCCTCCAAGTGCAGGACCAATAACTAATCCAATGCCCCACGAGGTGCTGATCTGAAACAAGTATAATCCATTCAATACTTATTAAGCTACCAAACAATCTTTTACAATAAAAAAAAGAAGAGGCTCTCTTACAATTGACATTCCTAAAGCTTGATACTCTTTACGGCAAACTTCTGAAGCATATGCCTGTGTCAAATGAGCACTCAGCAGATTTAAACATAGCAGACAGGAAACAAAAGCAGTGTTAAACATTTGCATAGCCATTAACAATAATCATATGCTAGGTTACCCTGCCAAGTAACACAGGAAGAAAGGTCAGATGGTCACATCAAACTTCCAAAGAGTAGCGGGCACTGTTTGATATTTGAAAACAACCACATGGCTCACAAGCCGTCCACAGAGTGGACAAGGCAGAAAGGGCCTTCATCTTAAAAATCTTCTAGCAGCACACAAATAGAGGGGGTGGGGGAGTTGACACTGTATCCTATAGAACTTTCAGGTAGCAAGCCATTAAAAACATCTCAAAAGAAAAGTACCCTCATTGGACCAAGTATGCCACACAGACTTCCGAGAAGAAACCTCGTAGAAATTGCCATCCAAAAGGTTGTGCTAAGGCCAAAAAGGGTGTTGAAAATAACCCTGAAATAAGAGGGAAAGATAGAAATACATGGATAAGACAAATTCACTCTTAAAACAGCAGAACATTGCTGATGAACTCTTGAACAATCACACATAAAATAGGCTTGGAGTAATACTAACACTGATACTGTGCCAAATATTATGACTGGTTTTCGACCATATCGATCAGCAATCATTCCCCAGAGCACAGAAGTTAAAGCTCTTCCAAACATAAAAGCAGATCCTTGAGGAAATGAATGATATCTTCAGAATTAAGGAGCTTGAACAAGATCTTTATGTAAACAGACCTTGAGTACAAGACATGTATAAAAATCTCTCTCACCCACATAACCAGCATAGTAGCCGATGTCCTCCTCTCTTTCTGCAATATGGAAGTCCCTTATCTGTAGAAAATAAATTTGCAAGATCACCACATAAGAAAGAAGAACATGAAAGAAGAGTAGATTGGCAGGTCCATCATAATAACTCTTGAGTTCTTTCATAACCATGGTCCAAACAGCAAACTGTATTAAGAACCATAAATTAGTGCATCAAATGTTATCTTTGGAATGTGCCTGTGCTTTTACTTAATTTGGATTTCAAATTAGCAACAAGGATTAACATGCCAGAAAATAGCATGCTTTACATGTCCTGCTATCAGCTAACAATTAAAACTGAGTCAATATGATGCTGCATTATCAAAAAGTCGCAATATTACCTATGAACAGAACACAAGCAATTTCATTGCAATCAAGTGTAAGAAAATGAAACTGTCAAGCACAGATGCTCCATTAATTCTGGTGTTACTGTTCTGTTAACCCCATCCCCTCCCCCACCCTGATGCATTGGAAAAAATTCCACAAGCTATAGGTATGTGAACCATCGGTCTCAACTCTCAAGTAAGCCTACTTTCTTTGCAAGTAGTGATATAAATAAAGCTTTCCACCATAGTAACATGCTCACCATGAAATAAAGGAAAGGAAAGAGAGATGATATAGGGCAACGCTGCAAAAGTCAAAACCAGAAAACACAGATATTAGAGGGAAATTCCAATTTCGCAATAAAAGCGTATGATTCGTTGAAATTTTCAGTGAACCTGCACAAAGAACAACAATCCAGACATAGAGCAAATGTTTACAAGGAACCCCATTGTTGGAGTTCAGTCTAGCAACCCCGGCAGTCCTCATAGTACTTCTTCTTCTTCTTCTTCTTCTTCTTCTTCAAGAAAGACTCTCAATCCCGTTTCTTATCCATCTTGACACACTACAGTTGTTTTGAGTTGAGGTGAATTTTTTTTCTTCCTCTTTTTCATGGAAAAGACATTTTTTTATATAAAGAAAACTGCTCTTTTTCATTCAGTTTTCTTATATAATCATGGACGTAACCACCTTAATTAGATTATGGACCAAATCATTACAGCTCTAGGCACATGATTATATTTAGCCACGTTACTCATGCCAACAAATCAACAATTAACTTTCGTTTTAACAAATATTACTGCAAGATTGGATTCTGAAGATGCAACAAAATGAAAACTTCAGTAGCAGCAAATTTGTGTGTAAAACCCTGATCTTCTAGAGTATAAAAAATCTTGTTTCCTTGTCAACAACAACATTTGCCCGAACAATGTCTTAAGAGAAACCATTTCATTGAACAATGCACAACGCAAGCCAATTCAAGAGATCTACAGATACCACCTTTCACACGAAGAGAGTCTTTTTAAGACATAACCCACCACGAGGCCTTGAGTCCAAGGTGGGATAATACCTCTTGAAAGGGCAGTTATGCAACGGATGTGGGCAAACATCATCAGTACATACTCTACTTGCACAAATAAAGAAATAAAATCTAAAAATAAACCAGCACGAACAAGAACAACAAAGATCTTAGCCATAGAATGATGCTTCACCTGCACAAAGGACAACAATCCAGACATAGAGCAAATACTTAAAAGGAACACCAGTGTTGGTTTCCTTGAAATGTTCAATCTTGCAACCTGGGCAACCCTCATAATACGTGTTCTTCCTCAACAAAGACTCTCCAATCTCATCCTCAGCCATTTTGTGCCCGACCACCACTATAGTCTATAGCTAATGTTTTCGCCCTTTAAGACAATTTATTCATGGCATCAGAAAGTTCTGTCCGATTATTTAAAATAAAAATAAAATATTTTCATTTTTTTTTCATATTTTTTTCAATAATATTTTCATATTTTTTAAAAATATTTTTGAAAGTTACTGATACCAAACTATCCAGTGACAGAGCCATCTTTCTTGAATGTTTCTCTCTGTGGAACCTACTCGTTAACTAATACTTCAATGTCAACGTGAAAGAATCATAAATCTTAAGAATAAATGTTGCATCACGAGATTTGGCTTTTTGGATTTGTTTTTTTCCAAGATATTTCCTTGTACTGGATTTTTGTGTGATAAACAATATTTCGAGAAGGTCTTCTGAAAATGTCTCTGAAAAAAAAATAATAAATTAAAATTCTTTGATATTTATATATCATTTTGATAGGTTGATATCAAAAATAATTAAAAAAAAATATTATTTTAATATATTTTTGAATAAAAAATATTTTTTAAAATAACTTTAAATCTTTAATCATATTTCCAAACAAACATTTTGAGAATGAAAATAAAAGATAGTAACAGTAATTTCATTAACTATTCAATTTGAAATATATCTTTTAAAGTTTTATTATGATTCTTTGATCTTTATTAGTTCAATATAACAATAGTTAAAATAATTTTTTTTTAATAAAATCAAATTAGATTATATGTGGATTTTGATTAGGATTAGTCCATATCAAATTAGAAAAAAATGCAAATTAAAATAATTTCTTTGAAGCATTTTATTTTTTATTTTTTTATTTTTACCCTCCCACGTTGTATCTGTGTTTTATTAAAAGTAAACGAGTACATGACACTGACAGCAGCATTGTTATAAATTAAAACATACCGGGTAAGTCAAAAGTGTAGATAATTAATTAGAGAGGGAATAATATAATTAAATTAAAGAAATAAATAAATCATAATGGTGATTGTTTCTTGCAGTCATAATTAATGCCCTCTGTTCATCATAATTAATGCTCTGTTCATTATTGTCGTTTAGCAGTTACTTATTAATGCATCCATTAATTCATTGTGTCCACTGTAGCAATTATTTATTAATAATTAATTATTTCATGTTCCTGTGCTTTGTTTTTGTTTTGTCATTGATTTTATTTTTTAATTGTTTTTTAAAATATTTTTAGGTGTCAAAATTTCTAACTATTATAGATAAGGCATTCAAAATAATGATAATGATTATTTATAAGGTTTTTTTGTCTTATAAATATATTAGACTAATTATATATTTTGATATTTTTTTAATATTAACGCCTTAAAATATATATAAATAAATAACCTAAGTTTTTTGAGAGAAAAAAAACTCAAATTAATTTAATGTCGGTGTTCTAAAATATTTTTAATATAATAATATTAAGAATAAATCTTATAAAATAAAGCAACAATTTAAGTTCTTTCTAACAATAATAATGGTGTCAACGATAATATGACAATAATAATTAAAATATTAATTATGTACAATAATAGTTATAATGATTGTTATAATAATTATGACAATTTAACAATCATGATAATAACAATGAGAATAATATTCAAAATAATTCATCAGTTGATGTTATTTTTTTTAAATATTGACTTTTACAACTTCTTTATGTATGATAGTTTAGATTTAATATCATATAAAAAAAAATATAGAAAGTCACATATAGACAAAATGGGTGGAAAAATTGTGTCAAATTATCTACAATGAAAAAATATATGAGCCTATAAGACTTTCGATTATTACTGTAACAAAATTATTTACAATAATAATAATAATAATAATTGTATATTAGTTTTTTATATATTCATTTTATTATGTAAAATATGTTTAAAATAATATCATAGTATCATAGATATTTTCAAATTTTTATTTTTGTGCACAGTACAATAACCATAATACCCTCAAATAAGACAAAAATCAACAATTGTCAGTAGAGGTGTCCCTGTAATTTTACATTTTTAGTACACAATAAAATTACCTTTGTAGCCTCAAATAAGACAAAATAGAAGAGTTATCTACAGGGTATTTCAAACATTTCATATTTAACTGTACATGCATAAGAAAGAGTTTTACTCTCATTTTACACCACCAAAACGAAACTTACTATATTTTATTATTTGTTAACGCAAACTGCATTTAATACAAATAAAAATAACAATAAAAAATATAAATATAAACTAAGAGCAGAGGTGTATAGATACAAACAAAAAATTAAAAACTATCTCAGAAGGACCAAAAAAATCAAGGGAAGAAACTAAACCATAAAATAAAAGAATAAAAACCAAAATATAAAATAGGAAATTACATATTTTTAAAACTAGATAAAAAAAAAATTGACCCCATCGAAAGAGCGCGGGTTTATGGTCGTTATGTTCTAAATCTTGTGATGCATATTATTTATTATATAAATAAATTTAATAATTATGTTTTAAAAGTGATTATATATATATATATATATATATATATATATATATATATAATAGTGATTGTTTTTAAATTATTTTTTTAATATATTAAAATAATATATATATTTTTTTATTTTTTAACAATCATATTTAATACAAGCACATCAAAATAATATGAGAACATCAAAAGAATTTATTTTATTTGAAAAAAACTTTTAAAATGAGTGAATAAGTATTCCTTTTTTTAAAAAAAATTTTTTTTTTAATATTTTAATATACTGATTAAAAATAAATTTTAAAAATAATAAATAATAAAAACAGACGGAAAAGGGCGAGGCTTCAAAATTTTTTTTATATATAGATTTTTTTTATATTTGTCAACGGTCGGTTGTCAGCTTCAGCTCAAATTTGTACGAAACAAAGGGGTCCAGCTGAAGGGTACAGACTAAAGACTAGGAATGACATGTCGTTTTGTGAGTTCAAAAAATAAACAGCCTGCCACCTTGAAGCGGGAACAGGTTTCTTTACGAGCACCACCCACAATGGCATGTAGCTAAACAAACAAAAGAAGAAGAAAAGGCAGGTTAAATCATTCGATGACAAAAATATGAATTCAATTTCATATGATCAACGCATACCATTCAAATGAAGTCAGGTTTTATTATAAGAAAAACAAATTTGGTACAACAGGTAGACACCATTTCATTTTAATTGGACTGTCAGTTCTCCCAGCTGACTTGGTGCATTCACGGTCTGCATAAATGTTTGATCCAACACCATCATCTCCTGAGATATAAGCAAATGCAGCAAGCTTAATAGACGTCCATAAACAGATTGATAGAGAGACCACCAGCTCCATGAACACCGCCTTTCACCGCTTTCGTTCTGAACGCCACTTGAATACAGGTTTCGTAGTTGGACAGACAATCTCATCTTCACGCAGCTTGCGCTTTCGTCCCTTTTTCTGATCATTAATTGGAAGATTCAATTTTGAGATTTATATAAAAAATCTTATACTGTGAAGTAAATGCAAGAACTGGATACCTGTAATTCCTTCTGCAATGCCATGTCCATATGTATTTTCTCCAGCTGGTTTGCTCGGTTCTTCCGGGCCTCAAGCTCTCTGTAGGAACTGGCTATTTTCCTGCCCATGGAACAACGAGACTGGTACATTGGGACTTGAAACAAACAAAATATAACTGGCTTATACTAGAGTACAAAAGAACATACAGACTGGAAAAGTCCCATAGATTATCGACGAACTAAATGATCTAAACCACAAACTCTCCTGAGGAGGTTATATTCCACTACATAAGCTTATGACAAAGAACTCTACGACAGCCCAATAGTGTCGAGAAAATGGCACCCTCTGGTATCAGCTATTAACATGACAAATGTTTGAATTATCTTATATTTCTTAAACCTCGAAAGTCTAGAGGTTCAGCAGAGTTCAGGGCCTTTTTGGTGGGAGAGGTCATATTCGAGCTCAAACTCACTTCCAGGGACATTGCATATTTGCACATGCCCTGCATGCTTGACCCCAATCATAGGACTGTAGGGTTGAAGGAAAACATGAGATGCTTGCATGTACCAGGGAGAATCACGTCCAAAAACAGATAAGACCGTGGACAAGGTTCAGTGCTCCTAACTAGGCTAACATGGTGATTAAATTCAAGAAAATTTTCTTCTTAACTGCTATATTTTATTTACCATCAAGGTTCAACTCTTGGAAGATTCCAACTAAATTAAATGGTAGTGCATTAGTATTGCAGCAGGTAGTTAGGATTATGAATAGTAATGAGTGTAAATTTCTATGTAAATGATTTCATGAACTTATCAAACAAAGCATAAATCCTCTCTCTACCGCTTAAAATGCTCAATCAAGTTCAACAAGGGAAAAAACAAACCCAAGATTAATTTCTCTAAAAAAACAAAAGTCATCCTTTACCTTTTAATATAATCAGGGATGTCAACAGAAGTACTTGCCATTTTATTTTCTGAAGATCGTGATCTTATTTCTTTAGCCTCCTCCCTGCAAGATACAAAACGAAAGGTGACGCGGATACATATCCAATGACGAATCAATTACCACAAAAAGAGAACACTAATCATGAATTTAGGATGAAAAAAAGAAGAGCAAAGCAAGTTTGCATGTTGCCCTTGGGCTCTAGCTTGAGTTGACAAGCAAAACAGCAGGCTAGGTTTTATCACGATAGGAATAATAAGCTACATCTCATCATTATACTCTAGCTTGTATCACTCATACAGTTATGAATGATATAAGAGCATTGATTTAGTGAACTACAAACAATGGGAAGCCAGTAGCCAAGCCAATTATCACTTGGTGCAAAACTTTACATATAGAAATGCATTATTTCCATTTAAGTTCAACAAATAAATGCCCTCAAGTAATGGTATTCATCAATTTTCTTTGGCACTAAATATCAGCAGCATATACAATTTGGAGACAATAAGTGACTGGGAAGTTCGCACCTATCTTCAGCAAAGTAAATATGTTTGCTCGAGGGTCGGCCATCAAGTGAGTGCAACGTGGCAGTTAGCTTTTCAATTTTCTGCAGCAGACATTACATTTAAAATGATTGTGAGAACAAAGCATATAGAAAACGTTGAGTGACCAGAAACAGAATGTAAAACGGACTAAATCATTCACCTTCTTCTCAGTTTGTGCTTTTTGAAGGATATATCCAATATCTTGCGTCTTCATCAACAACAGTTCCTCTTGAGTGTATTTGTTTGCTTCACTCCTACAATAACAAAAAAAATTTAAACTTAAAATTTAAAAAAAAACACAAAAAAATGCAAGCAGATAACAAAGAAGGATTGTTTTACTGTGGCCGATGGACTCCATCTACTGTTTTACTCTTAATCATTCCGAAGTAAAACTCATCAGGATTTCTCGATGCTGCTTTCTCTTTAAGCCTCTGTAAAGAAACATGTCGCAGCCATAGCCACAGCCAAGAATTTAGCAACATAAACCATAACATTACAAATCATCAAACCTGACAAATCAGAATGTCCGATCTGAATTGATTCTAACCCTCAAAGTTTCCTCTTTTTTGTGAAAAGCTGTAGCACGGGCAACATAGTCTTTATGTTTCTCAAGCAGCCCAAATCTCTTCCTTGCTTGACTGGCATCCAAAAATCAAATCAACAACAACAACAAATCACCTCAAACTTAAGAATCGCCAAAACTGGAAAACAAAACATGACTCACGGTTGTGCTCTCTCCTTGTGGGCCTTTCTAGGAATAGCATTCCTTAAGGATGACATTTTGTTGCTGTTCTTCCTGTTTAAGAAAAACACAATAATAAGGATCTTGGAAATCATATACTTGTTAGCGCAACAAAGCAAGCTGAAAAAATATCAAAAAAGGCAATAAAAATCAGGACTTTAGAGTCAAGAACAGTGAGCATTCAGAAGAATAGAGATTTCAATATGAAAAGATGGAAACTTTGAATCAAGAAAAAAAAGGGTACCTGAAACTTTCAGAGCTAAAATCTTCTTTGCTTTGAATAAACCCTAGCTAAAATCAAAACCCACTTTCCGGAAACGGGTAGAGTTCAAAAAGTTCCAATCTTTTTTATTCTTACAGATTGGTTAATCAAAGCAAAGCTCGACGTGATTGTGCAGGGACGTGAGGGAGGGCAAGACGGCAAAGAGAGACCAGGGTTTTAGACCACAACGATAGGGACAAGGAAAAACCTCAGCTTAACGACTGTGAGAGTAATTCGGGCCAGCATAGGGTTTTGGGCTTGTTTTAAGGGCTGTTTATATATGTTATCTCCCTTATTCTTATGATGAGCCCAGAAAGATTATTGAAAATTTGAAATTGTTTTCGAGATTAATGATAATTGTTTTGAGGTTAATGTTAATTTTGAGGTTGGGATGACATGTTATTAATATCCTTGATATTATGATATTATGATTTTGTTCACATCAGCAACTATATGATATTGTTTAGATTAAAATATTTAGTAAATTTCACTAATTCGATTTTTAAGCAAAAAAGTATAAGAGATGTTTGACACTGCGTTTCAAATGTACTTTTGAAAAAAATAATTTTTTTATTATTATAAATTGAAAATTTGATGTTTTTAGATTATTTTCATTTGCTGATGTCAAAAATAATTTTTTTTTAAAAAATATATATTATTTTAAAGTATTTCTGAATAAAAAATATTTTCAAAAAGCAACCTCAATCGCACTAGTAAGCAGTCACATTATGTTGTAGTGGTTGAATTAAGTGACTTTTGAGAGTGTACTTGATATTGCTTTTGAAAATATTTTCGTTCATAAATGCATCAAAATAAATTTATTTTTATTTTTTAAAAATTATTTTTGACATCAACACATGAAAATGATCTAAAAATACTATTTTTTTAATTTAAAATAAAAATAAAAACTTTCAAATTTTCTTTAAAAGCGTTTTTGAAACACAATGTCAAATACCCCAAAATATTGCATGGTTAATAATAGTGGATTTAGCCTTCTAATTTCGATTTTATTTTGTTTTAGTCCCATTTACTCCTGTTTCTTAATATCATCCTTGTAATCTCTGTTTTGAGAAAAAAATTCTAAGTATTTCCCATTGGATTTTTGAAGTATATTTTCGATACACACTTATAATGTGATCTAGGAGTTAACTCATTCTCACATGTATAATTAGTATGATTAGTATTTATTTTAAATTAAATACAAATATTACATCCCCATGAATTATACTAAGAACAATCACATTTCATAAGATATCTGAATTCGCATACCAAACGTCTCGATTGATTGATCAGAAAGATATAAAATCTCACTGTTAAGCTGTAAAAATGATGAGATGACCTCATTTTTGAAGGTATACACAGCACCAAGGCAAGGATAATGCCCGACGAAAGGACTACACTTTACAAAACAGGGACTGAATAAAAGTGATTGAATCAAATGGATACAAATTTTAAATCGAGGGACCAAGTAAATCATTAAACTATACGATAAACATACTGTACAACAGTAAAGTCTCTTCGTTTACCTTTCTGATGTGACCGCTGCTCTGTCACTGATCATGTTCCTGCTTGTACTTACAAGATTTTTATTTATCTACTAGTTTCAAAGCTTTAAGTTCTGGGTTCTCTTTAGCTCTTTCAAATCTTGGTTCTTTTCAAGTTTCCAGGGATCTTAGCTAGCTATCATCAGGTAAATAACTAAGCAAGTTTATTTCTAACATGGGTTTGACCATGCATTCTACGCTAATTACTTTGTTTTTCTTTTTTGATTTGCTTCAAGTTGTGCTGTTTATGGGTTTTATTTGGTATTGCTTTTTTCCCCATAATTTTTGAGTCTTGGTTATTGGAAACCCACAAAAAAACACCACCAGTTCAAGACATGCATTGCCTTTTTTTTCTTTTTTTATTCTCTCTCTCTCTCTCTCTGTTTGGGGGTAGGTCTCTGTTTGTAATGTGTTCTTACAAAATTTATGTTCTTGTTTCTGTTCAGGGGTTCACTTACAAAAGGTTGAGGTGGATCGCTAAAAGCACTGCTTTTGCTTATTTAAACACCTGTTCCATGCTATTAATAGTTATTTCCTCTTTAAAAGTTGGCAAATTTTCATTTTTTCTGTTTCGTATTCTCTGTTTCAGGGAAAATGGGTTCCCTTTTTTCACAAATAAGTGGAACAAAGAATTTTTTGTTGTTTTTTTAAGATTTTTTTTTCTTGCCCTTTTAAACAGTAAAGAATTACTTTCTCTTCCGAGTTTGTGGTTTTTTTCTAAAAAAATGTTGCTAAAACCTTGGGTGGTAAAGAAAGGAAAAGGTGTTTAGGATTTTAAGAGGATAACAGAACAGACAAAGGGGTTTCGTTCTCTCGTATGTATGGTGTCTTAATTATCAAACTATATCTTTCTCATGAACATATGAGTTCCCACATATTCTGTCTTGTATTCTCTGTGTTAGTTTTGCTACTGTGTTCTTTTGATGGATTATTAATATTATCTTAAGCACGTTTTGCTACTGTCTTAGATTTTATCTCTTGCTTCATATGTTACCATGTATTTGATATTGTGATTGAAATTGTGTCAAATACTCATATACGTCCTTTTTTTCAAAATGACACCCATGTCCTCCACTGAACCTGTGGGTAGTCCTTGTGTTTCCCTTGTTAGGACATAAAGTAGAGTTGACTAGGAACTTGAGCAGGTTGACTGAATCTACAAAAAGTGACTAAAATTGAAATGGCTGCTCAGTGGAGCTGATCTTTCCAAGTAAATGTGAAACATTTCCAGAGAACTTCCTTTTTCTTTCTGTTTGTTTCTTCGAAAAGAAATCTTTTGAAACATAATTTTATTGCTAAAGTTATGCAAGTCTGTTCAATTGCAACCTCTACAATAGTTCATAGCAAGACTGATGCGTAAAGCTCAAGCCACCAAAAACAGAAATGCGCATGTTGCAGTGTCTGTTTTCATGCAATCACTAATAACATTCCAAACCTAGATATATTTCAACTATTTTGGTCATTTCATTTTAAGGTTGACCAAATTTGTTTATTTCTCGGTAAGGTTGTTTTGGTTGGAATTTTTCTATTTTGGATGCTGCTTTTATATAGAACTTGAATAAGTGAACATCTGTTTTGCATACTAATTTATATATGGATATCATGTCATGTTGTAACAACGCCAATTGAGTTAAGTGGAGTTTCTTGTGAAGCAATTGTTAGGTTTCCTTCAAGTTCCAGGCATATATGAAATACAAATAATGGCTAGAACCTACCTTTAAACCATGCCCTATTTATATATAAAAGCCATTACCCAGTTATAATCCCATAAATGTGGCCTTAGGGAAGAGAATTCGGAGATAGCTTACATTGCAATGATTAGGTGTGAAGTGGTCACTCTCAAGACTTGAATCTGCACCTTTGTGGTTGCAAGTCTAAATGGAAGCATTTCACAAGCATTGGACTAAATTGCTCTCTAAGAATTGTTAGGAATCCTCTGTGGAATTCACATCAAATTGGATTCCATTAATAGTGATGAAGCTGCTTGCTTAAAAAGTGAAGGTTTTTAGTATTGTGCTATGAACCATAGGCACAATTCTTTTATTGACTTTCTGTAATTGAATTTTTTGCTGTTTATATGGTTGCCTTTGAATGAAGATTTTGGTTTCTATATTTCTGATCATTCAACTAATGTTTTGTTTAGTGATGTTTTCATATATTCTTAGCTTACCTATGCTTCAATTGATGCCTTAGTTTGTCTGTCTGTTTATCGCTCCAGGCACCAAATGGAGTCTAATGAAGAGCCAGAGGCCATTGCTCCTCCACCTGATGCCCTCCCTCCTCCTCCACCTGAGATACCACCAAATGTAGTTCCTGTTCAATTGACAACAGACACTGTTCCTGAGGAAACAAAAAAGATATCAAAACCAAAACGTTCCCCGATTACCAGGCGTGGAGTTGGGTCTAGAGGGCAAAAAATACAACTAGTCACAAATCATTTCAAAGTTTCTATCTCTAACACCAGTGGCCACTTTTTTCACTACAGTGTAAGTTTCATTGTGCATGTAATCTTTCTGTTTCAACTCTTGTTCTTTTCTTCCTTGTAATTTTGCTCTTCATTAAATTAGGTTTCCTTGTATTATGAGGACGGTCGCCCTGTTGATGCAAAGGGCATTGGGAGAAGATTAATTGACAAAGTTCATGAGACTTATGGGTCAGATCTTGCCGGGAAGGACTTTGCATATGATGGAGAGAAGAGCTTATTCACAATTGGTGCTCTGCCACGAAACAAAATGGAATTCACTGTTTTGCTTGATAGTTTCTCATCAAATAGGTATGTGGATGAATTTGGCTTATTTGTGCATATTGCCTCTTTGTTAGGAACTGTAAATGACAATTGGGATTATTTTGTGTGCAGGAATTCTGGAAATGGAAGTCCTGTTGGCAATGGAAGTCCTAACGAGACTGATAAAAAGAGGATTAGGTGGGCACTCCAGTCTAAAACATTTAAAGTGGAGATGAGTTTTGCTGCCAAAATCCCTATGCAAGCTATTGCAGCTGCTTTGCGTGGTCAAGAATCAGAAAACTCTCAGGAAGCCTTAAGAGTCTTAGACATCATTTTAAGACAGCATGCAGCTAAACAGTGAGCACAAATCTAGCTACCATTTCGTTTCTATTTTAATTTACCGTCTTTTACTCTATATGCTTAATTTCCTTCCAGGGGTTGCCTTCTTGTTCGCCAATCATTCTTTCACAATAATCCAAAGAACTATGTTGATCTGGGAGGAGGAGTCCTTGGATGCCGGGGATTTCATTCGAGCTTTCGAGCCTTGCAGGGTGGATTATCCCTAAATATGGGTGAGATTTATTTTAAATGATGTTCCTTCTCAAACTGTTTCCCATGTTACTTATGTGTTCTTCATTGCAGATGGTTCCACTACAACAATAATACAGCCTGGGCCACTTATTGACTTTCTCATAGCCAACCAGAATGTGTCAAACCCTTTTCAGATTGACTGGGCAAAGGTACAGATTCTGTTTACGCCAGCAAAATTTACTTCACCAATTTCATATGGTTCACTGCATGTTTTCAATGATAGGCAAAGCGGACGATGAAAAATTTGAGGATAAAGGTGTCACCTACCAATCAAGAGTACAGAATCACTGGCATAAGTGAAAATAGTTGCAAAGAGCAATTGTTAGTCATTCTCATCTCATGTTATTTCCATCCATTTGCCATGTTGCTTACATGTAACTTTGCCAATCCATAATTAGTTTTTCATGTACCTATGCCTTCTTTTCCAATTAGGTTTTCGCTGAAATCAAGAGCAGCTGGTGGAAATGATGTTGAAAGTTTTGACATTACAGTTTATGATTATTTTGTAAATCATCGCAGCATAGATTTACGTTACTCTGGAGATCTGCCATGCATCAATGTTGGCAAGCCTAAAAGGCCCACTTACATTCCTGTCGAGGTGGCTCGATCCTATTCCTGTTTTCATGGCTCTATGCTGCCATACATCTTTCTTGTCGGCCTCTGTCTGTGCTAATGTAATTTCTGAATATTATCCAGCTATGTTCACTGCTTTCCTTGCAACGCTACACAAAGGCACTGACTGTTCTTCAGAGATCGCAGTTAGTAGAAAAATCAAGACAAAAACCCCAAGAAAAGATTAGGATCTTAGCTGATGTATGTTTTTGTTCATTGGTTTTCAATGAGGATGATTGCTGTTTCTTATGTTGCTTAAGATAAACTGCCACTTCTTGTCAGGTCATGAAAAGCAACAACTATGCTGCAGAACCAATGCTGAGTTCTTGTGGCATCACCATCAGCAGCCAGTTTACTCAAGTTCAAGGTCGTGTGCTTCCTGCCCCAAAGGTGTTTAGTCTTCTATTCTTTAATATACTGTAATCTGTCACAGATTTTTTCTAGTACTCGTTGACTTTGTCAGTGCTCTCCCTGTTGAAGGCTCTGAATCATTAGAGTTGTTCTTTCTTTCTTCTTCTTTGGTAATAGTTAAAAGCAGGAAATGGTGAAGATGTTATTCCAAGAAATGGGCGGTGGAATTTTAATCATAAGGTGCCTTTTAAGAATTTAGTATATGCTGCTCTTTGCCTTAATTTTTTTTACCAGTGGTTGTAATAACAAAGTCACCTCTCATGCAGAAATTTTTTGAACCTTGTAAAATTGAAAACTGGGCAGTGGTGAACTTTTCTGCTCGTTGTGATGTGCGTGGTCTAGTCAGAGATTTGATAAGATTAGGAGAAATGAAAGGGATTGTAAGTTTTATCAAGATTTTGTGCAATGTTTCTTGTAATATTCCTTTGAATTTAGTTCCTTGTCCTAAATGTTATTCCTTTTTCTGCTTTGGTGCAGCTCATAAGTGACCCGATGGATGTTCTTGAAGAGAATGCTCAGTTGCGACGGGCACCACCTCTTGTTCGAGTGGATAAGATGTTTGAACAGATACAGACAGCATTTCCAGATGCTCCTCCTCGCTTTCTTGTGTGTCTTCTTCCTGATAGGAAGAACTCTGACATATATGGTTAGCTGATTTATCATCATACATGATCCATGCTGTTGCGTGTATTGTTCTTTTGATTGATAAATCTAGTTAATGTTCTGTGTGTAATTGTTGTCTTGATATGGTAAATTTGTATTTTAAGGACCTTGGAAACGAAAGAATCTTGCAGAATATGGAATTTTCAACCAATGCCTGGCACCCACTAGAGTTAATGATCAGTATATTTTGAATGTTCTCCTGAAGATAAATGCCAAGGTGAGCTAGCATACCAATATTGATCAGTCGAAATATTCTTCCTTTCTTTTCTGCTTACTTGCGGCTAAAGCAAAAAAAAAAATTCTAACATGCCAAAAATTTTCATGTCTGAATAGCTTGGTGGTTTGAATTCTTTGTTGGCTATGGAACAATCACGAAACATCCCTTTTGTTTCAAAAGTTCCCACAATAATATTTGGGATGGACGTATCACATGGTTCACCTGGTCAGTCTGACATCCCATCCATTGCTGCGGTAGGACATATTTGGGATGAATTCCTCTCCAGAAATTGTCTTTTCATTACAATCACCCCTTCAGTTTTTTTCAAAGTCACAAAATGTTATGTGATTCTTAATTTTTTTTTCCTTTCAATTCCATAGGTTGTCAGTTCTAGAAACTGGCCTCTACTATCTCGATATAGAGCTTCTGTGCGAAGTCAGTCACCAAAAGTTGAGATGGTAGATTCTCTTTTTAAACAAACAGCAGATAAGAAAGATGACAGTGGGATTGTCAGGTGAGCGCCCATTGTAATTTAAAAAATGTTTTCCTATACTACATTGTTGGACTTGGTCTTTTTTATGTACCTGAATGTCCTTTTCTATAAATAGAAATTGAAATCCCTTCAATTCCAGGGAATTGTTGCTAGACTACTATAAGAGTTCTGGCCAAACAAAGCCAGCTCAGATAATCATATTCAGGTCAGTTTCCTTTTCTTCGAACTGACTTTCTTGGTCCTTGCACTGTTGGTTATTTATCATTCTTCTGTGTTCTGTCACACCTACATTTTGCTATTTTTGGTCTTAATGGATATTGCAAGCAAGAGGGCCTTGTTACAATGAAATTAACGAGGCAAAAGAGATCCATTACTTGTTTTCTGGAAGTATTGAATATGTTGAATATTATATTTGAAATCTTTGCTCTATATGACAAGGCATTTGAAATATTTGGCATTCTTGAGTTATCACCTTTCCTTTTTTTTCCAATTTTGAAAGAAAGTTATTAAGCTGCCCTAAATTTATGCTTTAGCTACAGGCTTGTCTCGTAAATCTTTTCCATCACTGAATGCCCATAAATTCATGCTGCTTTTTCTTTTTTCCAATGTTGAAAAAAGGGATGGAGTTAGTGAGTCGCAGTTCAATCAAGTCCTCAACATCGAGCTGGATCAAATCATTGAGGTTTCTTGCTATTAAAATACTATCACATGATAAAAGGTTATTACTTATTTGTAACCTGGACACGAAAACATATTCTTCTAATTAACTTTCCCCTTTTGTGTTCGTCAGGCCTGCAAGTTCCTTGATGAAAGCTGGTCACCCAAGTTCACTGTAATTGTTGCACAGAAAAATCACCACACTAAATTCTTCCAAGATGGATCTCCAGACAATGTCCCTCCTGGTTGGCATTCCTAAGCTGTAATCGAACCAGCAAGTTTAATTAATTTTGGTGATATTCATACATTCTCGTTCCCAATATGCAGGAACTGTTATTGATAATGCTGTTTGTCACCCACAAAGCTATGATTTCTACATGTGTGCACATGCAGGGATGATAGTGAGTATTCAACTTTTTATCATTGAACAGACTTTGTTTTCGGTTTATACTTGCTGTAGTTTGTTGTTGGCATCATTTCTTAAGTTTGGAGATTGAGAGAGAGCATCGGTGTTAGTTTAATGATCTAATTTTCTTATCATTTGATATATTAGGGAACAACTAGGCCAACGCATTATCATGTTCTTTTGGATGAGATTGGCTTTTCAGCTGATGATCTACAGGAGTTGATTCACTCTTTATCCTATGTGTAAGTTATCTTCCGTTGCTCTTTGATTTAAAATGGTATTTTGAAGCGCATTTATGGTAATCTGTTAAAAAAAACTTGCAGGTACCAAAGATGCACAACAGCAATATCCCTAGGTAATGAACAGATCACTCTTATGATATGCATATGCATCCTTGATTTGAAATTAGGAATTGAAATGCTCGAAACTGGATATTTTTATTTACTTTCTGCTGCTAGTTTTAAGATTCTTACATGTTCCTTTTCCTATTTGAATCTGACAAGGGAATGTTGTTGCTACCCTTTTACTGATTTCATGTTCTGCACCATTTACAACTTGTCCACTCCTGTTGAGCTATTTTTATTGCTACAACCCCCTCTGCAGTTGCTCCAGTCCGGTATGCACACCTGGCAGCAACTCAGATTTCACATTTCTTGAAGTTTGATGACATGTCAGAGACATCCTCGAGCCATGGAGGTCTGACCTCTGCTGGGACAAGCACTTGTGCCTGAGCTTCCTGAGCTACACCACAATGTCCGCAGCTCAATGTTTTTCTGCTGAAGTTTGCTAAACTCTGTGAACTATAGTATGGCAAAACTGGATGATCTTGTGTCATTGGCTCTAGTTTTTGTATTGTATATAGCTCAGAGCTAGTTATGTATATATAGCGTAGGGCTACTTCCTGAATGTGGTACTTGTCCTTAGATGCTCTATCTTTTGCTAATGTCTATTGACACTACCCTAGTGGACGTGTAAAAAGGGCTTAACCTACCATCCTGCTTTCAGTTTTAACACAACCTGTCAAATGTTTTCTCTAATCAATTGACGTGTGCATGGGCAAGTGATTTGCCCATTTTTCATGGATTTTTGTTCGAAGGTCAAGCAATGAATTGAGTCACAGAAAAGGGTTTGTAAAGGACTGGCGACCAATATAGATAATCGATGGGCTAATCTTGAATCAAGGTTCGATTCTGTACCATGTAGGATCTGTATGTTTCTAAATTTTCAGCAGAAATACGTTAGGAGTAACACAGGCTTCCCACTGTATTTGGTCTTCAATCTCTTGTCTCAATTAGATCTCCAGTATAGTAATGAATTCTTAATTGGACTTTTTATTCGTTTGTAGTTGATAAAAAATCAAGCAATCAGTTGAAGTTTAATGATTTTTATTTTCACAAACATTCTTTTTTAATGAATAAACAATTGATTTTTCTAAAATCTTACTTTGTTGGGACTGAAATTTATTGCAGCGGCTTTACAAAAAGAGACTCTTAACAGGGTTTGTTGTAGCAATCAACGTTAATCACTTCCTTGCTGCTTAAAAAATCTTTGTTTAAATTGACTAATTCCATGGCCTAATCATGATTATCAATCCTGGAAAATTTTGGGATTCCCACAACCAGTTCTCTTCAATCAAGCTTCTCGTTCACCCTTTCAAATCCTCTTTCCTATCAAAGTAATAAAAACCCATCAATACCATCTCTAGACTTAAATGTTGAATTCCTCGAATAACTCTCCCTTGTCGAAAGTATATCCGTAGGGAATAATGTAACTTTTAAGAGTCAGATACTCTGAAGTGATCATGTAGATTATCAGATCCTGACCCAATAAAAATCTTGGTTTACTGGATCGATCACCTAAGAATATTTCTTTTTTTTCTTCTTAGGCTATTGACCGATAGAGTTTGGATTGGACTGAACTTTTTCATTGAATCAATGTATTATCTAGTTTAACTAGAAATGTGATATGAGTTAGGTTCGGAGTCTAGGATTTTCTGGCAAATCTACGGGTCAAGCTGAGTTTAACGAAGACCTTCTTCAACAAAGGTACGATAGCTCATAACCATGCATAAATGTCCACGTCAATTTCTGACCAAAACATAAAAAGTTGACAGACTTTTCAAGTGTACAAACAACAGCAATCCATATAGTAGAATCAGTAACAGTCTTTCTTTTATTGCAAGTAAAAGCCGTAAAATCACATTAATTTGCTAGGAAAATCTTCAAGAACCAACCTTCACCTCCACCAGCAATACCATCAAAATAATGCAGTTCCTATTCGATTCACTGAAGAAAGTGTTCCTGAATAAACTAAAAGGCTAGTAGTCTATAGGAACAAATATTAGTTTCGATGGCTGACTGCATGGTGTTGGCATCAGAGGAAATATCAATACTATAGTATAATATCATTTCAGTTATTTTGTATCTCTATATATGCAATGTTGTTAAATAAATAAAATTATGAAGTCTAGAATATGATTTATATTATTTTCTAAAACTGTTTAGATAGGTGACTAATCTTTTCTTGTGCCCAGAGCGTGGTAATGCTGCCGGACAGCTGTTTTTGTTTTTACTTTCTTCTGTTGTAGGCATTACAATAACGCTTCTTTTCCGAATTTTACGTAGATTTGTTCACTGCTTCCCTTCCAACGCTGTACAGAGGCAATGTCTGTCCTTCAGAGGGCTAAGTTGGTGTAAGAATCCAGACAAAAGCCCCAAGAAAAGATGAACATCTTGACTGATGTGGGTTCTTTCTTATTGATTTTCACAGAGGAATACTATTTCGTCTTATGCGCTTCCACAATTGTTCCTGAGCGCTGCTTCTTTTCCAGGCAATAAAAAGAAAGCTGTAAACTAAAGTGTTGATCTCTGGTTTATTTTTATAATATTTTTAGAGATTGAATTCCATTTGAAATCCAATGTTTAATGTTAAAATATTCTAAACATGAGATTTCAACTAACAAAAACTATAATTCAATTCAGAGAATTCCTGCAAAAAATATTAAAATTGTAAGAAAAAATCTAGAGAAACGGGACCAAAGTTACGGGATTTGGAGCTCGGAACAACCCCAAATAGCATAGCTGGTTGCTCGCGGCGTGCGTCCCGGAAAGAGCTTTCTGAATTTGGATCATATGCGCTGTTCCTATACTCATAGCCAAAGTTATAGCCAAAATATCGAAAAAAACGCAAAATGTTCCCGGGCTGGATCCAGACTATTGCCTGAGAATAATATAAATCATATTATAGGATCTCACTTACAAGCTTAAGCTTTTAGATGAGATGGTTTCTTAACATAGAATCAGAGCCTTGTTGACCCAGCGGTCACGAGTTCGAATCTCATCACCCCTATTCTATTTGATAAAAACCAAGCACAAAATGATGTGGACCTGTGCAAGTTTCAAGCCCAAAGGGCTTTCACTTGGGAGGGTGTGTTAGAGAATAATATAAATCATATTATGGGACCTCACTTACAAGCTTAAACTTTTAGGTGAGATGGTTCCTTAACACTGTCTGTCATCCTTGCGCCGGTCTGCCTTGATTATCAAGGTATCTGGCATCTTAGCTCTTCCGATCGAGTCTCCTGCATCGCATTCTACAGAAGCCATTTACTAAAGCTGAGGGGTGATCGTGTTCTATCAGCTCCAATGGTATCAAATCATCTATTCACAATCCATCGTTTTCTGCTACAATTTTTCTCTACTGTTGTTGGACTTTCTTAGCATTGTATGTATAGCTATTTGATGAAGTCGATGGAGTTTTCTCCTTTTCTTTCTCTCTAAGCTGACGTTGAAGGTGGGAAATGGGCGATGGATTTTAATAATGTGATGTTTGAGAATCTACGCTATGTGATTTATGATTACAACCAGAGAATTTCTCATGTGCGGAAATCTTTTGAACCTGCTGAAATCGAATACTGGGCAGTGGTAAACTTTTCTGCTCGTGACGGCAGTGTACGGGCGCTGTGTGTCCTCCAATTGATCACGTGGTTGGAGACTTAACAAGTAAGCTTTCTGTTCAATCCCACTTCTCAATTGGGATATGTGTTATCTATCTTGTTTTGCACAAAATCTTCTTGTTCAAGATGGATTTCATGGGATAAAGAACATTGTGCTTTGCAAGATAAGAGAATCTATTGTATATGCGTGTTTAGAGAGACAGATTATGAAATTTCTTTTAGCTTTTGTGTTTAGAATACAAAATCAAAAGGCCAAATCTCTATGCATGCACGTAAGGATCTAGGTTGGAAGTTCACTATGGTTTACTTGTATTAGCAAGCAGCAACTAAAAAGATGGGATTTTTTTTCATGCTTGCAGGATCAACCTGCAGGATGACATTCAAATTTGGCATTGCTTCAATGGTGCGATCTTGATCTGCTGGACTAGCTTGAATCTTCACCCATCCAGTGCCAGTTTCATCAGCTTTTGTTTCCCATGGACTTCGGGAATTTTTAGTCCTGCCTTTTCTCTCGTCGATGTTAGAGATCATCTCTCTCGGCATTTAAAAAAGGTGATGGGGGTGATGAAACTGCAGTTTTTCTAGCTTCTCATCTTATTATAGTCTAAGAAATGCTGATGAGAGCAAGGTACGTAAAAGTTAGATCGTTTCAGGTCTCTCCACATCCCTGAAGATCAAGAGCCTGGTTGTTGGCTCGGTTTGTTTGAGGTTGTCATCATCATACCTATGGATCTGCAGGATTCAAGGTTTAATTCAGTTTGTGTTTATTAGAGAATAATATAAATCATATTTGTAGGTGAGATGGTTGTATCAAAGCTTGTTGACCTAGCCAGCGGTTACGAGTTCGAATCTCACCACCCTCATTCTATTTGATAAAAATCAAGCATAGGGTATCGTGAGTCTGTGCAAGTTTTAAGTCCAAAAAGTTTTCACTTGAGAATGTGTGTTAGAGAATAATATAAATCATATTATGGGATCTTATCTAAAAACTTAAATTTTTAGGTGAGATGATTTTTTAACAGTGTTGTTCTTGTAACTTTCGTGGGTGAGAGGAATGATTTTTTCCCCTTTATCGTTAGGCAGTTCATGAATTTAGCCAAAAGAAAACTACCATGTTCAAATTTTCAACTCTAGAGAGTTCATGAACAGGTTTCCGAGATAACAAACAACAATGGAGAACTTTTAAATGTACATTCAAGACACTAGCAGAGCCAGGGAAAATTTGCGGTTGAAACCTGTAACATTGTAATCGTCCAGCCAGATTAGAGATTCGACAACTGAAGTTAGCTAATAGAATGTCATCATGCCTTGCCGCTCTCCACTTGCCGATTGCATCAGCACATCAGCCATGTATGAATTACAGATATCAGAAAGGGGTGGAGCTTGTTCTGCGCAGCTGAGACTTGGGCTCCGGAGGCGGTGCGCATGGCAAAACCTCCGCCTCCTGCAACAAAAATGAAATTATATACATTTTTGGCTCATAAAATCCAGTTGCCCCATCAGTTAAGGCTGTTCTTTGCCTGATCAAATAGAATGAAAATTGATAAATGGTCTTCCACCTTGATATGATCACAGGAGCCAGCAGAAAGACAGATAGTTGTTCATCAGAGAGTTTTTAAGGAGTTGCTCTCTAATTAAGCCTATGGAAAGTCAAGATAGACTAAATCTGGATATAAAGTTAAAGATCGGTGAAGAATAATGCAGAGAGAACATGTAGGAATGGGTATGAAAACAAATCGGGATCTGATAGAAAGTTGCATTTCGATCGATAAGAAGGGTTCGGAAAAAGAATCTTAAGCTCTACTTTCCTAACAGTTCCAAAAGCTGCACCCAAAGATAGAAACCATCTGCAGGAACGAAAAAACGACACAGACAAGGAGGAAGGCTTGGCCATTGTGATAAACAAACCCTAAGCCTGAAAGAATTTCGATTGATATCTTAAAGTAATCCTAAATCAAGTAGCCATGAATCTCATTTTCTGCGTCCCCGTTAAGAATTTAAACTACTAAAGATGAATATAAAACCGGGAAAAAAAAGAGTGGCTCCAGGCAAGCATGAATCTTGTAAGAGAAGTAGACAGTAGTACAGAGATACAGAAGACTACCTTCTGTCTTCTAAGTCTTTCATTCTCCTCTTCTAGATGATATACCTTGATCTCCAGCTCGTGTGTATAAGCCTGTTTTTCAGTTCATCGGAATATTTAAAACCCTTTACACTTAATCAAATCAACTACCAACCTGTTTCATGCAAAAAGGAAAAACCAACCTGCCTCCTTGCCCGCGAACGGGCAGCAGATTCCCGGTTCTTAATCATCCTCTTCTGCTTCCTTTCAACCGTCTTCTCAGCCACATCTCCCGGAGCAACCCTTTTCCTCGTCGGATTCTGGGTGTCCGACGAAGTACCCATCAGAGAAGATGGAGATAAGTTCATTTGGGAATCTGGATATGCTGCATCCGCAGCTGGAAGGGGTTGCTGAACAGGGTGGCCTTGCATGAAACCTGCCACCATGTTGTTTTGATACGGTGGCTTCTGCACTGAAGGGTGCTGGAATTGCATCCACTGAGCACTTTCCTGTTGTTGCGGCGGAGCCGCCTCTGTAACCACGCCTGCTTTAACCAAGAAATCCTCAAGAGTCATCTCACCAAGAGGAGCATTTCTCTCTTGACTGTCAGCATCTCTCCTCTTTTTCTGCTGTATATTTCTCCATACCTCCTCCACCGTCTTCTTGCTCAGGTCGCTTGACAATGTCAGGCCAGGTGAGGACCAGGCACCCACATTGTCGACACTCTTGAGAAGTTCATCAAGATTCACGCTCCCCAATGGTTTCCCCAAATTCCCCAGCTGGTCCTGAACCTCGTCGAGTGTCAGGCTGAACAATGAGCCTTGCCCGATCAATGACTCTGGATTTTCTTCTTCAAATGAACCACCTTGAGATCCCATTGGCTGTTTTCCCTTTCACTATCAATCTAATCCAGTTAAACCTACCATTCATTCCACTTAACAGATCAAGAACAGTTTAAAAACCCATCAGCTTTTGTTGCAGGAAGGATCAAACAACAACAATGGACAGCAAAAACAACAAAATCCCAGAAAGGAAAACAAACGTCTGTGGTAGAGGTGAGTCTAAATTACCAGTTACAGGGCTAATCAACTAAAAATCAATCAGTATGAAACTTAAAAGGACAGGAACAGGAGAGAATCCAAAGTCCTGGCATAGGGAATTAAGACAAGAAACAAGAGAAGCAAGAAAACCTAGGAAGGTTTTAAGGTTTATATAGTTGCACTCTGCATGATCTGATCTGAATCTACAGAGGTGATATTCTATTTGGCAGTAAGTGGTGGGGACAGACTGTGTCACTTGCTAAACTGAACCCACATTCCTATGGTCGGCTGCCTTTCTCTTTCTTTAAAAAACTGAACTTTTTTTTCTCTCCTTTTCTTTTTAAAATGACTTTTGTTTTTCTTGAAAGAAAATTACTTTACAGTTTCCATTTTCAGCTCTAAGCATTAGCTGTCATGGTAGGTTCAAATAATAATTCAAAAAGAACATTGATGGGTTATCACATTGATTCGCTGATCATCTTGTCAATTTGAGTCTATTATTTTATTAAAAATGGTGTCTTTCTTTTTATTTATTTTTAAATGGTGTTATTTAGACCAAATTTAATTTAAATCACTAAAATCCTGGCTAATTCAAGGCTCTTAATTTTATATTTTACTGGTCAACTTGCTTGACAAATTGGGTTTAATAACTGTAATTCAAATCCTAATTGTCTTTAAAAAATAACAAAAAGTACATTTTTATTTTATTAAGCAGGGAGAATGTGCAGATCATGTGGTCCAACATATTTAATAAGCTTCAGTAATAATTATTCAAAATAACTACCAACGGGCAGTTGAGTTGGTAAAAAGGAGGAGGCAAAAGATATATATAACTCAATATACTTGGTGTGATAGCGGAGTGCTTGTGATTTGTATAATAGATCTCGAGCTTGAATCAATGTATATATTTTTCATAAGAACTGAAGATAATTAGAATTTTACATGTTCATTTATACTCAAAAAATATATTTTACGAGAATAAAGTTTCCTCGCATCATAACATATATATATACACACACTCACACATTTCGAGAACATTGAGAATTAAAATTCAAGACATGTTCGTAATTACTCACACACACCATGGTCAAAACTTTCTGAATTGAATTTAATTTGAAAAATCTAATGAGATTTTATATTTGGAATGGATTTGAGTGTCAATAAATGAATTTCAATTGAAATTTCTACACTAAAAAAAACTAATGTTAAAAACTAGCTTCTCTAAATTTTCTTTTAAAAGTGATTTTCGTTCAGAAATGCATTAAAATAAAAAAAAATTATATTTTAAAAATTATTTTTGACATCAACACATAAAAATGATATAAAAACTGCTAAATTTTTTTTTAATTTAAAGTAAAAAAATAATAAAAAAATTCATTATTTTTAAAAATACTTTTGAAACGCAATGCAAAATAGGTTTTAAAGTCGTTGAAAGAACTATCATTCTCTTTATTATCTATTAAAATTTCAAAAAAGTTTTCCATTTACCAAGTTGTAAAGATTCATTTAATCAAAATTCCTTCTTGATCAAATCACTAGAAAGGAAAAAAAAACATAAAAAATGAGGTGGCAGGCAGCCCTGGCAAGGTGGAATATTCTTAGTGAAAGGCAGGCAATCAAACAAACAAACTCATTCACAAGCACATGTCATGTACAAGCATCCGCCGAGGAGGGCTGCACGTGCAAATGTTTCATGCATGCATTGCTTCCCGGTTTCTTTTATAGTGCAATAAATATACTTTCTTTATGGGAAAACAACAGCCAAGTCCCCGATGTATGTTGTGCCTCTTAATTTCATCCCTTCCAAAATTATTTTATTTTATCACTCGATGCTGTTTTTTGTTTTCTTGAAGAAAGTTAAATGCGTTAAAAATAGTGCCAAATATACAACATATAAATCTCTTCTCACCATGGAAATCAATTTATTAACTAATTTTTTGGGGCGGGGATGAAATCAAAAAAATATTATATAAGTGTTTTTTTTTTAATGTGGGTTTTAAGGTCAGTTTGAACGCATTTCGACTAATCTCACGGATCCTGAAATGAACGATCAATTACAAGTCTCTAGTAGCTCTGGAAGTTGTGAGACTCAAACTAGTGACTTCTAAGGAGTAAATCTAGAGTTGAACCATTTATTAGTGATATATCAAATCAATGAGGGTGTAAAGAAATACAAAAACTATTATTTTCGATGTAGTCTTGAAATGATAAGCGACTTTGATGAGCTACCGAAACGTTGTGAGACCGACCCTGAATTGTACATTTTAGGGCTCACATGGGTTTTTTTGGTTATTTTGCACTTGTATTATAGGATATATTTACTCTTTATAACTCCTTAAATAAATTTTAAAAAATAATTATGATTAAACCAGACAAACTAAATAACCCAAAAAAAAAGGAAACTAAAATTTAATTTTAACTAAAATATGAAAAAAAAAGCTTTTTTTCGAAACTTTTTTAGAAATAGATTATGAAACTCCGCCGCATCCTCATCGAGCAGGCAGGCAGGGATGTGCTTTAATAGAGAGTGGTGGGGTACAGCAGGGCATGAGGGCCTAAGAAAATGAAAGTACAAGTTCCGATAAGAAATGGAGGGATGCTTTTTGAAGAAGCATGCACGAGAGAGAGAGACCACCTCCGTCCCCAATAAACATTTCCCCTCGGACATCACTGCCGACTTCACAGACACACCATCCCACTTCCCTCCACTTGTTTCCTTGTGCTTTCCTAAATAAATATAATATATATAATTATCTTACCACCCTCGTTGTGTCGATCCATGTCCTCCAACCACCTCACTCTCCATGAAACGACCTCAGTCCATTTCTGCTTGCCGTGGAATTATGATTTTTCACTTCTTAGGGTTACAGTTCTAAGCTAGAACACTCTTTATATATTTTGCACAAAAAGTTACTAATTTGCGAGCGTTTCTTGAAAAATAACGCTCCAAAGTATTTATATAAAAATCATTTTGAAAAATTTTAAGAAAAAAAATTATTTTTATTTTTTATTCTAAATTAAAAAATTTCAATATTTTTACATTATTTTCATGTAATGAATTTTGATACATTTTTAAACAAAAAACAGTTTAAAAACAACTTCAACCACACTTTCAAACATACATATAATAGCAAAAAACATTGAAATTATATATATATAATCAAAACTAAGTAAGATCTGGAAGGGGAAAAAAACATCTTCCTCAAGGGATTTTTCTGATATAATCTAGTTATTATATAATCAAGACTCGGTAAAGTATACTGATCACGATACAATAAGTTTATTAATGAATCTCTTCCCGGTTCGCTAGGATTGGCAACAAGGTAAGACATAAAATTACCATGTATTGATTTTAGTGGTAGGAAAATTAAATAAATAGTGATTTATTTATATTTTTGATTCTCTTGCCTAGTTTTGATTTTCAAAGATTCCATTGTTTTTTTATGTGAAATATTTAACCCTGGCAAATGGGCTTCACGTTGTTTACCATTGTCCGAGACAGCGGCAGGCCTGGTAATACACTAGCCTGATTTGTTATGATTTATTTGTTTGTTTCGAATTATGTAATTTAAGAAAACAAAAATCCTAATTATTCTATAAAAAAGAAAAAAAAAAAACACAGAAGGTGCAAGTCCAGCCATGCTTGGTAGCAAGTATTACAAGTACAGGTTTTATAAATCTTCAGATTAGGCCTGGCAACGTCAAGACTTGCTGTGCATGTTAGGGCTTCAGTCCACTCGGAATACTGGGCTTCACGCCTTGGGCCACTGGCATCTTAAGCATTGACTCATCCTGATCATCTCGCAGCCGTGCTTCCTTGTTTGAAAGAGCTCTCATGGTGATCAAAATCAACTGGGCACAGTTCGCAAGGAAGAATGAAACTTGAACGGTTCAGATTTGCTCCCAAAACTGACCCCACATTTAGGGCGGAAAAAGAGAGCGGGCTTAAAAGAACCGGGATGGGGTTCTCGAAGACAGAGAAGGGAGAAGTTCCATGAAAATAATGCTGAAAATCTAGGAGTGGAAACGGATGTGAAAATCTTCACATTGTGAGAACCATATCAGCTCCATTCAGGATGAAAATATGAACACTGACGTCTAAAAGTAACTAAATAACTTTCAACTACCTCGTGTTTTAAGTGAAAAATGTTGTCACTCTGTTTAGCCCATACTTTTTTTTTCATATATTTGTGAAAATGGTTCGTAAAATAACAATAAATAAATAATATTTCCTTTTCAAATAGGTAAGAGGGTTATAACATGTGACCTAAAAATAGTCATCCTAATACCATTAATTTACCCTTTCAAGCACAAATTCGCTGCCATTAAAAAAAAACAATATATTGCCATTAGCAATGATGAAAATTATGAGCTCTAACATGCGAACAAACCCCATGTAGAGGGCATGATTTCCATGCATGCAGGCACACCAAAAAAAAGAAACAAACAGTGCACCTTTTATTTCCTATTATACATTGTCAAAGGTAATACGTAAGATGCTTTTTTTACTAAAAATTGAACTAACAGCTGAACTTAAAATCTAATAGGGTAACCCCATGATTTTTAGACAGGGCCAGCACAATTCTATGTACTTGTGTAATAAGATGCAAGAAAAATACTAACAGTCTTCGTTAAGAAGATTAAAGAGCTCAATCAGAACAAGTTAAGAAACTTGATTAGAGCTAATTTATAATCTTCTATCTCACCTGCACATGTTATTTCCTTTTAATACATTGTTATAAGGTTAGAGACTTGTATGCAAAATGCTTTTTAACTTGCAACACCTGAACTTAATCAAAATCTATCAGGAGTTCAACAGCATGGCTCTAGACAGCACCTATGCCATTCGATGCAGTTTTACAATGTAGAGAATTTGACTTCATTTGGAGATGTAAAGAATCTCATTATAACAAAGTTTCTTACCTTTTAACTCCCTTGCAGCCACCCATTTTTCTGTGGCTCAGTGACCAGCACATCCATAATGGCACACGTACTTGGGCTTCATATGCAGTGGTTTTCAGATATATGAAAACAGGTTTAATAAAATAACTCACGCAGACTGATCATTGAACAGTGATGAAAACAAATCTTGAGCTTCTCAGGTAACATCTCTCCCGATAAAAGACGTTATTCAAATGATTTCAAAACTGGCAAATTTTAGACAGTGGAAAGCATTGCCCAGGGAAATCAAAAAAAAAGCAAGCTGTGTTCAAAAGCATTTGATTTCGGAACTATTTCAAAACATACATGTCGAATCAGTTCCTTAACTAGTTCGAGTTAAACCACCAGCTAAATCACTCATACCATAAAAAATTTCTAAAACAAGACGATTCTGATGGGAGGAAAAGGAAGTTCCAATTCTTGGAGAAGTTGTCAAAACCAGTTTTCAATAAAAAAAAAAAGGTATGCTTCTATTAGACCTATGTGAGTAAAAACATTTTGATCACCTCAACATCGCAACACCATGGAAAACCCACAGTTCAGTTTTGCATCATAAAACAACTGCTTCTAAAACTGCCCTGGTAAAAATTTGTCAAACCATTTTTGCATCACAAGACAATTTTACAGATTTCTGAATAATCAAATTATGTTAAAAGTTTCAGAAAAATCCCCCCTCCCCCCACAATTTCCACCCAACCACATAACATTACTGCAAGCAAGGTAGCGTGGACTAGAACCCTTAACCTGCACAAAAAGATCACTTCCAGAGAGAAATTATAAGCAGCCTGTGTTACATTATCATATTCACCATACACATTAGATGGTTTGCAAATTTCAGTTGAGGGTGCATCAAAAACAGTTGCACCAATAGATCACAGCAAAATTTCCAGTTCTAGCATACATCATTTTAGTGCAAATAGATTCAGATAATAGAAGAGTTAAAAGCATTCATTTCTAATAAACAAAACCAAGAACATTGAAATATTTAAAGAAAAACACCATCTGAGAAGTAAATAGTTCAAGCAACAAGTATTCCTAATGATAGAAATTTCAAAAGACACTTTTGTTCAACATCGTTGACTCCAAAGAGAATACAGAACTTGAAAGCAGTCAAATTGTATCCAAAGCTTTTAAACCAAATACTGAATCTCGAAATACATATTTTAAAAAAGAAAAGGAGCAGGAAATGGAGAAAATAAGTAGAGAAAACATAAACATCATTTGACATTTTTAGATTCTGGCCTTTGCAGCAAAGAGTAACTTTTGGTCATATTTATAAAGACTTCATTTGCATAAGCTCCATAAACTTCAGAAGAATCAGCAGGCCAGTACTTAAAAGACTGATGCACCTATTTGGGATCTGCAAAATGAATGAGAAAACATAAAAAACAATTTCTCAAGAAAAGGTTTCGGGCCAGAATCTTTCACAAATTGGTTAAAAGAATCACGGAAATATCTATTTAAATGCTGGAGCATGTTAGGAGTTAAATATAATTGAAACATAAAAAGCTTCCTGCACGTATGGTTCAAGCAAGACCTTACTCACCTCCAAGTCGAAAAACTAGTCTGAAAAAACTGACTACCAAATAAATGTTAGCATTGAAATAGAATGCAATAAAAACTCAAAAAAATGAATTAGTCGATCATTAAATGCATAAAAAGCTACAAAATGAGAATGGCTTCTTGATGCATAGAGCTACATAACCTGCAATGCCTCTATTGCATCCTCAAATCGTTTGGCAAAGACATGATAAAGGAAGAGTTTTACTTTCTTGTATGATATGAGGTTTAGAAGTCATAATCAAGGTGTGATCACCCAAAAATTCAGCAAGTGCGGAATAACTATTATTATACCTGAGGGGCACCTAGTGACCCATGTAAGGAGCATATTGCCCATGTTGTCCTCTCCCTGAACCACCCTGTCCCGTCTGCTGATTTGGATATCCACCCTGCATAGCTCCCTGATTCGCATAGGTTCCCATCACTCCCGGACTTATGCTCGCCTGGTTCCCATAGGCACCCTGCATTCCATGACCTGCACTAGATAAACCACCCTGAGTCACAGCTGCAGCAGACCCCAGAGTCCCAAGCAAATTAGTCAGCCCCCCCAATCCAGCACCCTGAGTAGCAAGTAATGCAGTCAGTGCCTGTCCAAGTGCAGGGTTCAAGGCAGGACCAGCAGGACCCTGATTAAACCCAATCCCGGCACCAGCAGCAGCCGGTGCCATTAAATGACCACCACGACTGCCACCACCAACATAACCACCACCATCATTCCTCTGGTAATGCGTGCTTTGCAAATTATGATATTGCTGCGGTTGCTTCTGAGATTTCCCTGGTTTCGGCCCATCTATAGCCTTCTGACAATGCAACATATGCCCTTCAAAACTCTTATGTGGCTCTTCCAACGCTTTCCTTGCACCCTCAGCACTCTTAAAAACAAACAAACAAAACCCCTTCGGCTTCCCAGTCGCCTTATCCAGCCCTAAAGGTCCTTCCTCGATCTCTCCAAACTCCGAAAAGAAACTAAACAGCTTCTGCGGATCCAAATCTGCTGCCACGTTACTCACATAAATCTTTCTCTGCGTATACTCCGAAACTGGCTGCTGCGCTTGCGCTACCACAGCAGCAGGCCCAGCCTGGACACCACTCGACTGCGGAACCGGACCAATAGAAGCCAATTGACAAGCTGTCATTCTATTCCCTATCTTCTTCTGCGGTTCCTTCAGCGCCTTCCGTGCCCCACTCCTTCTCTTAAACAAAATAAACCCATACCCCTTCGATTTCCCCGAAACCTTATCGCACACAGCTTTACAATCCTCAATCTCTCCATAAGGCTTAAACGCACTCGTCAAAGCCTCAGCGTTCGTATCCCATCCAAGCCCGTGAACAAAAATCTTCCGATGAACTGGATCTTGGTCAGCCACTTGCCGAATTTTCTCCGCAACATCCAGGTGAGCATCCGCTGCTTCACGAAGCAAGCTAATCAGCTGGTCTTTTCCAAACGGTTCAAGAAGTTTCTCAACCGGCTCCTCGTCTTCATCTTCGTCGTCGTTTTGATTCTCGCCAGCTGAGATCTGAGCGTTTTGATTGGTTTCCTCATCTGCTTCATCTTCGTTTTCTTCTTCCTCTTCGACTTCTTCGTATTCTTCCTCTTCTTCCTCTTCAACCTCTTCTACTTCTTCTTCGTTTTGCTCTTCTGGGATCTCTTCCTTCGGCGGTTCTTGTTGTTGCTGCTTCTTCGGCGGCTCTTCTGCTGGCTCGGTGGATTTGGCGTCGTGCTTTCGTTTTTTAGCCATCGATTCTTTAACGAGGAAGAGAGTGTTGATGATTTGGTGGCTAGGGTTTGCTTGCGTCGGCCGATGATAAAAGAGGGGAAACGTTTTTATACATAGGACAAACCTCAGGATGACCCTCCTACTATACATTAAGTTTCAATTTCTTACCCAAAAACATATGTTATTCACATTTTATGGAATTCTCAATTAAAAACTTTTATCGATGTTAAATTAGAAAAAAATAGTATGTTTAGATCATTTTATGTCAAAAATAATTTTCAAAAAACAAAAAATATTATTTTAATATGATTCTGAATGAAAATCATTTTTAAAACACAATCTTAATCACAATATCAAACCGAGTAGAAAATGTTACTTTTGGGCTTGGACTTTTATTGGTTGTTAATTAGTGAATAAAAAATATTAATTTTAATTTCTTAGGCAACAATTTACTAGATTTATTAAATATATCAAGTTAAAATCAAGAATGTATCATTAAAATTATTAAAATAAAATATATAATTTTATATAAATGTAAGGTTGGTTTAATTATGTTTTTTCATTTAAATACATGAATGAAGTGTGGGGTGAGCAACAACATGCACTAAATATTAAAGAGTATTAGCAAGCCATTGATCATGTTAAGATGTAATTAAACTATTTGTTTTTAACAACAGTTAATGTATGCTTGAGATTTATTTTTTTAGTTTTCATGGTATGGTAAAAACAAAAAGATATAATCTATATGAAAATTACCTCTCAATGTCTTTTGAAATCCATGATTGGCGTCGAGGAAAATAATTTTGCGTTAGGAAATGAGGTTATGAAGACTAAGCTCTAAATTTGCCATTGCATTTGATGTTTTATCCATAGTTGTTAATTCTGTTATGTTAAAAAAATCGAGACAAAACAGCGTCGTTTTCATCTCGGATTGAATTCTGGTCAGTTCGGAAATTCCGGAACACCTCGGAATCATTCCGAGCGTTCCGGCCAAAAAATTCTTCTCAAGAATTTTAATTATTTTTATTAAATTAATATTTTAATTTTATTTATTTATACATAAAACTCACTGAGCCTAAGAACAGACCCGGTGAGCATGATTAATATCGACTTCCTGATTTATATTTATAGAGAAAACCCTTTGCCTAGAATCCTATTTAGGCGATGTGGGATAGATTTGAAAATTTAAAACCACAGACTCTAAAGTTATCCCACAATCTAGCGATGTTGGATAGAATTTATTTGTCCAGCTGAACAAATCAATCCAGCGATTTGTCCGCTGGACAAATCAAATAATCAATTGTAACTTTAATGTTACAACTTGTAAGTCCCGTTCAAAAATTCACAGGACAAACATGATATATATATATATATATATATATATTAAAAATAAAAAAATATATATTATAAAAAATAAAAAATAAACCAAAATCAAAACAATAAAAAAAATATTATAAATAAAATAAAATTGTTGCATCAATTTTGATTTTATAAAAAATAAAAATTATATTTATTTATGTTTGTTTGACTTTGTGTTTGTATTGTATAATTTAAAGTTAATTTATCTTGAATTTTAATTATGCTTGTTAAATTAATAATTTTTTTTTCATATATATATATATATATGAACAGTACGACACCGAAACGGCACGCCGGAACGGTCCAAAACCGGAACGTTCCGTTCCAATCAAAAAGCCGGAACGGCGACCGGAACAGTATTGACAACTATGGTTTTATCATATATTTCATTCAATTTCATATATTTATATATAAGAAAAACAAATAAAATCATCGCAATACTTGATATAAAAAATAAATTGAGAAAAAAATCATTTCAAATATAAAAGAAAAACTAGAAAAAACATTATTACAAATAGAAAACACATGAACTTAACTAAAAAAAATAATTTTTTTTCTGTAAAAAGCTCTTACATTTATTTTTCCATGTCGGAAATAAGTTGTCGACGAACCCATACCCTTGTTAGAAAATCATTATTCACCAAAAATCTTTTTTTATATGTTATGGATCCCTACCATAATATACCATATCATTTTAAAAAACAACATTACATATGAATAGAAACAATATATTATTTTGGGGATTTATTTCCCAATGATTAACCTCCATGTTCCTCTCTAGCATGATCATATCTCTTTCGATCATGATTCTTAAATGATACTTGAAAAAATTATTTGTAAGAAGTATTTTTTAATATACAATGTGTTTTACTTGAAAAAATAGGAAATTAATATTTTTTTTAGTAATTTTAACATATTATATTAAAAAAAAATCAAGTAAAAAATTATATTGTATTATAATGCAAAATACCCAGCAAGAAAAATACACTCGGGCACGACAACGCACAATTTTTGATATTATCCACGTTACTTAAAATAGTTTCGAATAAACAAAACAGGAAACTTGGAGGACCACACTTCATGCCTATCTGGCACAAGCTCGTCCAAGTAGGGAAGGCTAGGAAAACTGGTTGATTGAAAATCTTGAAGCAGACAACTGGCATGACTTTTAGGTGGTTGCGGTAGATTTTTAAAGTGTTTATCATGTTGAAATACATCAAAATAAATTTTTTTTATTTTTTAAAAATTATTTTTGAAATTAGCACATCAAAATGATCTAAAACACATAAAAACATATTCATTTAAAATAATTTTTTTTTCAAATTTCAGCCAAAAACGGTGGGATCACAATGCCAAACAAGCACTTAATCATTTGATGTGTGGAGGGATCACTCCAAGGTTTAACGGTGATCTACTGGCATAGATTCCATTGGTCAGTCGTTGGATACTCAGCAATTTGCTTTGATGATGATTCAAATCTCTAAGTTTTTTTGAGATATTTTAAAAATATTTCTAGTTACTGCGAGGGAATAAATATAAATATATAAAGATAATACATTTTAAAAATAATTTTAAAATAAACTATTATTTTAAAAAATAAAAATTATTAAAAAACATATTTATTCTGTACAAACTGTTTTGTTCTCTTTTGTTCTAAAATCATAACCAAACGTGTTAGCTTCGCATCATTAATGTGCTGTAAGTATTATAGTTGTTAATTCCGTTCCGTTCAAAAAACCGAGATAAAACGATATTGTTTTCATCTCAGTTTTAATTTTGGTCTGTATCTCGGTTTTAATTCGAAATCGTTCGGGAAATTCGTACGGAGCATCTCGATTCTGTTCGGGTTCAAATTTTTTAAAAAAAAAAAATATTTTTGACATCTATACATCAAAATAATTTAAAAACACTAAAATATTTTAAATAAAAAAGAATTCAAATTTTAATTATGCTTGTTAAATTAATATGTTATTTTTTTTCATATATATATATATAATTAATTATATATGAATAGTACGACACCGAAACGGCACGCCGGAACTCTCCGAAACCGGAACTCTCCGAAACCAGAACGTTCCGTTCCAATCGAAAAACCGGAACGGTATTGACAACTATGGTAAGTATATTTAAAAACAATTATTATTATTATTATTATTATTATTATTAATTATTTATATATATATATTAATATTAAAAATAATTTTTTAAAAATGAAAAAAATATCATTTTTTTATATTTATAAATCAAAAAAACTTTACAATCCTAATTTTATTTTCTTAAAATACCTAATGACAGTGACGTGGCATCATCCTCAGAGGCAAAAAGAATCGAAAAGAAAGACCCAATGGGGGAGCGACTAGTGAAAAAGCATGAGCTCGGCCAGTGAAAGCCCAGATAAGGCTACTGCTAACAACCCTTTAAAGCATCCAAACAGCCGTATCGCAGTCTTGACTTCTCACTTCACCGCCACCATGTCCTCCGAGAAGGACGCCGCTCTCGCCGCTGCTGCAGCCCCTCCCCCCGCCGACTCCCCCACCATGTAATTCCAAAACACCACCTCTTTCCTACTCCACTTAAGGTAAAATGAGTTTGAACCTTGTGTTTTAATTTTGACTTTCTTTCCCCTTCAGATTTGACAAAATTATTAACAAGGAGATCCCAGCTAAAGTTGTCTATGAGGATGATAAGGTACTTATTGATTATCCTTTGATCTGTTAAATTGAGGGTTTGTTTTAGTTTTGGCCGGGGTTAGTAAAGATTTTACCTTCAGTGAAAAATGAGTTCTTTGTTAAGGGATTGTGTGCGCATTGACTGTTGGGCTATTGCGTGATTATTGCAAAATTGGGTTTAATAAGAGACTCTAAACACTGATTGCTGTTTATCACGAAAGTGGGTTTGCCTGAAAATGATGTTGTTTTAATAGGTTTGGAGCTTCAAATTTTGGTAATCATGATAATCATGTTATTTTTCCTGGAAAATGATTGTTTAGGTTGTCTTTTTTTCTGTTTTTGATAGTTTATCGTCTATTTCTTTTACTAGGTTCTTGCTTTTAGGGACATTGCTCCTCAAGCACCCTACGCACATTCTACTTATTCCAAAAATCAAGGATGGTTTAACTGGACTATCCCAGGTAATCCTTGCTCGTTGTGGATTTCTTGCATCTTGGGTGGTTTAGCTTTGACAAATTTCTACATGCGTTGGCTTTGTCTTTATGTAATCACTGTCTTTATGCGAAGGCATTTTGTTAAAGTCCTCTCACCAGCTAGCTGCATGAGATGGGGCAAATATCATCAATGCATATAAATTGCTAAACTTGATGTTTGTGGTCGAGCAGCTTAATTTGTTCTTGCACCGAGTAGTATTTTTGGATCAGTATGGCCACCTGCATATTTTGTAGCTGTTAGTTTTGATTCTTGCTTTGTTTTTGTGTTCTGAAATATTATTGATTTATGGATTTCACACAAATATACGGTGTTAGAAATTTTGTGAAGTATGAAGTATCAATCAATGCTAAAAATGAATTTTCTTTGTGGCCATGAAACGGAAAAGTATTTGTGCTTTCTTGCTGTGCTGGTAGTCTTGTAGGTTAGTGGAATAAGGAGAGAATTTTCTAATGTTTGACATTGCGATTCAAAAACTTTTTTGAAAAAACAAATGTTTTATTTTTATTTTTATTTTAAATTAAGTTTTTTTAGTGTTTTTAGATCATTTTTCATGTGTTGATATCAAAAAATAATTTTTAAAAAATATCATTTTGATGCATTTTCTGAATAAAAAACACTTTCAAAAGCAATCTTAACTACACTACCACAGAGGCACTAAATGACAGGGCAGAGACTGAACCATAATATAATCGTACTTCTTTGTTGTTGAAGAAAGAATGCCGTCATCTTTTGCCGCCATGGTAGTCCACGAATAAACTACAAAATTCGTCAAATCTTTTTCTAGATTATGGCAATACCTTTCTAATTATACCCTATGAACTTTCTATGTCAGGCTGAGGAGAGGCATTGTGAGATTCTAGGCCAGCTGCTTTACGCTGCCAAGCTCGTCGCAAAGCAGGAAGGGCTTGGAGATGGTTTTAGGGTTGTGATCAACGATGGACCTGATGGATGTAAGTGGCCTTTCCTTGTGCTTAATCTCAAATATTCAAGTGAATTATTTTGGATGCTGGTTTTCATCATTTCTGAACCAGTCACATTTTCTTGTAGGCCAATCTGTGTATCACCTTCATCTTCACCTCCTCGGGGGACGCCAAATGAACTGGCCTCCTGGCTAAAGATGGATTACAATCACAAGGAGCCCAGGCTGCGGGCGAAGATTTTCAATTTATGGCTGCCTATCATTTGCCTCAACCCTCCTAGAAACAGATTTCAAGAACCAGTATCTGGCAATTTAGCTAAAATAATTTGGAAGATATTGTGATGGAGTTGTGTTAATCAGCTAAGTTACAATGGATAAAACCCTATATTAATGGAATCCATCTCGACTAAGAAACTCTAGAATAATGTTTTTTTTTCATATCAATTATTGGAGCTCAGCGAAATTTAGCTCTGAACTTGAAGCTAAAGAAAGAGCTTAGTTGCTGCCAAGACCAATCTGATGAACTAAGCTGCTTGCGAGTTTAGTTGTTAATCTAAGTTTAGTCACCAGCCCTTGACTTCAACAAATCAGTCGTAAATTAAAGAAGAGAAGAGTAGCCACTCTTGATACATTACATTGATCACCCATGGCCAAACTGTAACTAAGAAATCAGGAAAATAAATAAATAAACAAGATCATTTTAAACAAAAATGAAAAATCCAAATTGACTTGCCCTTTTCTAGGACAGGTTTGGTTAGGGTTTGGCATAAAACACCATTTGGATTTTTCATTTTTGTGCTTTCACACAAAACACCATTTAAGCTAGAAATCTGATTATTTAATAATTCGACTGCTTAACTACTAATCAATTTAATGTTAAAAAACAAAAAGTTTTTAAAAGAACAAAAAAAAAATACTACTTTAGACAAATGATAGATCTAATAATTCATCAGTTGAGTTGGTGATGCCATGAAACGTACTATCACAATCGATGTTTAATATGGAATCGATGCAAGATCGATGATTGAAAATCACAAACATTTTGCTTGCAACTAAGCCTTCATTTCTGAGAAAAAGTTTATCATCCCTTCAAAATCTCATGCACAAAAACGTTTTCAAATTGAACCAATAAGTTTTTCTATGCAGTAGCGTTTAAATTATCACAATAAATTTGGTATTTTTTGAGACTTCCAGCCTCATAAATACATTTAAAGGAATAGACTAGATTGGAGGAGAAATACAAAAATGGAATCGGTGGTCATCTGCCATGGAATCCCACCAGATGGTAAATAACTATCGAAAACTGCCATCATTTGGTTTATTGAACAAAATCCAAATGAAGAGTCATTATCATCACTATATGGCGGCCTCAGGCTTATGCCCTGATCAAGTTTGATGGGCAACTATGAATGTCTGGATGCCATGGAACCAATCAATGAAAGCTGCAATGGATCAACATCCCAACAACAACATGGACTGATGCGATGAAAGATCGTGTCAGGAGGGGAGAGTAAGATACCTCAGTCAACATGCGTTATTGCCATCTAAGCTGAATTATAGTTTAGTAGTTTGTTCTCCAATACCTGGTGCCTCCGGTGGTGAAAGTAGATGAATTGAAGCAGAATCTAGTCAAGTCATTAAGGTTCCACAGAAAATAGAAGACAACGGATTAATCTTATCCAGGTTGACAGTCAAGAAGGGAAACAAAACAGATATGAGTTAACAAGGATACGCAAGTGTCAAGCAGCACACAACCTCCTGCATCCACTATCCATGGTAGGTTTGCTCTGATCTTTGACCATGCCATGCTATCGACAAGTATGCTATTGAAAAGGTGATAAATGCCGAACCAAAAAAATGAAAAGAAAAAACAAACAAACAGAGATTTAGATAAATATGATAGAATTCACCGGTGACCATACATTGCCAGTATGAAAGTTCAAAGATGACTTGAATTAACTAGACTGAAATCAAAGATGGTGGTAGGATGGGAGATTAAGTGCACCTTGCTACATATGTGATATTTCCAATCAAAGCGAAGACGAACATTAATGGATTAAGCCCCTGAATAGCATAGAAATAATTTAATATAAGTTGACATTTGGGTTGGAGAAAGCATGTAGTAATTTATTGAGCACTGTCAAAAGCTATATCAGTATTTATTGAAGAGCACTAATGTTACAAAAGTCAACATGCTTTACCTCAACGTTGCCCCTCTTGATCTGCAAAATTGACAAAGCACGAAATATGATTCAGTTGTAGAAATTTAGAAAGACAAACATTACCAGTTAAAATTTGATCTAGAGAGAGCAACAATACACCACACACAGTGCAAACATGCCAGGAAAGATAAAAGGGTGGGGGTGCGATGTATTTCTGACATCGTTGGGCCATATCTAGCATATTATATCTACTACATTCTGTGAAGTCTTCTTAAATGATAATGACCTATTGGCATTGGGTAGAAAAAGTAATACTGAATACTGGTAATACTAGTATATTTTGTTGGGAAGATCATCTCACATTTAGGAAAATTTGAGGAAGCCGTCCACCCATGTAAATAGCGGCCATCGACCAACCAAGGAACGTTCCGATTCCACTTCCATCACTATCATTTGTCATGTGAGATTCTGCTACTCACCTGAAGTCCAATTACAAAAAACAAGATAAGAAAATATTAAAATAAACTATAAAGAACATTTTTGTAGAAAAATTATCTGTAATCAAGCAACACAAGAAAGCCAGTGACCAACTCTAGAATTATGTTTAACTATACATATATACTATCCTCCACCTCTTATGTCATCCTACATTTGGTGAATCATCTATAATGCACAACAGACATCTAGCTGGATGACTATCTCAGAAAAAGAAAGAGCAGGAAAAGGGGGATATTACATTGGGGAGACCAGTAACAGAAAGACTTGAAATCATCATTTCTCCACAAATATTGACAATTTAATTCACCAGGATTACTTAAATGAAACTAAAATTCAGTTTGGAATATACCTGCAAAATCTTCCGTCCTACTTGAATCACAAATCCTTCATGTTTATTTTCAAAGGCTCTGTCAAGCCTGTTGTTTGCTGATTGATGAAGATTAACTGTTCCTAAGAGTGTGACTACAGACACCTGAAATACAAAAAATTGTCCGTGATTATCATAGAAAGTCATTTTGCGTAAAGTTTTTCAGTAAACATGACTGCAAGATTGGGTATATATACTAACCACGCATAGCATGGTTTTGGTGTTCAAATTCGGTGCAGATTGTGTGGTTACATCTGCAGCAAGCAATGGCTCTTCAATTGAGATCCTCGTCGAAAATGATGGAGAAGTCATTCTTTGTGCTAAAGAGGATCCTACTGTGGGAGTATGGCTGCTTGAAAGAGATCTTGCTGACCTGAAATAAAAAATTGACAAAGAAAATTACATTTGAGACGGAATCATACTGTATCAAGGTTATGATTCATAAATCTAAGGCAAAACAGAAAAAATCAAGAAGAGAAGTTTACATGTAGTATAGCTCTCTTCCGGTGGAACTTTTTTGAGTAAGTGTTGGGAAAGGAATTGGTGAACTTGAACCATTTGTGCCATCAGGAGAGGCAGTTTCATTTCTCTGTTTATCAGCATTGTTGACTTGTGCTTCAGCATCACTATTTCCTTGTCTAATTCTTCCAGCCTCTTCAGTCTGACTAGATATGGGGGCCTGGATCACAATGAAAAGCGTTAACAGTGTGTTACATATGCAAATACTAAACAAGAACCTGAACAGCGCATTAGAAACAGAAGTGCAAAGATTTATTAGCTACCTGCAGAAATCAATAAACAGCTGTCATCAAATCTATTTGACATATGTTTCCGTTTATATTCAAGAAAACCAGATTATTGTAAATCTGATTTAAGCAGAACACATGATTAAGGAAAATGTTCAAATAGGACAGCCAAATTTATGTTTCAAAGCATTTCTTTATTAAAGTAGACCCGGCATTCGTAGAATTTTAGAATAAAATGCAGCACAAACTCAAAAAGTCTTCCACTCAAGGCCAGACTTTGTCTCACAGTAGTTAACACAAATTTCAGCCTCCCAAACCCCCCTTCATGACAGATGGTTTCCTTTTGACCCGTTCCAAGAAACTTTTATCTTTCACTCAATAAAACACGTACATGATAGTGGAAAATTGTTGTTACATTATAAGAAGAGAATATAAGTAGATAAAGATTCTTACCTTGATACATCGTCTATTGCGTTTCAGTCGATGATAGATGTGACCATAGTAAACAGTTTGTGCTGTAAGAACTGAGGTAGTAATTGTATACAACTGCAAAACAACAAAGCCAAGTAGACAAATCTTTCAAGGACAAGAAACTAAATCAAAAGGCAAGTTGAGCATATAAGAAAACTTTAGTCTTTAGCAGATATACTTACCACTGCCATGTAGTATTGGGTTGGAAGCTGCAGAAGCAAGCACAAAACTTCATCATTGAATTCAAAGTGAACAGATATGTTATAACCATTGTAGCTTTGTAACGACTTAAACCCCATGATGTCACAAACTAATACATTATAGAAATTCAAACAAGATATGCATGTACAATCATTCAGAACAGCGTCATTTCATGGGATTAAATAACATAATAACAGGTTGTTCAAAATTTCAGAAAGGAAAATGGATAATCAAGACTAGCAATTAGCAGAGCATTAGAGATTGAAAAAGAAGAAGAGAAGACAACTTACAGTAGCTGGTTCCAACATACAGCCAAAAACATTGAAAAGATCCCTAAAAATCAAAGCATTACAAATTAATATAACAAGCAAACATATCATCGAAAGGTATAAAAAAAAGAATCCAGTAATAGAATAGATATATCTCACCCTACAATCCATGTAAACAAGAAAGCAAGGGAAAGTCCTTCAGTGGATTTCTTCTTATAGTTTGTGATGATTTGAGGTATCTCAGCAACACCCCAACTCAAAACACTAATGACACCTAAAGTTAAAGAGGCCCCATCTTTCATGCTGCAAAGACAATACTTCATATAAATTCTAGCCCATTGTGAACAATACTGGGGGCACATTGGCATGGTGCTTCTGAAAAGTCCCATTATTAGTCCCTCTCAATCTACAAGAAACCAGAGAGAGAGGGGGCAATGAAGAGAGAGAACAGAACCCAATTTATTGACAGATTTGAATGGTATGAGGGATAATTTATATGAAAAGAAACAAAATCATACCTTTTTAAATACAATTTTCGAGGGATAATTTATATGAAAAGAAACAAAATCATATACTAATCAAAATGCTTGTTTTTAATTAGCGGCATAATTCAAAGCATAATGAGACAAATAAAAATAGAAACCTGAGCTCTATACCTACTACTTCACATTGTTCTATAATTAAACCAGCTCTAGCTTAATTAAATATTCTATCTAAAAACCAATACTTTTCAAAACAAACAAAATCAATTCATTGAGAGAGAAAATCCCATATCGTTGAAACATTTTACACTCTTTAGGGCTGTTAAAGAAAGGGAAGGCTCGGTTTCAATGCCACGTCGCAGCCATTAGAACTGACCAAGTAAGAAACATGAAAAAAAGGATGCGTGAACGAACATCTCAGAGCCCAGTTCCTCAAACAAGCATTACGTGGCACAAAGAAGTAACATTGTGTGTATCCTGGACTCTCCACAAGTTATTTTTTAAAATGTTTTTTTATTTAAAAATACATTACAATAATATATTTTTATTTTTTTGATATATATATAAATATATTAAAAAAACAGGGAAAATATTAAAATATATTAATTAGAGCAAAAAAAAATAATAAAAAAAAAGTTGAACTGTAATATCAAATAATATCTTAATAATGTGGTTATAGGTTAACAAAAGCCTTTATTGATTAATCAAATATTTTATAATTTATAATTACAAAAGACAAAATTTCAACTACATTATAATACCTTTTTTTATTAACTAAATAATTTTCAGCACTATAATAAGGAAACAAATGCATCCATAATCGTTCTTGGAGAAAAAATATAATCTTGATAATGGCGAAGTGTGTAGAGATAAAGACAATGAAACACTCATGCATTGTCAGTCTAAAACAGACAAAAATAGGCATTTAATTATAGAAAATATTAAACAATTTCCATGATCTAACAAAAACAATCCTCCACTATCTGTTTAATATTTCTTAAAATATAACTTTCTGGAAAAAATATATAAAAAGCTGATCTGAAAATATTATTTACTCATAAAATTAAAAAGTAATACATGCACGTGAATGAATAAACTTACAGTCACGGCCGCAGCTACGGATGCAGCCCAAGAAATAGGTTAAAGAATGGTTGATAGGGTTAGGCGCGGCGATGAGAGGGAGGGAGAAGGGGAGAGAAAACCGAAAGGTTGAGGAGGAGGAGGAGGAGGAGGAGCAGCAGCAGAGGGTATACGTGTAGTATTTTAGGATTTATACGTGTAGTATTGTTGTTAGAGTGGTTGCTTACCAGCTGGCTACTACTTGTATTTTCCTTTAGGGTAATAATTTTATTTTTGTATTAACAATTACCTAAAACAAAACGGAAAACACTGTTCAAAACACTGTTCACACACTCACAAATGCACTGTGGACGCGAGTTTTTTCATCCGTGTGTCGCGCGAGTTCGTCCACCTTTTTTTTTATTTTTTCTGCCTATAAACAGTGTAATAACGAAAATAGCCCCCGAAAAAGACAAAAAACGCCGCCGGTTTCAGGGGCTCCGGGGTAATTGACCATTCCGGTCCGGTCCGTCCGGGCGGTTTATTTTTTTTTAATATTTCTTCAAACAGTGCATTCATCGTTTTAGCCCTCGATAACGACAAAATACCGCACAGGGTGGGAGGGCTGAAACGGTAATTAGCCAATTTTTTAATATTTTTTGCTCCGGGTTACTGTTGGCGCGTCCCATCACGCGCCATCCATTTCCGCGCGCACGCGTCTTTCGGGCGGCGCGTGCACCTTCATACGGCGTCCAAAAATTATCAACCGCCGTCTAGAACGATGTTTCGCCATGCTCTCTTCTACATGGGGCGGCGCGTGTAACCATTGTATGCCCAGGTACGTGTCAATGGGCGTTTGAATTTCCCCCCCTCATTTCTCTCTCCTCCTGCGCATGCTGGCGTCAGTGGCGGTGTTTTTTGGCAAAGTTCATTTCAGTCCACTGAGCAGCTCGAATTTGTTGTTACGACCCTTATTTCAATTATATTAGTTTTGATTTCTTTCAATTACGTCCTTAAATTAAAAAATCAGTATAATATATAGTTTCGATTCGGTCCTCCTACTTTTAATTTCGGTTTGGCTTAAATAACTCAATAAATTCGATTTACACAAGTTTCGATTTTTTTCAACTTAGTCCTTTGATTTAAATTGATAATAAATGTGGTTTCCATTTCAGCCCTTGGACTTTTAATTTTTCAATTTAATCCCTTTATATTTGATTTTCATTTCAGCCCTTATACTTTTATTTTTTTATATTTCTAAAATATTCCCTACTTTTGTCCATGTATATATAAGTGTACTTAACACAATAATAATAATAATAATAATAATAATAATAATAATAATTTGCTTGTTTTTCTTACTTACTCTTTTGTTAATGTTTTTTTTTTCTCCGTGTAATTTAATAATTTTTATTCTTTTGACAGGAATGGCAATAATATTTTATTTTTTTTCTTTTGTTAAAGTTTCTAGGATATTTTTAGTCTTTCATTAATTATATGTTCTAATATTTATTGAATATTATCTCATAGGAATATATATATATATAGGGAGAAGAAAACATGACCTAGGATTTTTTGAATAAAAAAAATTAATATCAGTATTCTTAAATACATTTAATGTAATGATATAATCAATAAATCGGATAACATAAAAAAAAATTTGTCTTTGAATTTTAATTTTGTACTTGACACAATAATAATAATAATAATAATAATAATAATAATAATAATAATAATAATAATAATAATAATAATAATAATAATAATTTAATTGTTTTTTTAGCTTGCTCTTTTGTTAATGTTTTTTTTTCTCCCAGTATAATTTAATAATTTTTTATTGTTTTGATAGTAATGACAATGATATTTCTTTTTTTTTCCTTTTGTTAAAGTTTCTAGGATATTTTTTAGTCTTTCATTAATTATATGTTCTAATATTTATTGAATATTATCTCATAAGAATATATATAGGGAGAAAAAAACATGACTTAGGATTTTTTTAATAAAAAAAATTTAATATCAGTATTCTTAAATACATTTAATATAATCATATAATGAATAAATCGAATAACATAAAAAAAAAATTGTCTTCAAATTTTAATTTTGTACTTAACACAATAATAATAATAATAATAATAATAATAATAATTTAATTATTTTTCTTGCTTACTCTTTTGTTAATGTTTTTTTTTCTCCGTATAATTTAATAATTTTTTATTGTTTTAACAGTAATGGCAATGATATTTTTTTTTTCTTTTCTTAAAGTTTCTAGGATATTTTTAGTCTTTCATTAATTATATGTTCTAATATTTATTGAATATTATCTCATAGGAATATATATATATAGGGAGACGAAAACATGACCTAGGATTTTTTGAATAAAAAAAATTAATATCAGTATTCTTAAATACATTTAATGTAATGATATAATCAATAAATAGGATAACATAAAAAAAATTTGTCTTTGAATTTTAATTTTGTACTTGACACAATAATAATAATAATAATAATAATAATTTAATTGTTTTTTTAGCTTGCTCTTTTGTTAATGCTTTTTTTTCTCCGTATAATTTAATAATTTTTATTGTTTTGATAGTAATGACAATGATATTTCTTTTTTTTCCTTTTGTTAAAGTTTCTAGGATATTTTTAGTCTTTCATTAATTATATGTTCTAATATTTATTGAATATTATCTCATAGGAATATATATAGGGAGAAAAAAACATGACTTAGGATTTTTTTAATAAAAAAAATTTAATATCAGTATTCTTAAATACATTTAATATAATCATATAATGAATAAATCGGATAACATAAAAAAAAAAATTTGTCTTCAAATTTTAATTTTGTACTTAACACAATAATAATAATAATAATAATAATAATAATAATAATAATAATAATAATAATAATAATAATAATAATAATAATAATAATTTAATTATTTTTCTTGCTTACTCTTTTGTTAATGTTTTTTTTTCTCCGTATAATTTAATAATTTTTTATTGTTTTAACGGTAATGGCAATGATATTTATTTTTTTTCTTTTCTTAAAGTTTCTAGGATATTTTTAGTCTTTCATTAATTATATGTTCTAATATTTATTGAATATTATCTCATAAGAATGTATATAGGGAGAAGAAAACATGACCTATGATTTTTTGAAAAAAAAAATTAATATCAGTATTCTTAAATACATTTAATATAATGATATAAATAAATCAAATAACATAGAAAAAATTTGTTTTCGAATTTTAATTTTGTACTTAACAGAATAATAATAATAATAATAATAATAATAATAATAATAATAATAATAATAATAATAATAATAATAATTAATATTATTATAATAATAGTTTTTTAATTGTTTTTCTTGCTTACTCTTCTGTTTATATTTTTTTCCCTCTGGATAATTTAAATTTTTTTTTATTGTTTTGACAAGTAATAGCAATGCTAATTTTTTATTTTTTATTTTATTTTTTTGTTGTATCTTTTGTTAAATTTTCTTGAATATTTTTAGTCTATTCTTAATTATATGTTCTAATATTTATTGAATATTATCGCATAGAAATATATATAGGGAGAAGAAAACATGACCTAGTATTTTTTGAATAAAAAAATTACTATCAGTATTCTTAAATACATTTTATAATAACAATAACAACAACAACAACAACAACAACAACAACAACAACAATAATAATAATAATAACAATTATTTCAATAATAATAATAACAACAATAATAATAACAATAATAATACCAATAATAATAACAACAACAACAACAACAACAACAACAACAACAACAATAATAATAATAATAATAACAATAATAATGATAATAACAATAATAAGAACAATAATAATAATAATAACAATTATTTTTGTTAATGACTCTTTTGTTAATATTTTTTTTGCTCTTCATAATTTAATAATTTCTATTGTTTTGACAATAATTGTGTTAATTTTTTTTATATATATTTTTAGTCTTTTGCCTAATAATATATATAGGGAAAAGAAAACATGACCTAAGATTTTTTTAATATAGAAAATTAATATAAGTATTATGAGATACATTTAATATAGTTATATAATAGTACATGATCGACCACACAAATACAAATAACCGATTAAAACACATTCAATATAAAAAATTAATATAAATATTCTGAGATACATTTAATATAGTTATATAATAGTAAATGATCAACCACACAATTACAAATAACCGATTAAAACACATTAACAAATTTATTTTATTTATTTATAGAATAATGTCTATTTTTGTCCATGTATATATAAGTGTACTTAACACAACAACAATAATAATAATAACAATAATAATAATAATAATAATAATAATAATAATAATAATAATAATAATAACAATTATTTCACTAATAATAATAATAATAACAATAATAATAATAACAATAATAACAATAATAATACCAATAATAATAATAATAATAATAATAATAATAATAATAATAATAATAATAATAACAATTATTTTTGTTAGTGACTCTTTTGTTAATATTTTTTTTTCTCTTCATAATTTAATAATTTCTATTATTTTGACAGTAATTGTGTTAATGTTTTTTTATATATATTTTTAGTCTTTCGCCTAAGAATATATATAGGGAAAAGAAAACATGACTTAAGATTTTTTTAATATAAAAAATTAATATAAGTATTCTGAGATACATTTAATATAGTTATATAATAGTAGATGATCGGCCACACAATTACAAATAACCGATTAAAAGACATTCACAAATTTAATTTTTTTTATTTGTAAAATAATGTCTACTTTTGTCCATGTATATATAAGTGTACTTAACACAATAATAATAATCACAATTACAAATAACCGATTAAAACACATTCACAAATTTAATTTTTTTTATTTGTAGAATAATGTCTATTTTTGTCCATGTATATATAAGTGTACTTAACACGATAATAACAATAACAATAACAATAACAATAACAACAACAACAACAACAACAACAACAACAACAACAACAATAATAATAATAATAATAATAACAATTATTTCAATAATAATAATAATAATAATAATAATAACAATAATAATAATAATAACAATAATAACAACAATAATAATAATAACAATAATGACAATAATAATAACAATAATAATAATAACAATAACAATTATTTTTGTTTGTAACTCTTCTGTTAATATTTTTTTTGCTCTTCATAATTTAATAATTTCTATTGTTTTGACAATAATGGTGTTAATTTTTTTATATATATATATTTATTCTTTCGCCTAAGAATATATACAGGGGAAAAAAAACATAACCTAGGATTTTTTCAATATAAAAAATTAATATAAGTATTCTGAGATACATTTAATATAGTTATATAATAGTTGATGATCGGCCACACAATTACAAATAACCGATTAAAACACATTCACAAATTGATCAATAAACTACAACAAAAAAATATCATACCAAACAATCAAATAATTCACCATACAAATGAATACAAAAAATATTTCCATAACCAGTAAACACAACTGAATAAAGAAAAATTAGATGATCGGCCACACAATTACAACAAAACCAACCACCAACAAATTCCCAATTGACTACAGCAAACAAAAATCTCTAATCGATATAATCTATTACATTTTTTCGACCAACTGATTATATAATTATTAATCCAATTAAAACACACCAGATAATCAAAACATTGCAATTTTTGCTATCTATGAGTTAATTAAATCAACACACAATTCAAATCCAAACTGTGACTAAATTATTCTCTAAGCCGAGTAAAAATAATGTCAACAACCAACCGGATCAATGCAAAAAAAAATAATCTATCTTTAATAGATTTCAGCTGATTACAATATTGCTATCAA
>CM055441.1:2044131-2113002 GCA_029228465.1 Salix viminalis | reverse complement strand
TGTATTTAAACTATAAATCTGATGTTGACTCCGATATGCTGTTTTACACTGTATTTTAAAAAATAATAATTATTTTTATATTTTATTTTAAATAAAAATAATTTAGTGTAAAAATAATTTTTAAAAAATAAAAACTATTATTTTAATATATTTTTGAATAAAAATATTTTAAAAAACAATTTCAATCAAACTTCTAATCAAATACTGAGTGTTACAGAGAGTCAGAGGATAATACTTAGTTCCCTTCCTTTTTTTTAGGGGAAATATTGGTTGATGTTTATTTTAATAATTTTTAGATTTTTAAATAAAATTACTTGATTTTAGAAAAATCTTAATACAGAAAACTATTAGAACAATGCTACGAATTTCATAATTTATTATTAATGCTTTTTAATGTAATATATATATATATTACAATACAAATAAACCGTGTGGATAGTTGCACTGTACACCCTCTCACATTACACTATGGATTGCGACAGCATGGAGGCGATTTTAGCCTTCGTCCGCGCGGCAAAAAGAGCTGGTCAACTGGGGCTATTTTTGATTTTTCCTTTTTAAAAAAAAAATAATCAGTTGTGAACAGTGTATTAACGATTTCACCCCCGGTAATAAGACAAAAAAAGGCATCCGGCTGAGGAGCACCGGCGTAATTGTGTGCGGCCGAACCGGCCCGGTCCGGTCCGCCGCAACTTTTTTCTTTTTTAATTTTTTTTGAAATGACTAAATACGGTTATAGCCTTTAATAAGACAAAAACATTGAATTGGGTACAGGGTTAGAACGGTAATTGGCCCTATTTTTTCAATTTTTTAATCGGTGTCTGTCAGGGCGTGAGACGCACGCGCCAGACGGTTTTCCGCCTCACGCCCTGTTTAGCTAGCGCGTGCGGCGTCATGCGGTGGACGGAAATTGTCTACCAGAGGCTATCTCGATGCGCCGCCACGTGGTCTTCCTCCCGCAGTGGTGCGTGTAACCACCAAATGTCTGTGGACGCGGCGGCGGCCGGTTAAAGCCGCCAGCCACATTTCTCTCTCTCCTGCACGTAAATGTGTAGGAGAGTCCCCCAGTTTTTTTTACTTTTCAGTTCGGTCCCTTGACTTTTAATTTCGTTTTTGGTCCTGATTTCTGTTATATAAGTCTTGATTTAGTTCGATTGGGTCCTCCGATTTTAATTAATTGAATTTGAAAGATTCACTTCGGTCCTCCTACTTTTGATTTCTGGATTGGTTGTATATACCTCAATTAATTCGGTACAGAGGTTCCGATTTTTGTCATTTTGTTCTCTGATTTCAATTGACAATAAATATAATTTGCATTTCAGCCCTTTGACTTTTAATTTTTTAATTTAATCCCTTGATATTTGATTTTCATTTCAGCCCTTATACTTTTATTTTTTTATATTTCTAGAATAATCCCTACTTTTGTCCATGTATATATAAGTGTATTTAACACAATAATAATAATAATAATAATAATAATAATAATAATAATAATAATAATAATAATAATAATAATAATAATAATTTAATTATTTTTCATTCTTACTCTTCTGTTTTTTTTTCTCCCGATAATTTGATAATATTTTTTATTTTGCCAGCAATAGCAATAATAAATTTTTTTCTTTGTGTTTTTTTTTTATCTTTTATTAAAGTTTCTTGAATATTTTTAGTCTTTCATTGATTTTTGTTTGTTTCATTATTAACATAATAGTGATAATAATAATAGTAATAGTAATAATAATAATAATAATAATAATAATAATAATAATAATAATAATAATAATTAAATTGTTTTCCAAATTAATATTTCGTTTTTTTTAATCCCTTTCTTCTTTCTTTTAGTTTTTTTATTTGTTTCTTTATTTTTATTTTCAAGTCAAATGACTTTTTCTTGCCAAATCATTTTTATTTTATTTTTTTGTTTCATCTTTTGTTAAAAATTTTAAGATTTTTATAGTTTTTCATTTATGTTATTTTTTACATTATTAACATAATAATAATAATAATAATAATAATAATAATAATAATAATAATAATAATAATAATAATAATAATAATAATAATAATTTAATTGTTTTTCTTACTTACTCTTATGTTATTATTTTTCAGTTTTTTTTCTATCAGAATAATTTGATAATTTTTATTGTTGTGACAGTAATAATAATGATATATTTTATTTTATTTTAATTTTCTATTTTTATCTTTTGGTAAAGTTTTTATGATTTTTTTAGTCTTTGGTTTTTTTCTTTTCATTATTAGCGCAAATTTAATAATAATAATAATAATAATAATAATAATAATAATAATAATAATTTAATTATTTTTCTTGCTTCCTATTTTCTTAAAAAAAATTCCCTCTGAATAATTTTATAATTTTTATTGTTTTGATAGTAATAACAATGATAATTTTAGATGTTATGACTCCGATATTGCTATTATTATAATAGAGCCTGTTAATCTATTTTATTATATTAAAATTTGTATATATAAATGTTATATTTTAATATCGATCCAGCAAATCTTATAAAAATTATTTGCTGAGCCCGCAGCGTAGAGCAGATAATTTTTTTTATTTTCAAGTTAAATGATAATAATCAGCTAATAATTTTTATTTTTGTTTTATCATCTATTATAATTTTTAATTCTCTCTTTTATTAAATTTTTTCTACTTTTTTTAGTCTTTGATTTAATTATCAGGGAAATTAAATGTCACATTTTAAAGAAAGGTTTTGGCTTCGTTCTTCATGTCAACATACATCTTTTTTTCAATGATCCGCATGTTATATAGTTCGCGCTCTTTTGTAATCTTTAACAACGTTGTACCTTTATTCTAAAAAATGTTATTTATGTTTGCGCAACAAACCGTACTTAAAAATTTATATATTTTATCTCATAATCTATAATTTTTTTTAATTATATCATAAAAATTTATCGTTTTTGATTTAATTATGTTAAATTATATATAAAAAAATGCCCGCGGCAACGCGCGGGCAATATAGCTAGTATATATATATATACTAGGTCAACCATGCTATTAAAAATCCAATTGTGTTAATTAAATTTTACTAAGTTAATATCTTATTTGATTCAATTAGATTTGACTCAATTTTTAGATCCCAAGTTTTATGTTTATCAAAATGGGTCAGGTGGAGTTTCTATAGGCTGGGTCATGATATTTAGTCTTAGAGCTTGTTTATTTTGTGTTTTAAAAAATAAGATTTTATTTTTATTTTTTTATTCTTAATGTGTTAACATCAAAAAAGTATTTTTTAAAATCTTTTATCCCTCTCACGTGGATTCGAAATATTTCAAAACATTATCATATAAAAAATATTTTAAAAAATAATCTGTAATATAATACCAAATAATCTCATATAGAACAACTGGTTACCATAGTTTTTAAATCAACTGTAATCTCTATTTTTTGAAAAGGTTAAAATCAGTGTCTTTTGAAGGAATATAAATCACTTGTGCTATCTTCTAGGTGTATGACTTGAACCCAAAACTTACTGGTAAAGTTTTTGTGCTGATTTAACTATTATTGAAGTTGTTTTTTAATATATTTTTTTTCAGAAATATATCAAAATAATATATATTTTTAATTTTAAAAATTATTTTTAATATCTGCACATTAAAATGATCTAATAACATAAAAAAATTATTTCTTTCAAAAATGTTATTTTTAGGTTTCCCAAACACCCCTTTTAATAGGTTATAACTTTTTTTTTATTAATATGGATATCAAGCCAGTTTGCGCGTATTTTAATAAATCTCATGAATTTTAAAATTAATAATTATATAATCATCCAGTAAACCTAAGATTTATAAAACTTAAACTAATGATTTCTTAAAAACAAATCTAGAACCTAAAAGGTAAACCACGACATTTTTGAAGAACCTTGCCTTGTTGCGGTTGCCTAACACTTGTTTGTGTTTTAGGCACATACCCATGGATTTCTGACAACAGGCCATGCAATCACAATAACATGATGTAAGAATGTGTTTATGGGCTTCGATGTGAAAATCCAACCATAGTTAGATTTTATAAAAAAAAGAACAAAGATAAAAAAAGAACAATATTAATTTAAAAATTATTACCAATATAAATTAAAATTTCATAATAGAACCTGATAAAAATAAAACCCTTACAAAAAATGAATAAAAACATAATAAGGAAAAAAAAAATTTATTGATTAAAAAAAATCAATCACATTTCCAAGCAAAATTAAAAAAATATTTCATGAAAAAAAATATAATCAGGAAAAAAACAAAAAAATTATAAAAAAATTGAATTTGAGGATTAATCATACTGCATTTAAGTTAGCCCAGATAACCCAATTATAAAAACAACAAATTATATATATATATATATATATATATATATATATAAGTGGGGAAAAAAGAAGAAAAAAATATAACCAGAAGAAAAAAATCATGGACAAAAAAGAAAAAAAAAAGCAAGAAACATAAATATTTGCTGGGAATAGGATTAGAATCGCGCCCTTCTCGGAAGACAGACGTGTTTTGGACCAGTTCGGCTAGCTCCACATTTCGGTTATAGTTCAAGACAATTTATATTAATAAGTTTTGTTTGTGGCAAATTTAAAACATGCGGAGAGTGGGATTCGAACCCGTGCCCTTCTTACATAATTTTGCTCTCCTTTGAACAACTCGGCTACACCAACATATCGCTCATCACTCACGACAACATAAATAAATAGTGAGTGGTACTGTGGATTCAAACAGTGAAAACCCCACGCCTTTTATATATATAGTAATATACTAGTCAACTGCCCGCACTACGTTATGGGTGTAGATGCTGGGTGAAAAAAAATAATTTTTTTACAGCTTGTTAAGATTAAAATATAATATTTTTAATATATAAAATTTGGTATACTAAAAGATATCAACATTGTCTATTATAATAACAATAACATCGAAGTCTCAACTTCTAAAATTATTATTATTATTATTGTCAAAAAATTATCATTATTATTATTGCCAAAAAAATCCTAAAAACCTCAACAGAAGCTTAAGCAATTTTTTTTTTTTATCATTGCTATCACTGCTAAAACAATAAAAATTATCAAATTATTCTGAGAGAAAAATACCTAAACACATTAACAAAGGAGCAAGGAAAAAAAAATTATTATTATTATTATTATTATTATTATTATTATTATTATTATTATTATTATTATTATTATTATTATTATTATTATTATTATCATCATTATTTTTATTGAGAGAAAAAAACCTAAACACATTAACAAAAGAGTAAGGAAAAAAATATTATTATTGTTGTTATTATTATTATTACCATTCTTATTATTATGGAAAATAAAACACAAATATCAATTTATCAAGGGATTAAAATAAAAAATTCAAACTATTATTATTATTATTATTATTATTATTATTATTATTATTATTATATTTTTTTATATTATTATTATTATTATTATTTTTGTTGTTATCATTATCATTATTATTATTATTATTATCATCATCATCATGATCATTATTATTATTATTATTATTATTATCATTATCATTATTATTATTATTATTATTATTATTATTATTATTATTATTATTATTATTATTATTATCATTATTATTATTATTATTATAATGGAAAATAAAACACAAATATCAATTTATCAAGGGATTAAAATCAAAAATTAAAACTATTATTATTATTATTATTATTGTAATTATATTTTTTTTTATATTATTATTATTATTATTATTATTATTATTATTATTATTGTTATTATTATTATTATTATTATTATGGAAAATAAAACACAAATATGAATTTATGAAGGGATTAAAATAAAAAATTCAAACTATAAGGGCCAAAATGAAAATTCAATATATTATCAATTTCAATAAAAGGATCCAATTGAATAAATCAAAACTTATGTACTGTATTTATTGAATAATTTAAACCCAATCCGAAAATTAAAAGAAGGAGGACCGAAGTGCAACATTGACATTTAATCAATTCGAATTGGAGGACCCAATCGAACAAAATCAAAACTTATCAAACCAAAATCGAACCAAAATCAGGACAAAACACAAAATCGAAAGTCAAGGGACCGAAGTGAAAAGTATAACAAATTGGGGGACTCACCTGCACTTTTACGTGCGAGAGAGAGAGAGAAACGTTGCCGACGCTTTAACCGGCCTCCGACGCGTATAAGGACATATTCAGGGTACACGCGCCACCGCGGGAGGAAGACCACGCGGAGACGAATCGAGATACACGGCGGAAACACGTCTCCGTCCACCGGAGAACACCGCACGCGCCACCTAAACAGGGCGTGGGGCGTGAAAAAGGCTGGCGCGTGCGGCACACGCACTGACAAACCGGCAGTAATAAAAAAAGAAAAAAGGTCAATTACCGTACTACCCCTGGACCGGAATCAACGTTTTTGTCTCATTAGGGGCTAGAAGGGTAATTAGCCATTTTTTAAATATATTAAAAAAAAAAAGTGTGGCGGACCGAACCGGCCCGGTCCGGTCCGTACGTGTGCAATGACAGGAATGGCCCTCACCCCCAGCCCTTTTTACCGCCAGACCGAGCCCTATTTTGTCTCATTACCGGGGCTGCAATCATCAAAGCACTATTCAAAATAAAAAAAAAAAAAAAACAGGCATAGCAACTCGCACGACGCAGGGCCGAAGAAGTTCGAGTCCACAGTGCGTTTGTCTCAGTGAAAAACCCAACTCTTTTAGCTTGTTTTACAATATATATATATATATCAAAACAAACACACCGTGACTTCCTGTCTCAAATCAACTCTAAAAAGTAAAAACCCCTAGTAGCGGAAGCAGCCGCCAGCCGCACCCTCTCATATATATATATATATAATCACCTTCCTTTTTTTAATTCTCCTCAAAACAAAAACCCACTAGCAGCAGCAGCAGCCAGCCGCACCCTCTCACTCCCTCTGCAACTGCATCCGAAGTGGGCTATTTTCTGCTCTGCAGCCATCCCCTCTCAACCCCGGTAAGTTTTCTTCTCTGCTGTTTGTGGTTTTTTTTATGGCAAGCTTACAAGATAAGATGATTGTGCGCCGCCTTTGCTGTTTGCCCCTTCTTCTCTCTTGCTTTATAAAATGGGAAGTTTTATCTCCATGATTATGCATGGGGAGGGATCTGAGTTGTTGGTTGAAGCAGGGTAGGTAATAATTAGTTCAGCGAAGGTTAAACCACTTCTCTGTGTCCTTTAGACTTTTTGTTGATTTTAGCTTGTTATTTGGGCTTGACGGCATCCCCACTCTTTTGCATAAATGGTATACTAGGTTCTCGCTTATATTCAATCAAACGTCTCTTCGATCCCTTCATTTATATGCCAGAATAAAGAGAGATTGGGTAGGAAAGTGGAAGATACTTTTTTGTATATGATAATCAAAGGGAGCAGCAAAGCTGCTGTAATTCTTTGGAAAAGCCCGATTCTCTTTGCCTTTGAGCTTTCATTCCTCAATCCACTCTTTCGTTCCTTCATATACCCCCCCACCAATAGATAGAAACAAATAGGAATAACCAAACCACGTCTACAAAATGCCAGTACCATGCAGCTGCTTCAAAGCCAACGTGATGCTCCTTGGTCAGATGACCAAGATATTGGCGAATACCACATATGATCAAGAAAAGAGTACCTATAATCACATGAAAACCATGAAAGCCAGTTGCTAAGAAAAAGGTAGAACCATAAATACTATCCGAAATAGTGAAGGGTGCTTGATAATATTCCATTCCTTGAAAGCCAGTGAATACTAGAGCCAGTAAAATGGTAGCTGCTAAAGCATAACTATTATAAGTATTGACTAAACTAAAAAAGAATTTCATCCGGGTCTTCATCTATTATCTATTGAACTCTCGGCTGAAAAAGCAAGAGCCATCACAGCAGATAAAACAAAAGAGTGAATTGACTAAGCTTAAGCTAAGCCTTCGTTCGCAGTCGATTCGGTAATAGGAAAAGCAAAGACGATAGCGAGTGACCCATAGCATTCGTAGATAGGACTTTGCCCTCATTCCTCCCTTCTACCTTATAGCTATTTTTCATAATTTTTTTTTTGAAATTCTAATTATATTAATATAATTAGAATTCCGTCAAGATAAGATCTTTCCCTTTATGGCTGCGATCTTCTTAAACAGGATTGAAATGAAATAGTCCCTTCCCCTGCCCCCAATCCCGGTGCGAAATTATATATAGTATCACTAACAGAAAATTTACAAATCATAATCAAAGTATTAATAAAAATCATTTTGTCAATATTTTTCAACATAAATAGCAAATTTGTAACAAGTTATCAATTTGCAAATTTGTCTCTTAATGTGGACCTATTTCCAGTTTACTGGAGCCGTGTAAGTTCATAAATGGGAGAGGAGAACAAGACGGAAGGATCATAATTTTTCCTTAGCCTCTCTGTTGTATATTGCGTCCTCACATTTCATGTTTCATAGAACATCATATAGATTGGATGTTGTAGATATAATCAGTCCAGTTTGAGCCAACAAAGGGAAATGCGAAACAGAACTTCCTATCTAATCGGCTTTCTCTGCACTTCAACTTCTATCTAAGTGCCCACCTTTTTCAATTGGATAAGGAACTACTGGTTTCGTTTTCAGCTTCTATGTAAGTTTAATTCTTTTCTTTTCTGTTTCTGCGTGAAGGCTAAATTTATTTTGATTGAAGAAAATGGGGAGGCCTTACGGTAAGGGGCACAAGAGAATGAAGAAAGTTGAAGAAGAGAACAGTGACTGTGAGACTCATTTAAGAGCAGAAGATGCTGAAGAAAAGACAGATGAGGAAAGAGAAGAGATACCAGAATTGGAGGCAATTCCTATTGCCCCAAGTGCTCAAACTGTCAAAAAACCTGGGGTGATATTTGTACTTGAAAAGGCTTCTTTGGAAGTTGCCAAAGTTGGAAAGGTATAAGTAACTTATTGGATTCATTGTATGGATTAGTTTAGAGTTTTTATAAGTGATTCAGAGGTTTGTTGGGATTTTCATGAAGTGGGGTCTTATCATTTTGTTGGAAGTTTTCAATTTCATCTGACTGGTTTTGTTTGTACAGAATTACCAAATTTTGAATTCTGAGGAGCATGCCAATTTCCTGAGGAGGAATAATAAAAATCCTGCTGATTACAGGCCTGACATCATTTATCAGGTTAGTGTCTTTCCACTTTCAGTTTCATCTTGATAAAGATGAAGAAAACATAGATAATAATCAAAACCATTGTATTCATGTGGTGTTTTTTGGTTTTTGATGATTAACATTCATTGCGGTGGGACAGAAAGTGCTTTTGCCTTGACGATGCTTCCAAATCCTCTCTTTAAGGCTTGCTAGATAGTGCTATAGCGTTTTCTTTAACATCACACTTGTATTAATATCATTATTGTTAATTTCAGGCTCTCCTGTCCATCTTAGATAGCCCACTGAACAAGGCTGGGTGTTTGCATGCAGTATATGTGAAAACTGATAAAGGTGTTCTTTTTGAAGTTAAGCCATATGTTCGTATTCCAAGGACTTATAAGCGTTTTGCTGGTATTATGTGTAAGTTCAGTGATCCCCTCTGATACTTTCCCTACAGTGCTGGTATTTAATGCCTCTCCTTTTTGTATATAGCTCTGTACTTGTTGTTACCACCCTGTTCAATATTGCAGTGCAGCTGCTTCAAAAGCTTAGTATTTCTGCTGTTGGTAAGCGGGAGAAGCTTCTGCGCGTGATCAAGAATCCTGTAACCCAGCACCTACCTTTAAAATCTCGTAAAATAGGTGAGCCTTAATTTTTATTGTTTTCAGAGTCATGGAATGGTACAAGGAGAGAGATAAATGTTGCTTGCTGTTGTATCAGGTTTCTCCCATAGCTCAGACAAATTGGTTGAAATGGAGAAGTATGTAGCTGGAGTTGGTGGTGACACTGATCTTGTTTTTGTGGTACGCTAAAAGTAACTTTTGTACTATATATACTCTCCCTGTTGAGAAATTTGTAACTTCTAATCTCCCTTGACAATAATTTTCAGGTTGGTGCTATGTCCCATGGTAAAATTGATTGTGATTATATAGATGACTTTATATCAGGTAAGTTCTTTCTAGATTCATTTCTTTGCAATCATCTTATGCAGAAATCATGCACAGTAAAAATCAATAGTGATTAGAGTTAGTTTCTGATAATGAATTTGGACCCCAAGTTCATGTAACAAAGAGGGGCAAAATATTTTGATGACTGCATCAGACCTAAACATATTTGTCGAGCTTGAAGCATTTGGCGAAAGACTCCATGCAAATCATTGCGCACAAGTCATAGCAAATAGGTTAAATCTATTCATCGGATATAAATGCAATTAGCTACATGTATGATGTTTTCTGGCATCACTTTAGAACCTCCGAATGTCATGTAAACGTATTTGCATTTGAACTTTTTTGAAGCTGAGGCATTGTCCTCCTGAATATCCTGTCTTTATTTGACATCATGGGTTTTTGAAACAAAAATCCTTATCGTGTATAGTTTTTTTTCCCCTTTCAGTTTCAGAATATCCGCTAAGTGCTGCCTGGTGTATTGCAAGGATATGTGAAGCTGTGTCAAAGAAGTGGCGCGTACTGTAAACTTTCATGTTTCTGGAGATATCATTGTTTGGTAGTGTATAAGTTAGTCTTGAAGTACATGCAAACCCTCACTGCAGCCCATAAACAATTTGATTGGCAATTTTCATTTCTTTAGATGTTACTTGTTATTCTTGTGCTTTACCGTGTCTGTAGTTGCCTTTTAAAAGTGATTTTTTAAAAAATATATATTTTTTTTAAATTATTTTTTTTTAGTGTTTTTATATTGTTTTGATGTTTTAATTTTAAAATAATATATATATATATATATATATATATATATAATTTTAATGTATTTTTAAATAAAAAATATTTTAAAAAACAATCTCTATCAAAAAAAATTATTTTAAAAAATTTAATGTTTTAAAATTATTTTAATGTGGTAATATTAAGAATAAATTCTGAAAATCGATTGTTAGTACACGCTACTACGATGTGAATAATTTGCTAATATCTATAGACAACCATTGCTAATATCTACTACGATCGTATTCATAACAATTACAAGAAAATCTTCTTTCCATCTTACCAATAAGAACCAAATTAATAGAAATCGATTTCAAATACATGAATAAAGAGAAAGAGTTGCCTCGTTAATATCACCACCATGTTCAACAGCATTAATTCTACCAATTGAAGATTTTGTTCTCATGGCAAAACATTCGACGGCACCATCACCACCACCACAAGCAACAAGTCCATGGAGCTTGCTGAAATTGAAGATAAAGCCACCTCAATCTTGGTTAAGAAAAGGTTTACAGGCATAAAAATCACGCTAATATTCACCACCAACCTCCGACAAACTACATTTAGACCTGGTGACTGTGTTCTGAGTTGAAACTCTCTGGTGTTTGTCCATCGAGTGGAATTTCAATCTGATCTCGGTACTGCTTAAGCAATCTGAAAATAAAAATAAAAATAAAAATAAAATATAAAAAGTTTTTTTATTGGCTTCATTGAACAACATAGCAGAGACAACAACATGCATGATTCTGATCATAGGCTTCAAGATGAAGCTGCAGCTACTCACAGGAAACTAACAATAGCAGGAATCACTATCAAAGGTGATTTGCTTCTATCTGCATAAACCATTCATTTAGGTGTTCCCTTTCCAAGATTGGCCTCACGCATGACAGCAAACTTGTTAACCAGCTTGTCTCTGTCCGGCCAGTTCTCACGGATGATTGGAGCATTTGCAAATTCCTGCTTCCATGCCGCCAGGGATGGAAATTTTTCCTGGTCTATCAGTTTTAGACCTACTATCTCCTCGAAGATATCAAGGTAATAAGCAAGCCATCCCTAATGCAATATCTGCTAGCCCAATAGTCTTCCCACCGAAGAATTTCTTTCCTCTTATCTCTTCTTCTAAATATTTTAAGTTCTCCATGGATGCAGCGAACCCTTCTTCTTGCTCCTTCCCCTCCTTCAGAAGAACACCCCCCCCAATCGATTGCATAACCTGCAACCACGAGTAAAGGAACAACATTGCTTCGGATCAATTCATGTTTGATCAAGTTCAAGCAATTAGTGCATATAAAAACTCATTGATTATTCTGAAAGTGACAGACAACCTGAACAATTACCTTATCATCACCGAACTTGGCCCAGAAACGAGCGTTGGCTTTCTGGTGAGGATCTTCAGGCAACAGAGGATTTTGCTTCCATGTCTCGTCGATGTATTCCAGAATGACAAGTGATTCACAGATGACTTTACCATCGTGGACAAGCACAGGAACCTTCTTGTGGATCGGATTGTATTGCAAGAGTAAAGGGCTCTTGTTGGTGAGATCTTCATATATGGTATCAAACTCAACACCCTTCAATTTTAGAGCCCAGATGATTCTCAGGGCAAATGGACTTGACCAAGACCTGAACACCTTGATTTCTTCTGCCATGCTGTATTTCCTTTCATCCATTGATCATAGCTCGGTGCTTTTATACACAGCAATTTGACTCTTGTTTTGCTATTTGGCCACTACACTTCAGCAAAATTTCACTTTCTCCCTGGTTTTCTTGCCAGATTTCAGGCTCCAACCAATATTTTTGTGGACAGCGTTTTATTTTATTTGTTTTGGGTTAGGATACAAAATGGAGGACACCATTTTGGGGTAGACACGAAAAAAATGAAGCTCGAGGACTGACCTGACAAGCTCTCTAAATATTTCTTTTTATGTATCACACGTAAGCGATGACCTATGTCGGCCGCTGGGTGGCCAGTCCAAGTGGGTCTTTGACTTTAATGATGTATTGATCATCGTCCAGTTTCAGCGGATCGAAAATATTTTGGTATCAATTTAAAAAAAAATTATTTAAAATTTTAATTATTTCTATAAATTTCATCTAATTTCCAGCTAAAATATTCTTGTTTTATTTTATCCATTCCATTCAGGTTAAATAATATTTTTTTAAATAATAAATAATTTTATAGTATCAATCAGATCTTTTAATTCGAACATTAAAATGAGATAAAATTTTATGAGGAGTCTTGACATATTTAGATATGTTATGTTAAAATTTTAAAGCAATCAAAAAATATAATTACTTGTGAGATTGATTATGAAATTCTCGTAATAGTATATATGTTCATAACTTTGTTCAAAAAATTATTTTATTATGTTTTTTTTAAGATTAATTTATCAATTTCACAATCCGACAACGAGTATATTGCGAACTTTATAATCTGATTTGATTTGTTTTATTTAAGGTTATCATGGTCTTATAGCGGAAGTTACATGTTTGAAAGGTTAACCTATGTTGACCCGAGTTGATTCAATATATTGTTATTTCAATATTTTTTTAATATGTTAACTTGATTTTTTTTAATTGAAAAAATTATTTTTTATCAATTTTTCATGTTATTTTTGAACTCATCAAATTGGTCGAGTTATATCAGTTCAACTTTTATTTTTATTTATATTTGAAATTTAAATTGCACAATTCTAAATAATTTTGTTTTTGGATTTGAATATATATATATATATATATATATATATATATATATATATATATATATATATATATATATATATATATATATAAACAGTACACCTCCAAAACAAAGTGTCAAAACACTTCAAAACCAAAACATTCCATTCCAATTAAAAAAACAAAACATCAACTGAAATGGAATTGAAAACTTTGCTTTATTGATTGGATAAATTCTTTGAACTTGGCATAGGGATATTGAATTGTTTTGATATATTAATGTTAAAAAATAATAAATTATTGTTATTATTTTAATATATTTTTAAGTAAAAAAATAATAATTATTGCATTTTCAAACACCTTTTAAAACTTAAATATAAAAGAAATAAATTCATTAAAACTTAATAGATTTTTAATTATATGTTTATCCAACCAAACTTAACTAGATTGACTTTGAGCATTTTTTTATAAACAATACTGTTTTAATTAAAAAATTAACTTGAGTATACCTTAATCCTTAAGTCAATTTTGAACAGCATCCAAATTCAAGACTTTATAAAATAGTATGTATGTATGTATGTCATATTTATAGATACCATCCTCTTAAATTAATTTAATAATAATAATAATAAGATAATAATATTACTAATAATAATAAGATAATTGAGCCTCCCCCTTCTGTTTCCTCGATCTCATAATATATAGGGTCTCTCTCTTACATAGATAAATAATGAGTTGTCTTGCGCGTGTTACTCTGAACTTTTTTTATGTAGCAAATTGATTGATTGCTTTGCGTGTTTTCATTGATCAAAACAGTTTTAAATGAGGAATGTGTTATCTTTATCAAATTAGTTGATTGCTGCTATCGTTTGACCTGTTGGGATGATAATTGAAGCGGCACCTCTCAAAATTGCAATTGATAAAATCCATTTAAGATAAGTTAAATGTATTTTGCAGCTAATAGATCAATGGTTGGGCTTGATTAAATTGTTTGTCAATTTATTTAATTCCCAGCTTGCAAAGCTGTAATTGATTGATTGTCGAGTGTATTTTTATTGTTTTGATAATTATTTAATCATTTGATGAAAAAATTGCAATCAATTAAAGATGAATTATTTGTTTCTTGTCTAATGGGCGAGCACTACCTCCTATACTCAATTTTACTGCCCAAGGTAAATTAATATAGTATTTTGGTCGCCAATATTTTCACTAAAGATTCCCCTTGCATTTCTCATGCTTAGTGCCTTATTTTCTATCATAAGCACTATTTTAAACCAATGATTCATTCAAAAAATTTAATTGGCTGCTTTTTTTTTCTAGCAATTTTAAAAGCATGCTACAACAATTCTTGGAAGGGACCTAACATGAATAAGGTTTTTTTTTATGTTATTGTTTTTTTAAAAAAATCTACATTGTTTGCATAAATGTGTATACTTAATGGAAAGGAGATAGAAAAAATCAATTTAAGCTCCATTTGACACAATAAAAGATTTTCATATGTTTTTGCTGGAAAATATTGTTGTTGCTATTTTTTCCAAAAAGTTGGAGAGCTTAGTACCAACAAAAGCTCTCTTATAATAAAGTAACATGTTATCCTTATTTTTTGAAGTGAATTGTCACTTCAATAAACTTGTATCAAAATAAAGAATTCATCCGAGTTTTTTTCTTAAAGAACCAAAACATTGAAAGCGTACAGCTATTATGCAATAAAACAATTACATGATTACAGTCACTAAACTATTCCACTCATCATATGTTACATCCAAAATAACAAATGGATTAGCTTAATGATTCAAGAGTTGAAAGCACACTAAAAAAAACTATATTAATTTATTATAACAAAATGATGTCATAATAATGTCAGAAAGTATTGAAGAGAGGATAGTAATGTTGTGACGAGCACCGGTGCAACCAATTCCACTTTATATTATTCTCACTGCATAAAGTCAAGTTCGGAAAAAAAATGGCATGAAAATTCAAATGTTCATCGTGATGGAACACAATCATGGATATTAGATGAATTGATCGATGATCCATCATGTGACACGTTGTCTGATCTCAAGGAATTCCTAATTGTCACCGATAGTTAGTGCATGCTGGTGAAATCGCAGTTGCAGAAATGAAAGAAGCTTACCTTTCATTTCTTTCTGAAACTAAATCAGGTGAGAAAATCTTATTCTTTTGTTGAAGAGATTTCAATCCCTTTTCAGATTCTCTTATAGTACCCTTTCCTCTGCAAAATACTATCGGATCGGATCACAAAAAATAATTTTTTTTCTTGTGTCAAGTAATTATCTCATTTAAAAGTTTAATCTGTTAGGTTATGCTCGAGAATATAATTTATATTGTTTTTCAACACGATCCCTCAAGTCAAAGTCTTTTAAGCTTGAAACTTGCACAAACCCACACTAACCTGCGCTTGATTTTTATAAAATAGAATGAGAGTGGTGAGATTCGAACTTGTGACTGTTGGGTCAATAAAGCTCTCATTTCATGTCAATAAATAATCTCATTTAAAAACTTAAATTGTTTGACGTTCTGATTATATTATTTTCCAACCTCTTGAAACTCTCTGGTGTTTGCCCATCAAGTGGAATTTGAAGCTGATCTCGGCACTGCTAAGCAATCTGAAAATAAAAATAAAATATAAAAAAGTTTTTTTGTTGGCTTCATTGAACAACATAGCAGAGACAACAGCATGCACGATTCTGATCACAGGCTTCAAGATGAAGCCGCAGCTACTCACAGGAAACTAACAATCAAAAGGTGATTTGCTTCTGTCTGCATCATTCGTAAGTTCTGGAAACATCTGGATATACCATTCATTTAGGTGTTCCTTTCCCAAGATTGGCCTCACGCATGGCAACAAACTTGGTAACCAGCTTGTCTCTGTCCGGCCAGTTCTCACGGATGATCGGAGCATTTGCAAATTCCTGCTTCCATGCCGCCAGGGATGGAAATTTTTCCTGGTCTATCAGTTTTAGACCTACTATCTCCTCGAAGATATCAAGGTAATGAGCAAGCCATCCCAAAGCAATATCTGCTAGCCCAATAGTCTCCCCACCGAAGAATTTCTTTCCTCTTATCTCTTCTTCTAAATATTTTAAGTTCTCCATGGATGCAGCGAACCCTTCTTCCTGCTCCTTCCCCTCCTTCAGAAGCACACCCCCCCCAATCGATTGCATAACCTGCAACCACGAGTAAGAAAATATCGCTTCGGATCAATTCATGTCCGATCAAGTTCAAGCAATTACTTCATATAAAAACTTCACTAACTATTCTGACAGACGACTGAACAATTACCTTATCATCTCCGAACTTGGCCCAGAAACGAGCGTTGGCTTTCTGGTGAGGATCTTCAGGCAACAGAGGATTTTGCTTCCATGTCTCGTCGATGTATTCCAGAATGACAAGTGATTCACAGATGACTTTACCATTGTGGACAAGCACAGGAACCTTCTTGTGGATCGGATTGTATTGCAAGAGTAAAGGGCTCTTGTTGGTGAGATCTTCATATATGGTATCGAACTCAACACCCTTCAATTTTAGTGCCCAGACGATTCTCAGGGCAAATGGACTTGACCAGGACCTAAACACCTTGATTTCTTCTGCCATGCTGTATTTCATTTCATCCATTGATCATAGCTCGGTGCTTTTATAGACAGCAATTTGACTCTTGTTTTGCTATATGGCCACTACACTTCAGCAAAATTTCACTTTCTCCCTGGTTTTCTTGCCAGATTTCAGGCTCCAACCAATATTTTTGTATGGACAGCGTTTTATTTTATTTGTTTTGGGTTAGGATACAAAATGGAGGACACCATTTTGGGGTAGACACGAGAAAAATTGAAGCTCGAGGACTGACTTGACAAGCTCTCTAAATATTTATTTTTATGTATCACACGTAAGCGATGACCTATGGTTGGCGCTGAGTGGCCACTCCAAGCGGGTCTTTCACTTTACTGGTTTTGTTGATCACGTTCTGACCGGAATAGCTAAAATGTTTTGAAATAATTAAAAAAATAAAATAAAATTTTGTAGTTTTTATTTCATTTAAAATTTTGGTTTATTTTGAAAATTTTGTTTAAATTCTAGCTACAACATCCTGGTTTCATTCTGCTTGTTCCATTATGTCCAAATAATATTTTTTTTAAATAATGAATAATTTTACAATATCAATTATATATCTTAATTCGACCGTTAGATTGAGATGAGATTTTACGAGTAAATTTTTTGACTTATTTAGATATATTATGTTAAAATTATAGAGCAATTAGAGAATGTAATTACCTTACAAGATTGATGATGATATTCTCGTAATATTATACGTGTTCATAATTTTGTTCAGAAAAATCATTTTATTATGTCTTTTTTAGATTTATTTTTTCTCAATTTTATTAATCAACAACGAGTTAATTGCGGATTGAGTTTTATAATTTGATTTGATTTATTTAAGATTATTATGGTCTTATAACAGAGGTCACACATTTAAAATGTTAACTTAGGTTGACCCGAATTGATTTAATATATCGTTGTTTCAATATTTTTTTAATATGTCAACTTGATTTTTTTTAATATAAATATATTTTTTTTAATTTTTTATATTATCTTTGAACTCATCAAATCGGTCAAGTTATATCAGTTCAACTCTCATTTTTACTTATGTTCAAAATTTAAATTATACAATTCTAAATAATTTTATTTTTGGATTTGCACTAATTTTTTATTTGAATTAATATATTTAATTATACACACACACACACACACTTAAACAGGAGAAACCCAAAATGGAGCGTCAAAATACTTTGAAACCAAAATATTCCATTCTAATTAAAAAAAGAAGAAGCAAAGCATCATCAGAAACAAAATTGAAAACCTTGCTTTATTGATTGGATAAATTCTTTGAATGTGGCATGTGGATTTTGAATTATTTTGATATATTGATGTTAAAAAATAATAAATTACTCTTATTATTTTAATGTATTTTTAAATAAAAAATAATTATTATTGCTTTTTCAAACTCCTTTTAAAACTTAAATATAAAAGAAAATAAATTCAGTAAAACTTAATAGATTTTTAATTATATGTTTATCCAAACCAAACTTAACTGGATTGACTATGATCAATTTTTTCTAAGCAAAAAAGGTTTTAATTAAAAAAATTAACTTGATCATACCTCAATCCTCAAGTCAATTTTGAACACCTTCCAAATTCAAGACTTTATAAACTAATATATATATATATATGTGTGTGTGTGTGTGTGTGTGTGTGTGTGTGTGTGTCACATTTATAGATACCATCCTCTTAAATTAATTTAATAAGAATAAGAAGACGATAATTGAGCCTCCCCCTTCTGTTTCCCCGATCACATAATGTATAAGGTCTCTCTCTTATTTAGATAAATTAATTTTAGATCGAGCAATACTAAAACTGTAATGAGTAATGACTGTAAGGTTATAAAAGCTTCAACAATAATTATATAAACTTGGATAAACGTTCGTACAACTAGTTCATCTGAGCTAAGAATTTCAAGCCCTCCATTGCAGGACTCACAATCTCTGCATGGTTTGACATATTTTCCTACTCTAACATCATCATGGTCATCGATTTTGAAGTGATGGAATCTCATATAGAACAATTCCATTTATCCATAACTACACAGCAAAGCATATTTATGTCAGGTGAAAGAGAAATGCAGAAAATTGATCATCACGGTTCTTTTGTAGCTATAAGAATCCAGTTCTGCCAAAAAAAATAGTAGATACCTAAATATCAGCAGCAATTATCTACACTGAAATAGAGAGAGAGAGAAAAAGGGTTCATCGCATCCCAGGCACCAGGATATGTTAAAGCTTTCAAATTTACTCCTGTTGTGACGAGCACCAGTGTAACGAGTTCCACTTTGTGTTATTCTCACTGCATGAAGTCAAGTTCGGAAAAAAACTGGCATGAAAAGTGAAATGTTCATCGTGATGGAGCATAATCATGGCTACTGAATCCCTGACTAATTAGTCAGGAGAAGAAATGGTAATTGATATGGCACAGATGATACATGAATTGATCGATGATCCATCATGTGACACATTGTCTGGTCTCATGGAATTCCTAATTCTCACCGATTGTTAGTGAATGCTGGTGAAATCTTCTCATCTTTTTTTATGCGAGGAAACCCATCCAGAAAAATATATTTTATGGGTTCGGGTGAACGAGTAAAACTTCAGCTGTCTGCTCCTCTGGGAACTGCTGCTGAAATTGCAGTTGCAGAATGTTGAAGAAGTAGAAAGAAGCTTACCTTTCATTTCTTTTTGAACTAAATCAGATGAGAAAATCTTATTCTTTTGTTGAAGAGATTTCAATCCCTTTTCAGATTCTTTTTCAGTGCCATTTCCTCGGCAAATACTATCGGATGGGATCACAAAAAATGGCTCGCGGTCAAAGCTTATTATGTTAAGAGATTTCTTTCATCATTTTTTTTTCTTGAAACTCTCTGGTGTTTGTCCTTCAAGTGGAATTTGAAGCTGATCTCGGCACTGCTTAAGCAATCTGAAGATAAAAATAAAATATAAAAAGTATTTTTATTGGCTTCATTGAACAACACAGCAGAGACAACAACATGCATGATTCTGATCGGAGGCTTCAAGATGAAGCTGCAGCTACTCACAGGAAACTAACAATCAAAGGTGATTTGCTTCAATCTGCATCATGCATAACTTCTGGAAACATCTGCATAGACCATTCATTTAGGTGTTCCTTTCCCAAGATTGGCCTCACGCATGACAACAAACATGTTAAGCAGCTTGTCTCTATCCGGCCAGTTCTCACGGATGATCGGAGCATTCGCAAATTCCTGCTTCCATGCCGCCATGGATGGAAGTTTTTCCTGGTCTATCAGTTTTAGACCTAGTATCTCCTCGAAGATATCAAGGTAATAAGTAAGCCATCCCAATGCAAGATCTGCTAGCCCAATAGTCTCCCCACCAAAGAATTTCTTTCCTCTTATCTCTTCTTCTAAATATTTTAAGTACTCCAGGGTTGCAGAGACCCCTTTTTCTTGCTCTTTTCCCTCCTTCAGAAGAACACCCAACCAAATTGATGACGAAACCTGCAACCAAATTGATCAAGTTCAAGCAATTACTGCATATGAAAAATCACTGATTATTCTGAAAGTGACAGACGTCCTGAACAATTACCTTGTCATCACCGAACTTGGCCCAGAAACGAGCGTTGGCTTTCTGGTGAGGATCTTCAGGCAACAGAGGATTTTGCTTCCATGTCTCGTCGATGTATTCCAGAATGACAAGTGATTCACAGATGACTTTACCATTGTGGACAAGCACAGGAACCTTCTTGTGGATCGGGTTGTATTGCAAGAGTAAAGGGCTCTTGTTGGTGATATCTTCATGTACGGTATCGAACTCAACACCCTTCAATTTTAGTGCCCAGATGATTCTCAGGGCAAATGGACTTGACCATTCACTAAACACCTTGACTTCTTCTGCCATGTTGTATTTCCTTTCATCCATTGATCATAGCTCAGTGCCTTTATAGACAACACTCTGACTCTTGCTATATGGCCACTACACTTCAGCAAAATTTCACTTTCTCCCTGGTTTTCTTGCCAGATTTGACCAATATTTTTGTGGACAACGTTTTATTTTATTCGTTCTGGGTTAGGATACAAAATGGATGACATCATTTTGGGGTAGACACGAAAAAGTTGAAGCTCGAGGACTGACTTGACAAGCTCTCTAAATATTTATTTTGATGCATCACACGTTTGCGATGACCTATGGCCGGCGCTGGGTGGCCAGTCCAAGCGGGTTTTGTCTTTGAACGGGCATGTGGATTTGAACTGTTTTGATATAATAATGTTAAAAAAATAAAAATAAAATTGTTATTATTTTAATGTATTTTTATAAGTAAAAAAAATCACAAAATAATTATTATTTCATTTTCAAACACCGGTTTTTAATTGTATGTTTATCCAAACCAAACTTAATTGGATTGGCTTTGAGCAATTTTTTTCTAAGCAACTTGAGTTTTCCTCTATCCTCAAGTCAATTTTGATTTAACTCTATCATCTAGCAGCTTCCAAATTCAAGACTTTATAAAATAATACATTAAAAAACAACTAAGAGACAGGGTGTTTCACTTTCTATCTAGACATGGATTCCAATAATAAAGTTGTCTTCTTACCTCTAGGGTTGAAAAATTCAACTCTCGGGTACATGTTTGATATTTTCAAATTATTTAGTTTTTTTTGTATTTTATGTATTAAATTGCACAATAAAATTATTATTTTTACCCGAGAGAACTGTTAAAAAAATGTTGATGTTTTTTTAATGTAATATATAATTTTAAAACAAAATTATTGTTTTTTAATAAAACAAGGTTGTTAAGATAAAAATAATTAATATTGTTTTAAATAATAATAATAATAATAAATGTGAATCGACTAAATTTTATTCGGGGTTAATTGACTTATAAATTGATTTATTAAATTTAGTTATATCAACTAACTAAAAAGTAAAGTCAATTCAAAATAGTTTCGAAGAACCAAATCAACTCTGAAAATTTGGCAAAGTCTTACCGAAGATCTGCTAGAGAGTGTTTAGTGCCCGACCTAAAGCAGCTAGTCCCATGCATGCAAAGGCATTGCAGGAGCCTTAGACATGAGTGGGCCTACAGTCCGTCAAGATGGGCCCGTTTTCAGTCATCGTCAATGACGAAAAAGCTGTCTCTCTCTCTCTCTGTAGAAATAAGTGTAGTATAATTAAGATTATTTTTTAAAATATTTTTTATTCAAAAAAAATATATTAAAATAAGATTTTTTTTAAAAAAGTTATTTTTGATATAAATATATAAAAATAATCTAAGAACTTTAAAAGAAATTAATTTTTTTTAAATGTTTTTGAAACATAGTACCATTACTATATCATTGGCCATTTACACAAAAAAAAATGATTTATTTTATATAATTTTTAGTTAAATAATCATAAGTCAGTCTTGGTTAATCCCAATTGTGGATTTTATTTATATTACTATAATAACTCATAAGGGTTGCGGAATTTCACTTTTTCAAGTGAGAAATTTTGTCAAAAAAAAGTTGTCTTTATTACCATAACAGTTTGAAACTGAAGTATCCCAGTTTCTGTGATGGTGTTAGGATTAATATTTGAAACTGATGGTGTTAATATTTCTGTCATGTTGAATTATTAAAAATACATGAATAATTAATTCGAGAGTTGTTTTTTAGAGTTGAGCAGACGATTTTCAGATTAACATGTTTTTTTTAAAAAAACTTTTTGATTATCTCTAGTGTAACTTTATTTTTTGATTTGATGAGATGTCAGAATAAAAATAGAGTAAAACGTGTAATCCAGTAACCATGATTATATATATATATATATATATCACATTTATAGATAGCATCCTCTTAATTTAATAATAATAATAATAATAATAATAATAATAATAATAATAATAATAATAATAATAATAATATAATGTAGCCTCCCCTTTTGTTTCCTCGATCTCATAATGTATAAAGTCTCTCTTTTATTTAGATAAATTAATTTTAGATCGAGCAATATTAAAACTAGTTATTCTCCAATTGGGTGCTTCTTTTCTAGCAATTTTAAAAACATGCCACAACAATTCTTGGAAGGGACCTAACATGAATAAGGTTTTTTTGATGTTATTGTTTTTTAAAAAACTCTACATTGTTTGCATAAAACAATTCTTGGAAGGGACCTAACATGAATAAGGTTTTTTTGATGTTATTGTTTTTTAAAAAACTCTACATTGTTTACATAAATGTGTATACTTAATGGAAAGGAGATATAAAAAAATCAATTTAAGCTCCATTTGGCACAATAAAAGATTTTCATATGTTTTTGGTGGAAAATATTGTTGTTGCTATTTTTCCAAAAAGTTGGATAGCTTAGTACCAACAAAAGCTCTCTTATAATAAAGTAACATGTTATCCCTATTTTTTTGAAGTGAATTGTCACTCCAATAAAATTGTATCAAAAAAAAGAATTCATCCGATTTTTTTCTCTTAAAAAACCAAAACATTGAAAGCGTACAGCTATTATGCGGTAAAACAGTTACATGATTACAGTCGCTAAACTATTTCATTCATCATATCTTACATCCAAACTAGCAAATGGATTAGCTTAATGATTCAAGAGTTGAAAGCACACTAAAAGAAACATATTAATTTATTATGACAAAATGATGTCATGGCAATGTCATAAAGTATCATTGCTTTTGAAGAGAGGATAGTGGCCTTGAAACAGCGCATGGAGGCATGCAAAATAAGCAGAGATGGTGTTGATCGGGAGCTCCTGTCAATGAAAAAATAATTGACATTGATAGTGATGCTTATGAAAAAAACTATAATACCTACAGAAGGTAATTGTAAAAGTTCCCGTAAATATATCATAATGGTTCAATGCCTTGGGTAATAGGTTCTCTGACCATACATTTCTTAATTGCTAGGTTGTATAAGTTTCATACAAAAAGTAGTTGCTTGCCAAGCGAGCAAAATACATGGAAAACATAAATGATAGAACCTTCATACACTATATCTCTACTTTGATAATTTATATGGTCATGTTCTAGAATTGAGCTTTGTATATATTTGTTGACATTATTTTCTTGTGATCTCACAACTTAAAAACATATTTTGATATGTATATGTAAGCTAACTGTGTTTGGAATTTTATTGCTTCTTGTAATAAAGCGGTAAATGATTTTAGCACAACATCAAGCGAAGAAATGAAACAAAAACAGACAGCAGCGAAAAGCAACACATGATAATTAAAACGTAAAACAGTGTTAAAAGAAGATGATAATCTAAGGCATAAGTATCACAACAGCCAAAAGTGATGTACATAAAGCTCAATCATTTTTCCAAACAACGTCGAGATATTTTTTTTATGGCAACAAAACTTGTAATGGAAAAACTCTTGAAACCAATAACAAAAGACAACAATGCAAGAAAGACGACGACATGAATGTTTCATGTCACTAAATTGGGTACGTACCAGTAAAATAATCGGAGTCAATTTTATTTTCAAATGGCAACCCTCAAGTTAAAGTCCTTTGAGCTTGAAACTTGCACAGACTCGCACCAACTTGTGCTTGATTTTTATCAAATAGAATGTGAGTAGTGAGATTCGAACCTGTGACTGTTGGGTCAATAAAGCTCTCATTTCATGTCTGTCGCACCTCATCGCGAGAGCGCGGCGTCGTGACGACTCTTCCCGTGGGCGGGGATTTCAATGTTTGGGGTATCATCTTATTTCCGTGAAAAAGGGAGTCGCCACCTAGTATTATGGTTACTAGGAAACCTAAAACTGGTCTTTCAGAGATTCTAGGATAAGGGACTGGTTGCGTAAAGGGAAGGTTTTAGCATCCCTAGTACGCCCTACCTAAGGTAAGTTGCTTGGTGTTCTTGTTTGGTTATGATTTGTTATGATTTTGATCTTTCAAAAAATATGTTGGTTAAATGATGAATGGGATATTACTCCGCCAAATATTTAGGATATTAACCCCTTAGGATTTATTTATCCAAATACCAACAATGAATAATAGCATATCATTCCCGCCGAATATCTTGGATGTTAACCCTTTAGGATTTATTTATCCAAATATCAACAGTGAATAATAGCATATCATTCCCGCCGAATATTTTGGATATTAACCCCTTAGGATTTATTTATCCAAATACCAACAATGAATAATAAATTTCCAAAAAATAAGATTTTTATATTTTTTGAAATATTGGCCAATACTCTTTGGATTTTACAAACATGTTGTAAAATCTCAAGATGCAAGAAATGATTTTTCTTCTTTGCAAAGTCCATGCTAAAACTCATTTTCTCTTAAAAACCCAAGATAATATATATTTTTTTGAAAGAAAAATAATTTTTAAAATATGCTAGTGAATTGGCCGTATGCATAAAATCACATTTTTTATTCTAAATATTTTCTCAAAAAAATGTCATTTTTTATTTTTTGCAATTTATATTTTTTTTATATTTATTATTATTATTATTATTATTATTATTATTATTATTATTATTATTATTATTATTATTATTATATTATTATTATTATTTTTTTTTCCCCGGTGGGCTGCTGTCAGCCCACCCTTTTGGAGTTCTGGGTTGCCAGCCCAGCCTGTCACGGGTTGGGCTGCCAGCCCAGAGAGGACCTGGGCCGTTGGCCCAAACATCATGGGTATGGGTCGCCGGTCTAGAAAATCATGGGTCTGGGCCGTCGGTCCAGAGAATATGGTATGGGCTGGGCTTTTAGCACATGAGGGCTGAAAGCCTGCCTTATTCAATGTATAGGCCGGGCACAAAGCCCGACCCGACCCGACCCGACCCGATTACTTTTCTCAAACAATAACCGGGACGTTTTACATGAAAATGAAGAAGACGAACAGTAAAATGGGGATTTTTCGAGTACGACGAATGGCTTACCTGTTAATACCGTTGTGTAGAGGAGTTCTAGATGGTTCTTTTGGTCGTGGTGGCGTCGACAATGGGGGCCTGTGGTGGCCGGAGTTGGCGCCGGAAAGCGCACGGGTGGTTTGCTGTCGTCGGGACTGTCACCTTTTCTTCAACGGAGACGATGTGTGAGTTGCTGGAGTTAAGGGGAGGCTGACGGTGGAGATGAGGGTGGATATGGGTGGCTGAAACGGTGATTGTTGGAGGAGAGAGAGGCGTCGGTGTGCCTGGTTTTGAATGAGAGAGAAACAGAGACCGAGAGAGAGAGAGAGACCAGCACCGAGAGGGATGAAGAGCAACAATGTTTTTTACGTAAATTTTCCTTCGTTTTCTTCGCTTTTTCTCTCCTTTTTTTCTCTTCTTTTTCTCTTCTTTCTGCGTGAAAAATCTTCTTTTTTCTTTCCTCCTCTCTGTTCTTTCTTCTTCGTCCACTCTCTGCATGCATGGGCATGCCTTTTATAGGCCGGAGGCAACCCTTCGGCTGCCCCTGGAGTGCACCGATGGGTTGCCGCCGCCTGAAATCACATAGGCGTGCCCTGCACTGTTCAGGTGACTGAACAGTGCAGGCATGCTTGCGAATTTCAAGTGATTTTGAAGAGGGCAAAATTTCGATTTGGTCCGTAATTTGTAATTGTCTTAATTTCACCCCCAATTGGATTTAAACTTATGATTTTGTGCAATTATACCCCGTTAGAATTTTAATATCAACCTTAGCTTTGTGCGGCCCTTTTTATTTTGGTCCTTGGTTTTTGATTTTCACGTTTTAACCCTCAATCGACCATTAAACTCTCAATTTATTCAATTCGGCCCCCGATTTCGCATAATTGACTTGGAAAAAAGTCAAATTGGTCTCCGAAAATTCCAATTTCATCAATTGAACCCAAATTAAATTTAAGAACTTGATTTCTTATTAACGAATCCCTTAATAAAATTAATTTGACTCATTTAAAGTATAATTAAATCGTTACACTTAATTAAATCCTTCAATTGGACCCTAAATTAATTCCCAAACATAATTATAATTTTAAATTAGCCAACGATTAGATCAAATTGGCCCATAAAAATGTAATTATATCTTTCGACTTAGTTTTTACGCAGATTTATCTTATAATAAATTATTTTGACTTTGAATCTGCGATTTCCTTTATTTTTGGGCACAACAAATGTACGATCGAGCTCTCGAAAACATCCAAAATTTCACCTTGATTTTCCTACTAACAACAGACCCCTTTTATGTTATTTTCGGGTAGTTTTGGGGATGACCTGAAATTGGGTTATGACAATGTCAATAAATAATCTTATTTAAAAACTTAAGTTGTTTGACGTTTTGATTATATTATTTTCCAACATCTTGAAACTCTCTGGTGTTTGTCCATCGAGTGGAATTTGAAGCTGATCTCGGCACTGCTAAGCAATCTGAAAATAAAAATAAAATATAAAAAAGTTTTTTTATTGGCTTCATTGAACAACATAGCAGAGACAACAGCATGCGCGATTCTGATCACAGGCTTCAAGATGAAGCTGCAGCTACTCAAAGGAAACTAACAATCAAAGGTGATTTGCTTCAATCTGCATCATGCATAACTTCTGGAAACATCTCCATGAACCATTCATTTAGGTGTTCCTTTTCCAAGATTGGCCTCACGCACGGCAACATACTTGGTAACCAGCTTGTCTCTGTCCGGCCAGTTCTCACGGATGATCGGAGCATTTGCAAATTCCTGCTTCCATGCCGCCAGGGATGGAAATTTTTCCTGGTCTATCAGTTTTAGACCTACTATCTCCTCGACGATATCAAGGTAATGAGCAAGCCATCCCAATGCAATATCTGCTAGCCCAATAGTCTCCCCACCGAAGAATTTCTTTCCTCTTATCTCTTCTTCTAAATATTTTAAGTTCTCCATGGATGCAGCGAACCCTTCTTCTTGCTCCTTCCCCTCCTTCAGAAGAACACCCCCCCCAATCGATTGCATAACCTGCATCCACGAGTAAAGAAACATTGCTTCGGATCAATTCATGTCCGATCAAGTTCAAGCAATTACTGCATATAAAAACTCACTAATTATTCTGACAGACGACTGAACAATTACCTTATCATCTCCGAACTTGGCCCAGAAACGAGCGTTGGATTTCTGGTGAGGATCTTCTGGCAACAGAGGATTTTGCTTCCATGTCTCGTCGATGTATTCCAGAATGACAAGTGATTCACAGATGACTTTACCATCGTGGACAAGCACGGGAACCTTCTTGTGGATCGGATTGTATTGCAGGAGTAAAGGGCTCTTGTTGGTGAGATCTTCATATATGGTATCGAACTCAACACCCTTCAATTTTAGAGCCCAGACGATTCTCAGGGCAAATGGACTTGCCCAGGACCTGAACACCTTGATTTCTTCTGCCATGTTGTATTTCATTCCATCCATTGATCATAGCTCGGTGCCTTTATAGACAACACATTGACTATTGCTATATGGCCACTACACTTCAGCAAAATTTCACTTTCTCCCTGGTTTTCTTGCCAGATTTTAAGGCTCCAACCTGTATTTTTGTGGACAACGTTTTATTTTATTCGTTTTGGGTTAGGATACAAAATGGAAGACAACATTTTGGGGTAGACACGAAAATATTGAAAGCTCAAGGACTGATTTGACAAGCGCTAAATATTTATTTTGATGTATCACACGTACGAGCGATGGCCTATGGCTGGCACTGGGTGGCCAGTCCAAGCGCGTTTTGTCTTTATTGATTGGGTATATTCTTTGAACGGGCATGTGGATATTGAATTGTTTTGATATATTAATGTTAAAAAAATAATAAAAAGATTGTTATTATTTTAATGTATTTTTTAAGTAAAAAAATAATAATTATTTCATTTTCAAACAGGTTTTTAATTATATGTTTATGCAAACCATACTTAATTGGATAGACTTTGAGCAATTTTTTTTCTAAACAATACCTCAATCCTCAAGTCAATTTTGATTTAACTATATCATCTAGCAGCTTCCAAATTCAAGACTTTATAAAATAATATATTAAAAAACAACTAAAAGATCTTCATGTCAATTTTGATTTATCTATATCATCTAGCAGCTTTCAAATTCAAGACTTTATAGAGTAATATATTAAAAAAATAATAAAAGACATGAGTGTTTCCACAGATTCCAACAATAAAGTTGCTATCTTACTTCTTGAGTTGAAAAATTTTAAACCTCAGAACTGAGGTTATTTTGGACATTTTCAGGAACATGCACGGAACAGTGGTGGTGTTTTATTAATGCTTTTTAACATAATATATATTTTTAAAGCAAAATTATTGGTTTTTTTTTTAATAAAACAAGGTTGCTAAGATAATAATAATAATAATAATAATAATAATAATAATAATAATAATAATAATAATAATAATAATAAATGTGAATCGACTAAATTTTATTTGGGGTTAATTGAGTTATAAATTGATTTATTGAATTATTTAAATTTAGCTATATCAACTTAATTAAAAAGTAAACTCAATTCAAAATAGATTAGAATAACCAAATCAACTCTAAAAATTAGGCAAAGTTTTACCGGAGATCTGCTAGAGAGTGTTTTGTGCCTCGGCCTAAAGCAGCTTGTCCCATGCTTGCAAAGGCATTGGAGGAGCCTTAGACATGAGTGGGCCTACAATCCGTCAAGATGGGCCCGTTTTCAGTCATCGTCAATGATGAAAAAGCTCTCTCTCTCGTAGAAATAAGTGTAGTGTAATTATTAATTAAGATTATTTTTTAAATTTTTTTTTATTCAAAAAAATATATTAAAATAAGAATTTTTTTTTAAAAAAAAAGTTATTTTTGATATAAATATATAAAAATAATCTAAGAACTTTAAAAAAAAAAATTAAATATTTTTGAAACATAATACTATTACTATATCATGGGCCATTTACACAAAACATGATTTATTTTAAATAATTTTTAGTTAAATAATCATAAGTCAGTCTTGGTTAATCCCAATTGTGGATTTTTTATATTACTATAATAACTCATAAGGGTTGCGGAATTTCACTTTTTCAAGTGAGAAATTTTGTCAAAAAAAAGTAGTCTGAGTCTTCAAGTTGTCTTTGTTACCATAACAGTTTGAAACCGAAGTATCCCAGTTTCTGTGATGGTGTTAGGATTAATATTTGAAACTGATGGTGTTAATATTTCTGTCATGTTGAATTATTTAAAAATACATGAATAATTAATTCTAGAATTGTTTTTTAGAGTTGAGCATGACGATTTTCAGATTAACATGTTTTTCTTTAAGAACTTTTTGATTATCTCTAGTGTAACTTTATTCTTTCTTTGATGAAATGTCAGAATAAAAATAAAGTAAAACGTGTAATTCGGGAATCATGATCATATATATATATATATATCAGATTTATAGATACAATCCTCTTAATTTAATAATAATAATATAATTTAGCCTCCCCTTTTATTTCATCGATCTCATAATGTATAGAGTCTCTCTTTTATTTAGATAAATTAATTTTAGATTGAGCAATATTAAAACTAGTTATTCTCCAATTAAAATCTCGAAATATGTTTATTATTACAAGGCAATGTAATTTTTAAAATGATTTTTATTTATAAATATATTGATATATTATTTTTAGAATTAGCATGTCAAAAATATTAGAAAAATCATTAATTTGATATTCGTTTTCTAGGTCAAGTGCATCAAAATACAGAATAAATGATATCTTATACTTTAAATAAGCCTAGAGATCTAAATAATATATATATATATATATATATATATATATATATATATATCAAGATTTTGAATATGATATCAACATTACTCCATTTAATCTTAAAAGTTATTTATTTTCATATATGTATTATTCATGGATTATAAGTAATGACTGTAACGTTATAAAATCTTCAACAATATTAAAAGATTGATCAATTCATCATCAATCAATCTATAAATTTTATTCTATATATAAAGCTTCATTGTACGTTTGTTTCACAGTATTGTAATCGGTGATTTTAAAGTGTTTTTATATTAAAAAAATATAAAATTAATATTTTAATGATTTTAATATACTAAAATATATTTTTTCAATATAAATATAAAAAAATATTGTAATATATTTTTAATTAAAAAATTCAAACAAATCTACACCAAAAAAATACTTTCTCGCCGATGTAAAACCCAAAACAATGCAACTCATCTCCACGGACCCCACCATTTTCATCCCTCACTGTCCACGTGTCAAAAACCCAAATGATATCACACCAACTCTTAAACCCTCTGAATACCACATGATCACACCAACATAAATATCTCCCCTATCGCTTCACTCCCTCGTAAAACCTTGGCAAACCCCTCTAGACAATGTCCGCCACTTTTCGTTCTTCTTAAACCTTAAGAACTCCCTCAAATCAGATTTAGGGTTTCTCACTCAAATTTCCAAAACCTTGAAAAATGTTATCAACAGTTCTAAGAAGAACATCCTCTTCTTCTGTCCTAGCCACAAAGCGGGCTTTAGCCGCGGTAACCCTTCTACAACATCAATTAACGACCACTGCGTCACCAATAATTCTCAGAAACGGGTCCCTGTCCAGTGAGACTAGACCCTTTTTCTTCTTTTCTAGCTTCTCTACTCAAAGCTAGAGACTTTCATGTCAAATCTGGGCCGCTGGATTTTAAGTCGAGTTCGGTACCTGATTATGGCTATGATGAAGGGAAAGGAAATGAAGAGGGGCTTGAAATTTCAAGATTAGGGATTTCTCAAGAGATTGTCGGCGCTTTAGCTAAAAAGGGGATCACTAAATTGTTTCCCATTCAGGTAATTTAATCATTTCCATTTTAAGAAAATGAAAATCTAGTTTTTTTTTTTTTAATAATTAATTAAATTTTGGGTTTTTGTCTTTGATTAAATGAAATTTGATTATTGCTTTTTATATATTTACTGGAAATTTGTTTTTTGTGAACACACATTAAAGGTTTTTTTTTGTATTTAAATTAAGTTTTGATACTTTCATTCAAAGAGTTTTTTTAGCTAATAATTGAATTAAAGAAGTGTGATTTTTTTAAAAAAAATGTAGAGAGCTGTGCTTGAACCGGCGATGCAAGGGAAGGACATGTTTGGTCGAGCACGAACAGGAACAGGAAAAACACTTGCATTTGGAATTCCTATACTTGATAAAATTCTACAATTCAATGCGCAACACGGGTTTGTTCATTTATTGTGTTAATTTACTGACACAGGTGGATTTTATTTTGATTGAATTTGATTTCCTTGTTTTTTCGGGTTTCTTACTTGGCTGGTTTGCGTTGGGTTTGTGTAGGAGAGGGAGGTACCCATTGGCAATAGTCATGGCTCCAACAAGAGAACTTGCACGGCAAGTAGAGAAGGAGTTTCGTGAGGCGGCACCTAGTTTGGATATCATTTGTTTATATGGGGGTACACCTATTTCACAACAAATGAGGGATCTTGAATATGGTGTTGATGTTGTTGTTGGCACACCTGGTCGTATTATTGATCTGATGAAGAGGGGTTCACTGGTTTTGTCGGAAGTTCAGCATGTTGTTCTTGATGAAGCTGATCAGATGCTTGGTGTGGGATTTGTTGATGCTATTGAGACAATCTTGTCAAGTGTGCCTCGGAATCGGCATAGTTTGTGCTTTTCTGCTACAATGCCAAGTTGGATCAAAGAACTTGTTAGGAAGTACCTGAAAGATCCTCTGACTATTGATCTTGTAAGTGTGGGGATTTGCCATTTCACTGCATGGAGAGTTGAATAGATGTATGTGGGCACCATAATTTCTTATGTGATATTTAGTGTTGACCAGGTTTCTGCAAAGCCTGGGCCTTTATATTTATCTGAGTGGTTGAGTAGTTTATGTTGTTGATGCATTTGTGCAACTTTGTTTCATTACTGCTTGCAGTTTATAACATATAAAATGTATATTAGGTTGGAGATTCTGATAAAAAGCTGGCTGAAGGAATTACCCTGTATTCAATTGCCTCAGACTTGTATGCAAAAGCATCGATTCTCGGTCCTCTGATTACAGTATGTCTCAGGAGCTATTTGTTTTTTTTTTTGGTTTTCCATAACCTCTTAATGAGATTCTATCATGCAAACTGCACATGATGGAGAAACTTAATAATGATTCTTCCATTCACTTTCACCCTATCAACAATTTTGCTTTTTCAACTTTGGATATGTATGTTCTTAGGAACATGCTAAAGGAGGAAAGTGCATTGTTTTCACTGAAACAAAGCGTGATGCTGATCGATTGGCATATGCCATGGCAAAAACCTATAAATGCGAGGCTTTGCATGGTGATATTTCACAAAGTGTGAGAGAAAGGACACTTTCAGGCTTCCGAGAGGGGCATTTCAATATTTTAGTTGCCACTGATGTTGCTGCACGTGGTCTTGATGTCCCTAATGTTGATCTGGTGAGCTATATTATTTCACATCTTACTGTTGTAGTTCTGGTACAGGTAATTGGTTGATTGTAGAGGAGTCTTAGGTTTAATGTTATGCAACATGCAGCCTCCAAATTCTGCCCCTGTTGCTATAACTCATTCTATCATTGCAATAGCACAGACTAGTACTTCTGTCTTAAGTGGTTTCCTATAACATCTGCAATTAGATCTCACAAATCCTTGTATCGAAAGCTATCTTTTTTCTGATCTAACTTAATTTGGTTTATGTTCTTTCAAAATTACGAGACACTAAGGCCTCATATCTTAAATTCTTGCCCCCAAATCCCCAAATTACAAACATGTATCATATTCTTTGAAATCTTCCATGTTTCAACTATATTTTGAAACCAATTGTAAGCAAGTCAAAGAGCTATTTCAGCAAGCTGTCATTTCCTGGCCTGCCATTCCATTCTCGTGTTCTCATTATCACTCCCATTCACTGCTTGCTCAGATAATACATTATGCACTTCCAAGATGTTCAGAGACTTTTGTTCATCGATCCGGCCGTACTGGTCGTGCTGGGAAGAAAGGAACTGCAATTCTTATTTATACTCAAGATGAGGGCAGGCAAGTCCGGATAATTGAACGGGACACAGGGTGCAAATTCCTAGAGGTAACCACCAATCTCCTTTAATCCATCTCTATGTTTCATTTGTTTTGGATGTGTAAAATGCCAGGTCACCAAGATTCAATTGTGAATTTTGAGAAAATGACGTGCATATAGTTAGCATCAGAATTTTTAGAATCAGACTTATGCAATGTACAGATTATGACAGGCTCTTTTATGTGATTTCATTCCCAGTTCTAATTGAGTAATATGCATAATGTGGAAGTAAGTTTATGCTGAGAACCACATTAGTAGTGCACTGACCTCATTCACTTCTCTCCATTCCACAAGGATCCATGACATATTACTTGAGAGATTATAATTCTTTTGAGAACATCCTTTTTATTTTTTTCTATTTTAGATCAATATGAGTTGATGCACAACTGTGATGTAGCTGCTTCCATGTATGTGGTGTGGGAGTCCTTTGCAATGTGCATGTTCTGGTTTTTATGAGGTTCCACATGTATTCAGTATGTGTGTTCTATTTTTGATTGAGCTCAAGCAAAAATGGTGTCCTAATTGTTTTGTTTTTCAGCTCCCTAAGGTCGCTGTTGATGGTGCAAGCATAGACATGTACAATGACATGGGTCGTGGACGATTTAACTCATTTGGAAGCCCAAGAGGATATGGTGATGGTGGTCGATATGGTGGTCAGGGGAATTATGGATCTGGTCAAGGCTTTAGGAATTCTGGTTTTGGCCGTTCTGATGGTCAATTTTCAGGATCAAGTCGCAATGGCTATAGCAGAAATCAATCAGGGAATTTTGGCCGTTCTAGTAACTTTGGTGAGTCAAGAATGGACCGCTCCAGTAATTTTGGGGACTTCAGTTCAGGCCGTTCTAGCAGTTCCGGGGACTTCGGTTCAGGCCGTTCTAGCAGTTTTGGGGACTTCGGTTCAGGCCGTACTAGCAGCTTTGGGGACTTCGGTTCAGGCCGTACTAGCAGCTTTGGGGACTTCGGTTCAGGCCATTCTAGCAGTTTTGGCAACAATTCCAATAGGTCTCAGAATGATTATCATTTTAGACAATCTGCGGACTTTGGAGACTCCAGGAAGTGATGGCATGAACAACAAAGAATACAATTCTGACTTCATGAAATGGTATAACACTTGCTCCTACCAAACTCTTCTCACTGTTCCCTTGGTAACATAATATTTTAACTTGAGTAGTTCCACGTGTGAATTTTCTAAGAGATGCAATGCCAAAGAGTTCAGAAGATGTGGCTTTATCTATTAGTTGAACACCTACCAATATTGTGTCTTTCTTCAATTGACCAAACAATTGACTACTGAAGTACCCTGTAGGAGAATCTTGTACTGAGCTCTTAATACCTAAAGTAGAACTATCAAATTAATGGGATGTACACATCTGTAGTGCAAAAACCATTTGAGGTAAGAGGACTCGGAGCATTTCCCTTCGACTAGTAACCCTTAGTTATCCCATACACGTATTTGTACTGTGGTGGTGATCTCACCTACCTCTACATTTGATCATTTGAATTGGTGATCTCTGCCTCGGCATTTGATCATTTGAATTTATACAGGGATGATAATTTGTCAGCCCCTATGACATTTTGTCCTTATTACTTAAGGTTACGTGATAGAAATATAGATACAGAATGAAGAAAAATGTGTTTGGTTAAAGGGTTTCTCAAAAAATTATGAAAATGAATGTCTTTTCAAAACACACGTCGTAGGAAGACATGTTCCTGTCTGTCCACTGTTTTAAAATAGTATTCAAACACTACCAAAGAGATCAGCTTGTCGATTGCTTACACACAAGATTTGATGATCTTTAACATCTAATGGCCTGCATCACAGATGAAGAGGCAAGAATTGCATACGAAAGAAAATGGAGATCAGGATACAGTTGTTTGCAGGAATGGCTGAGTGGTTCTCTGGGCTTCAGTTGGAGAGGGGAGTTGTTGCTGGTAGTTCTAGCTATTTTTTATTTTAAAAGGCAAATGGTTTGCTGTTTATATTATGAAGTGAAAAATAAGGTGACTGTCATTCAGATAATTAGAGAAAAGAGCTTTTATATGGAATCTATTTCTGGTTTAGGATTTTTTTTCTCAGCTATTTCTTTGCCTCACCAATTTTTTATGTTTTATTAGTTAATATTGACATTTGCTGATAATCATACTGTCAACTTTATTAATCTATTTAATTAAATTAAAGGGGTATACAAAAATATTTTCCAGAAAATACTTACCATACAAAAAATGTTTATTTGGTATGTATCTTATAATATTTTGAAAAAATGCACGATCCTTATTCGTTTTCTTGATCACCTTTTATCCATCATATACATTATGTTTTGGTTCCATGAGGGTTCTTGATTTAAGATTATCTATATACATATATATATACTATGATGAACACTGCCAGTTTCAAGCTCCGGCAGACCCCTGCTTATCGATATCAAAAATAAACAGAGATCTTGTATCGAAAAGGTCGATACCTATAAACAGGCAGCATGCGTGCTTTCCCTCCCATGAGAGAACAAAAATAGTTCGGAGATGAGTAGCAGGTTATTTCAAGTTTCTTATTATAATTTAATTTGAATATAATTGGTAAATAAATTTATATATTTAATTACATTAAAAATAAAATTCATTTTATTTTATATATTAAATTCATCACCTTAACCTTTTTTTAAAGTATGTATTTTATAAAAAAAAAAAACTAATTTTTAACATTAAAATTTGAAATTATAGATGGAGTTCAATCTTTGATTTATTTTTAAAAATTAAATTTTATTTGAAATTCAATAATTAACTGAAAAAAATTATTCTGATCATAAACTTTTATTAAAACCTCTAAATTTCAATTCAGAAGATTACAAACATTCTGCAAGTAAATCCAGCATTCATGCGAAAGATAAATATGGCTTGGCTTCAACTCTTACCTTGTACTCTTGAAGCCGAAAGGGGCATATGGAGGGAAATCTTCTGAAGAATCGACTCGTTTCTCGTACACAAAATTTATAGGCAGTTGTTGTCTTCATTATGGGGCCAAGAAGTGATGAGACCTATGCACTAATGTACATGTACAATATTGTGTAAAATTTCATGCATTGAAGAGTTTTCTAAACGGGCCATCCTTCCGGTCTTTTGCTGCTTCGGTTAGAGCGAGGAACCGTTTGAAACCCGTTGTGGCGGCACCGCGTCCGAGGGCAGCAGCTCTAGTAAGTACATCTTCTCGGGAAGCAATAAATCCAGCTGCAGAGTTGGCAATTGCAGGAGTTGCGGGAACAAGGGGAGCAGCTGGTGAGACAGATGGTGCGATTGAAGGTTGAGTGATTGCAGGGCCGTGCTTGTTGAAGTCGTCAAGTATAGTCTGCTGATCTGCTTTTTTAAGACCCTGATCAACGAAGAGCATGTCAGAACAATGAAATTTGATTTTTAAAAAAAATGGCAGAGTTGCTTGTATAGGTTTAACTACCGAGATGTTCAGAAACTTGAAAGTTGCTGGGGCAAAACACAGATTTTGAACCTGATGATTTCTATAGAATTTGCGGTGCCACACAACTAGAAAGCAGGAATTGCCATGCTGAAGTTTGATAGGTAAAAGTATCTATGATTGTGGAACCAAATATGCATTCCTTTCTCATTTTTAAGTGGGAATAAAACTTGTGTTCCTAATTAAGCACGCCAAATAAATCACAAAAAGTTGAACCGAATCCGTTCACCACGTCTACATGAGGTCAATATTTTTAGGCCTCATGCAGAATGAAATTGCATTAGTCTCTTCCTGGGGGTGGGGGAAGGAAATGAGAGAAAAGAACGAGAGAACAAGTAACCTTTAGCTCCAGAATTCGCTGAAACTCCATTGGTGTTCCCTCTGGTAGCAGTGCCCTATATGTATCTGCCACAGAATCAACTGGGGACAGTATAACCTGTAAAATGATAATTACTTTTTATTAAGAGGGGAAAATGTGAATGAGCTGTGAAGTAAAAACCCATCACAAAGTTCATTACAAACCTTCAAAAGTGCTTCAGCTTTACTCATCTCACGGCTCACAAACTTTGAATAACTAGCGGCACTTGAAGTCTGTTTCAACAAAGTAGAACAAAGAAAAACAGTTTAGTTTGGGCAACAAGGCCCAACCAATCATATTCTGAATACCAATGGCTGATATATTATCACTCCTGTGAATCTGGGCAGTGAGGCTCGATGAGAGTTACTGAAGAATAGCACCTTCCAAAGCTGGAAGGCTTCAATCTAAGCAGTATGCAATTCTTAAATTCTACCACTGCTCTTTGACCACTGCTTACTGAAGAATAACACCTTCCAAAGCTGGAAGGCTTCAATCTAAGCAGCATGCAATTCTTAAATTCTACCACTGCTCTTTGACCATATGCTTGAATGTACAAATGTTTATACAGGAGAGCTAAATCACCTGTCGACCAAGGGAAGGAATCTCCAGAAGAATTGTCTTGACAGCTTGGGTATCTAGAAGCATCTGCAATTGCATAATGCAATTTGTAATATCTGAATTACATTAAACAATAAAAAAAATAAAAGGTTCTGAGGATTTTTTTTTATTTTCTATTTTTAAGCTATTATTTTCACAAATATGAATAAAACAGATTATTTGCTTGCTTATATACTCTTTTCAAAGGCAAGAAGTCAACAAAAAAAATGCAATCTCACTCATCTGTTTGTATAGAAGTTTTATGATAAGATATTGAATTGTCAACTAGTTTGCATGCACTAATGCATAGTCTAAGAAATTTGAATTTCATAGAAGAAAAACTTATTCAAGAAAAAAATAAATTTCAGTTGGTGCACGGGATGCATCACATAATGTAACTAACAGCTGCGTTACAGCTAGATGCATGAATTAACAATCCTTGAGTTTTAGTCATTGAAGCCAACAATCTAAACCAAGAAAGAGCAAAAAGAAACAATCAAAATTAGTCCATACTTGTTGGGCTCCAGTTTCTGATATTTGCTTGCATTTGAAAATGTTGGCAAAGAAGCGTGGGCCAAGGGATGATGCTAGCTGCAAAAAAAATTCAAAATGATCACTTTACTTTGAGTGGAGAAAATGTATTAACCATGCAAGGTCATGTGATAACCAAAGCAAAGAGTGGCATCACCCTCAATAAATGATGCTGAATGTGACATTAAGTAAGATCTAAAACATAAAGTGCCATAAATGGGAAAAAGAAACCAAATAATGATCTGTGGTAAATAATGCACTAAGTTCTAAGACCAAGATAGCAATAATATCATCATGAACTCTCCCACTCCAATCACCTTGTCCAAGAAGTACTGGAAGTGTATCGGTGAAAGGAGTCTTCCTAGTGCCGGAATGCTGCTTGAGAGGATCATATTTATGCCATTCACATACCTGCAGAAAATAGTTCAGTATTTTTGTGGAATTTGTATCCAACCTAAGTATTAGAATAGAATTTTAAACAATGCAGATTACTCTGATTGGTCGCCAACACTTTCAAGTGTTGCCCATGGAACACGAGTCATTGCAGCCATTTCAGCATCAAATTTAGTTTCCAGGCCATGCACCAGGGTCATTAATGCCTCTGTAATAAGCCCTGAAAATTCTTCCTGCACAATTGAATGACTCCCGTGCTAGATATATGAAAAGCAGAATTTCTATGACAGAATCTATTGATGGATGAGTAGTACCTCAACTGCTGACATATCCACTCCAGTAGCTAATTGATGATCGATTATTTTGGATACACTTTCAGCCAGTTCACCAGACTGTCAAAAGAATAAAACCAACATTATGAAGATTTCAGAGTATCACCTGTAGGAAGGACAAATGAATAGCCAACTTGATGCTGGGTACACCCACCACTTCCAATCAGAGGAAGCAAGCATCATACTAACTTATTATTTTTGAGAATAGGCTTCATTAATAGCATTTACATGCTGCCTATATTGGAAAGAATGACTGAACACCCAATATTGCAACTTTGTGCATCAGAACTACAGTGATGATGAAGCTTGGTAAATGAACAATATCACATAGGAAACTGACACTTCAGTTACCACTGGATCCGATCATGACAAGCCACTCAAATCATAACCACCGAAACATCTTTGCCTGAAACTTACAATTAGGCCAGCTACGAAGGCCAAATTCTTGTTACTGAGTTAGATACAAAACATGGTTTTAATTCAGGTCACTATAACCATCAATATCCATTTTAATTACTTTTCAAACTCAAAGTCAACAATTGGAATGCCTCTAGTAAGACTAGTTATTGGTGCAAGAAATAAGAAACCCTATTGTTCATGGACCACGTTTTGGTATGACCAGTTGAGAAAACTCCTTCGGTGCAAGAAATAAGAAACCCTATTGTTCATCACCACCGAAACTTACAATTAGGTCAATTATAAAGGCCAAATTCTTGTTACTGATTTAGATGCAAAACATGGTTTTAATTTCAGGACGTTAACCATTAGTATCCATTTTGATTATTATACTTTTCAAACTCAAAGTCAGTAATTGAAATGCCTTTAGTCAGAGAAGTTATTGTTGCCAGAAATAAGAAACCCTAGGTTCATGGACCACACTTTGGTATGACCGATTATGAAAACTCCTTTGTCCAATACCTCTTACTGTTTTTTTAATTCAATGTCATCATATAACTAATTGGGACTCAAATGAAGGGTTGTAAATGTTGGTTCATGATTTATTGCAACCTTGGAACTTAATTTTCTGGTGTAGGTGGCTTTGCTTTAACTTGTTAAAGAGTATGGGAAAAACAAAAACACCTTAGATAATGAATTATGGTTGGAGATTCAGTTTTTTTTGTCCTTTACATATACTTCTGCCAACAAAATGATATGGAAGATAGACAAATGCAAACAAAATAAAAGAAGATAAAAGTAACAGACAGAGAAACTGGCTGACCGTTATTTGGCAGTATTCAGCTGAATTGACAATGAAACAAATCACCCTTTCATCTCTGTCAGATGTCTGTCCAAAATGAAATTATAAGCAAAAAGCAAATAGTTTATGTAAGAGATAACCTAATTTAAGCAATTATGAAATTCTGATATGTATGCTGATACCTTTATTTGTCCATCCATGCCCGTGGCTGCTGCAACAATCCCCATACCACCCTTAGGAAGTCTTGCCTTGAGCTTTGTCGCATATGCTTTGAGAATTCTTTCAAATACCTAATGATGGAAGGAAAATAGGATAAGCTTACTCCAATATTTTCTATACTCCTATGGCAGAGGCCATCTCATCAAGCTTCAAGGTCAGTTGAACACAAAACAATCTGTAGAATCCATTTTCCAATTAAGATATGGTTTAAAAGTTGAAATAACCTATTCTGCAATAGCAACTACACAAGTTCCATTCCTCTTAAAATGCCCAACTGACTAGGAGAAACTATTTGAGCAACTGGAGTCTGAATTGTTTTTAATTTCTTTCACAGCTTCCAATAGAATTGTTATTGTTTCTTGTTTAGTATGAAAGCTTTAGGAAACTAACCTAAAATCATAAACTTTCCAAGGTACATTGACGGGATAGAAAAGTGATATTCGTTGATAATTTCCAAATGACATTTATATGTTACATGAAATTAGAAAAATTCTCTTTAAAATCCCATCACCACCCATGTGCACATAAAATTCAAAATGCATTTCTATTTCATGGATTAGAACCTGATGTTTCACTCCCCATTCAAGGAATCATCATTATTATGGATTCCAATGAAAAATGTACATTGTTTTGAAGAGAGTTCAATGAGCAATCATAAGAAAATTTAATTTGAACTTCTTCCAACCCTTGAAATGGGAGTTTTCTCATTATGATCATAAGTGATCCATAGCAATTTCATCCCTCAGGGACACTTTAAAACTCAGATTCTCTACATCCTCCATATGAATCAGCAGCAACTAGCAAAGCCAATTCTAAGAAGTAGAAACCTAGTCCCTTCTGATAATATTTCTAAGCATCAAGTTCATTTAAATATTTAAGATACTGAATTATTCAAACTGCAACACTGACAATAATAAATGAAAACCAAGATATGAATTCAGAGGAGGTACCTTGAACAAATTTAATAATGTCTGGTTCTTTGTGAGATTACTACACCTCTTTAAACTCCTCTTAATTATAAGAAACAACTGAAAACACAACAGAGTTCCATGTCATTGGAATACAATGCAACTGTGAAATTCTTAAGCAGACATGCAAAGGTGTAGGATCAAGTGTCAAGGTAACCATTTCATCGCTATTTCAGCATCTTGCTGTGGTAAGAGCACACCTTTCCAGATACTGTCTAAAGTGCAGATCTGTGAACACATAATGCATTTGTACACTAAATGGCAAGCAGAAATGTTGACAGCTATTACAAAATTTCCTATTGAGACTACAAGAAGCAATTGAGAGAATAACTCAGTTGGCTGTCTAATAACCTAACCCCGTGAACTATTAATTTTTATAATCAATCAAAAATAAATTGAAAAAGGAAAAAAAAATTGCCACTAAGAAAAGGCATCTAGTCTATTGCACATTTAAGAAAAACTAAGTTAACAAGAAATTCCATCTAAAACTGATTGAGACTTCACTCTTAATGCAAAAATGAGCAGTACAAGAAGCATTTAAATGGCTATAGCCTTGAAGGGAAAATTTTTGGAGATTGATGCAAGGCAGATAACACTAGGCATAATACAGTATATGCTTATTGTACCAGATATGTGCTTCACTAGCAACCTATTATACATGTTTTCCGTCTAACACTTCCACCCACAATCTGGAGATCTAAATTGAAAGCAAATAAATGCATAATGATCAACAATTACAGGAAACTCACACCAGGAAAATAAGTCAACTTGTTCTAAAAGAGAAAACAACTAAAGGGGTGTAATATTTAATTAGCACTGCAAAAACAAAGTGCTAATAAGGTATATTAACTACCATGGAGTCATCTGCCAGGTATCTGTAAACTATATATAACTACTGTTAAAACATTTTGGTTACTAGTAATGACGTGAAATACAATTTATGTCCAGCTGCTTACCTGCATGCTACTTGTTAAGACATTATTCTGACCACCCTCCTCAATATCCCATGTTTCCTCCTGTGATAAGAAATTACAGTTCATTGAAAAATAAGCACAAGGCCATTTCAAGATGCATATGTAGAGAACTGTTATAGCCACACAACCTGAACAAGTTTTTCCAGATTCTCCATCAGTGTTCTCTGTTCCAGTTCAATATATACTATCAAATGAGGTTCAAAGCAAGATGATATGATTCCGTGGAAGTTAAACTGCAAAATCAATGAGCACAGACAATTGTCAAGAATTAAGAAAATCTGTAGCAAGGTAAGAAAATCTGTAGCAAGGTAAGAAAATGTTAATATCAAAATCGAATCAGAAAGACCACATAAATATCCTGAGATCCGAATATCAGAGAGATGAAAAGGAGATATTTATTGAGTTAAATTTCATGACGCATCCACGCAGAGGATCTTTTTATCATTCTTGTAGCATTGAATAATAGTCAATCTACAATCTATATTGGTTCAATAACTAAGAGACTTCATAATAAGATCTGCCTAATGATCTTGGAAATCACCATCAATTTCAAATTTCTGTCCACTGCAGCATATGTATTAATAGCCATTCATATCATAAAGCGTATTTAAAGCTATTATTAAACCATGTCTAATGGAAAGATATGAGAATATCTACCCCAGCCCCTGGCACTGACAAATCTTTATTTTCATCCCTCTCCTGCAAGCACAGAACACCAGAAGGGGAAACAATTAGCTTGATAACAAATTTTAGCAATATTTTAATTACTTATCAGACAGTGTTCAACATACATCAGGCACGCTCCCTTGGTTTGCAGCAAATTTTTTTTCATATTTCTTTCGAATATCTGACACGTTTTGACTATTTTCTTTACCAATTTCTTCAATCTCATTTCCAATCTCTGTACTTCGAGTGCCTCCACCAAATTTCTCAGCCAACTCATCCTCAAATTCACGAGTTCTTTGTAGTGCCTTTAGACAATTGTCAGAGCATAAGTAACATCAGGAGAGGTCAAACCGTCATCCAGAAATAAAGAACTGACAAAAAAATACATGCTAAAAAAATTAAATATGATTAACATTGCCAAGGAGTCATCCAAGATATTAGAGAGCAAAATGAAAGGTTTTGTGTGGTGATGCAGTCTCTCAGGGATTAAAGCCAGATGGAGCTGCATAGCTTTTCAAGTAAAAACATGCTACAGGATTGCTTAAAATAAAGATGAAGTTACTCAAAATAGAGCCTGGAAAAGTAAAAATCAGCAATACCAGAGAAATCACCATGAGCAGATTTCTTTGGCATGGAAAATGAGTAAAGTAACACTCAATACAATATCTACTGCTATACTGTGATTGTTTCAAGAAAAAGTTCAGCGACATGTATGAGCAAAAGAATGGTTACCATCAACAAGGTTCCAACATCAGGCTTCTCTTTGAGGTAATCAAGTATCACCTCCAGTTGCTTTCTGTAAACACATTGAAAACAAACTTTATGGTTATTTACATTATTATCTTACAAATAAAGCACTGCTGTTATTCTAGAAAGATTATGTGGCTTGTACTCGAAAAATTATTAAAGTTTAATGCCAAAATACAATGACTTACCTTGTCTTCTTACAGAATTGGATACAGAGCCGGTAAGGAACATGCCATGAGGGAGGAAAGATCTTCCATGTATCCTCATTTGTTCTTATCCGACGCTTGATCCATGCATATCTTCGTTCAGTTTTATCCAGCTTAGCTAGTTCTGGTCAAATAGAGAAGGAAAATTCAAAATTAAGGATATACAAAAGCATGGCACTATAGAAATATATGGACAAAATAAAATGGCACAACAGAAATGTAATGCAAATGCGACAGACCAGCTCCTTCAAAGATCTGTTCATATGAAGTAAGCTCCCTGCTGCAAAAATTATTTACCAACTCTTCCCTCACAGATGGCTCTAAAGCATCAACAACTAAGCATGCATCAGATAAATGCTGAAGTAAATTAGCTTCCTCTGTTTCTTTTCCAGTACCTAAGCTGAGATAAAATAACACACAAAAAAGAGAAATAAAATAGATAGTGTGTATCTCAAGAGAGGTGGAAGGAATAGACAACAGCAATGTACTTGAAACATGAATATGATTAGTTGCTCTTCCTTCTATATATCAGCCTTTTGGAAACAGCTCGCTCTCTTTCATTTTACTTTTTTTTCATTGGTCTTGTTTTCTAGAAAACTCTAATCAAAATTTAGGTTATAAATGAGAAGAACTGTGCAAAAGTTTTAAACATCCATAGCAGCTAAAAAAAGTTGGAAAGCATATTATTCTTCAATTGGATATAACAAGATGGGTGGGTCAATTAGCAGACTTGAATCCCAAAAAACAGTCACCATATTTTAATGACAAGAAATTACTCATTTAATGACAAGAAATTACTCATTGTGTATTAATCAAAAACATATATGCACATTAAAATAGAAAAAACAAAATATAAAAGCAAATTAGTGTAGGAGAAACTCAGCTTTGAATAGTATATATTATAACAGCTCACATATCTTTAACAAATGCAAGAAAGAAGAAAAATACAGAATAAAATCGAGATGCATATCATCTACAACTTTTACATACTGCACAATAGAAATATCAAATCACATGCATAGTTTAAAACAATACTAAACTGGTTCGTATTATGCTTATTCAGAAATCAAATTCCAAACCTAACAGGTATTAATCTCGAGTCCAAAATCCTACAGGTTTGTAATAAATTCTTGAACATAAATACAAGATTCTCTTCAAGTTCAAGGCATGCAGATAAAAAAGGCAAGCACAACAGCAGAGGATAGGAATTTCGAATAGCATACTCAGGCATTGGTTTTCTTGTTCTCGCAGGTGAAGGTTAGGTCCTATTAGGTTTGTGTGGATTGCTTAAATTTGTAATCCCTGCTAAAAAACTCCAATTTCTCTTCGTGAAAAACAAGTGCAGCAATAAAGAAAGAGATGAGCATACCTTGAGAAATCCGAAAATACATGCGACTTGAGCAGTTGCTTAATATTTTTAAACTTCTCCCTGAGCTCTGTGATCTTTGGTATATCCCTATAGGCTTCAAAATGACTGCATAATTGATTTACTGCCTGGAATTCATCATGAACCAGCGTGTTTAAAGAAAAATGCAAATCAAAAGAGTAACAGCAAAGAGCTCCAATAATATTTCAATAACATTCAGATCCATAGACAATACACCATACAACTGAGACAGTAAAGGCCAGATATTAGACATGAAATTGATATTCGAAAAGTTTCAGTTTCCAAGGGTGTTCGCATGGTGAAGATTTAAATGGGTAAACAATGGGCCTTTTAACAAATTTTTAAGGATCTCGATTCACTTATACTGAATTTATAAGAATCACAAGTCTCCTGTGTCTCAATGTTGTGGTCCCAGTAAGTTAGTAAATTACTGCAAAGGAGCAATTCACTCATTTGCATAAGTCCTAAGATAATTGCATGTTCATCCCCAATGGAAAGCATTGGGCAAAAAAAAAAACATTTAAGCAATGGAATACATTAGTCTCTATCTGAAATCACAGAAATAAAAGAAAACGAAATCATTGAAATAATGTTTAGCTAGATACACAAAAAGTAAAGCACCTCTTAATCGCAAAAATAGAAAAATACAATGATGCCCTAGCAGATTAGGTACCTCCAGCTGGGCAGCTGCCTCCTTATATTGTCGTTTGGAAGCCATTACTTGAAGCTGCTCAACAGCAGACACTGCCATAGAAGCAAAACACATGTTATCACCAATTTATGCACAAAATGTTCAAATAAAACATTAAAGGATTTAACACAATTTACTTTTGCTTTTTCTAGAGTGAAAAAAGGTGTGGCATCTCTCCTAGGAATGGGACTTTTGGACGCAAGACAAGGTGTGATGCTCAGAAAGCTGCACCCATGTTCCAGGATATAGATGATGAACACATGTTTTGATGAAAACAATCATTTGCATATGAGGTCGAAATACCAGTTTTCCAAGGATTTTTTTTCATATTTTCTTTGATTCTGTTTCAATAAAACAACTTATACATGAATGGTAAAGTTTACCGTGATCAGAAGTTCAACCAATATATCTGATCTATATAATGTTTTTATTTTTCAAGTTTAATTTTTCCTTGCAATAAAATATCATATTAATCAACTTGCAAGAACTTGTGTCAAAACCTCTAACAATCCGATTTGAATGACTTTTTCCAGCAAACTTTATGTAGTTAATAATAAAAAAAAAATCACCAGTTATTGCATACTAATGGTTCCAATTACAGCAACAGGTTTTTATTGGCATGACCAACCTAACATGGTAAGACGATGAAGAGCTGTAATTGTGGTTGTTATATGCTTCTTTGCAAAATCCAACTTCTTGATGTCACGACATATTTCCTGAACCATCGTCTCACTCTGCTCAGCTTTAGATTTTATTTCCCGAATCTTGTACATGAGTTCCTACTCATCAAGGAAAAAATAAAAAACCATTCACAACTGTCTACCAACAAGAATAATACATTTACAAAACACAAACTGTACTTAATCCACAACTCACCTCCACAGCATGTGTAGCAGCAGCAAGATCTTCCTTTGCTTTCGTTCTTGAATTGCTCTAAATCACATCAAAATGCACATAACCACAGCCGTTAAAACACAGACACAAGCCTATTTCTAATTTCTAAGCTCTAATTCTCTATTTCCTCAATTCATAACACATTTACATATGACACTCCATCTACTACCAAAAACAAATAAACAAAAATCTTGGCCGCCGAAATAGTTCGAGGCTTCACAATGTCAAGGCAGATTCAACTAACAAACAATTAAAACGCACAAAAAATCACAATTCACGACCTGTTGCCGAACAGCGGATAGTATTCCAGAATCTACGCGACGAATCTCACTATGTATCTTTTGCATCAGCGGCTCAACTCCAGATAAAGACGCCTCTGCGTATCAATTCACGAATCAATCAACGTATCATACTCCGAAATATAAACACCATTTCCACTAAATTTAACACGTGAATTACTTAAAAAGAAAACCTGTAGGAAACATCTGGTTGATATACTCCAATGCACTTGACTTGTCCATCTTTGAAAAAATCAAACGCCAGATTTCTTCAAGTCGCTGAAATTCACCTAAAAGGAGAATTAGATTACGAAAATCTTATGAGATCTACGTTTCTGAGAGTGATTGTGAGATCTGAGAGGTGGTTGGTGATTTACCTGAAGAGAAACGACTTGTCGTTTGGAGGAACGATCTTCTTCCTCCTCTCGATCACTGGACTCTGTGTATGTCTGTCTGTCTTTCAGTTTTTGCTTCAAGCTGTTCAACGTTCAATTTTTCTTGACAAATGGGAAAAATAAAAATATATTTGTGTATTTTGTTTTCAACGTTTCACTTTCATGAGATAGTTCTCCTCTCGATTCCTCTCGACTTGTCGTTTAACCTCTCTTTTTTATTACCGTTATTGTAAATTTGTAATAGTTCTCTTCTCTTTTGCTGAAATAATGTGGGTCACTTCACGGGCAATGTATTCTTAAAATTATTATTTTTTTGTTTGTATTATTAAAATAATTATTTTTATCTTTTTAAAAAAATATTTTTAATATCATGAATCTCATCAAAATAATTTAAAACATTTTTAAAATATAAAAACAAATTGTGCTAATAAATGCTTCTAGAAAGTGTTTAATAGTGTAAGTATAGTTATATTTTCAAAGTATTTTCACTTACAAAATGAATTAAAATAATATTTTTTTATTTTAAAAAAATTATTTTTAATATTAAAATAATTTAAAAAATTCATTTAAAAAAATCAAATATTTTTTTTTTAAAAAAAGCATTTTTATGTGCTTTTCAAACAGCCCCTAGTGGGTTAGGTTTAGTTTTTATGGTTAGCCATTATTTAGTAACATATAATAATTTTTTTTTTTTTTATTCAGTTTTATTCTCTTTTTTTAATAGAAAATTAGATAACATGTTCGTTTTTTAAAGTTTAAGAGTATTTTTCGAAAAAAATCAAAATTATATTTGTATTGTATTATATTGTTTTCTATTTTTTTTTAAAATAACATGACAAAATTATTTTTAAATTAAAATTAATTTCTATTATATTTTTTACATATAGCGAAGTCAATGTCCTTATTACTATTTTAATACATGGAGGAGTTTTTCCAATTGAATCATTTGAATGTTGAAAATGTTCAATTATATATTTGTCTTATTCCATGATATTAAACATATATTATTACTAATATATGAATTCAAACTAAAATACATGGATAAATATGGATCAATTTCACTTGTTTTATTAAATAAATAGATTCAATAAATCTCAAGTGTTATGAAAAACTAGCAAAAAATTATTGATTAATGTCACAATAAGATATAAACTAGAAAGAATACAAAGTTTAATGTGATTCAACATTGTATTTATATCCACATGAGAAACTTTTAATTTTACTATATCAAGATAAATTGCATTACTATTTTATTGTTTTTACAAAGTTAAATTTCTATTCATTGTTTTTTTTTCTAAGATTTGATATAAATCTATCTTCGTAATTTTTAAAAATTACCTTATTAAATCAAATTTTAGTTGTTCTAAGGATTTAATTTTAGCATTGCATGTATCTTTGTATTTTTAATACTTAATGGTATACTCTATAGTATAATTTTACAAACTCGAATATTAAAGTTTATAACTAAATCTTAATATTATAAATGTAAAATGAACAAAATAATTGACAAATGATTTTTGATGTTTTGGTCAAACCCTAACAAGTAATCGGTTTGATGTCCATTTTTGTATTTTAAAATATGATAAAAGATGTAAAACATTTTTTTGGTATGTTTAAGAAAATATGATCATAAAGTTTTTTAGGATTCAAATGTATATATTAAAATAAAATATATTTTTTTTGTTTTTAAAATAAAGATTTTTTTTTTGGAAATTTTAGAGAGAAAAATGATATTTTATATCAAATTTGTATCTTATGAGTATAAGTCCACAATGAACTATCTCATGATGTATGCAAATATGATACCATCATTTTGGTGCAAGTTTAGTCAAATTTGATGAAGAATATAAGCATTAAATACATATGCAAAGTAGTCATCTATGTTGTCTTTTCAAAGAAAGTTGAAGATGAACAATAACCCAAACTATATCTTTTTGGCAAAGCTTTTATTTAGTCATTTGATATCTTATTTCTCTTATTTAACTTCAAAATTTTTTTTTATTTTATGCAATCTTACACCTAACAAACTTCAATGACAACCCCAAATTTATATGTGTTTTTTTCTCATCTTGATCTTGAGTCTTAGAGTCATGTATTTTAATCCTCAATTAACCATTAAAATGTTAATTTCTTTTAATTTCATCCCCTGATTTTAACCAATTAAGTCCTCAAGATTTGACATCTTTTATGGAATGATTTTTGGTTGATAATCTCTTCTATTTAGCCCTTAATTGACTACAAAACTTTAATAATCTTGCATTTTTACCCTTGATTTCAATCAAATGACTTAGTAAAAATTAAATTTGTTTATGTATAATTCTAATCTTCTCATTTAAGACCAATTTAAGTTCTCAAACTTGATTTTCACGAATTGAGCTAATAAAAAATCAATTTGACTCATTTAAAGTACAATTAAATCCTTGCACTTAATTAAATCTTTCAATTGGTCTCAAATTATTTTTTAAACATAATTAAAATTTATGTTGGCCCATTATTAAATCAAAATTGACTTATTAAAAATCTAATTATGCTTCAAATTTATTTTTTTATGCGAATATGTCCAATTATAATTTGTTTTGACCTTTGAGTTTGCATTGTTTTCTCAATCTTATGGACAATAGAGATACAATTGTGCTCTTGACTTAATGCAAAAAAAAATTAGTTTGACTTCTCCACCATGTTAATGTGACCTTTGAGCCTTACTCAAATCAATCATCGATTCAAGTTTCAAAATTATGGTAGAACATTTTTCAAGGGTGTTTACCTCATGGTAAACTAAACTCCGACTTCATGCAAAAATCTCGTCTTACAAACTTTTAATAATATTTTAAAAATTAATAAAACATTGTAGGGTGTGATTAAATTGTAATAAACATACCTATAAAATACTATTAATTGATATTAAAAAAATATTGAAAGATGTTGCTAAATTACTATAGCCATACCTATTAATCACTATTCGTTATAATTATTTACAAAATACTAAAAAGCATGGTGAAATCATTACAACTAAACCCATAAAAACATTATCGATTATAATAATGTTTCATGTTTTTTTTTCTTCTTTTTTTCTTCTCAATTTCAACCTTCATAATTAATTCTATTTTAGGTGAGGCTTTATATATATATATATATATATATATATATATATATATATATATATATATATAGGGTGCAAGTTTAATAGATTAACCTGAATTGATCTAAACCATGTTTTTTCAAACATTTTTTTTCTAATTTATTTTTTACAATTTTATCTTTCAATATTAAGTTGATTGAAAACTAGACTTTGTAATTTTTTTATTTGTTTTCTATGAGTTTATCTTTGTATCATGATTTGGGCACATGTTTTATAGGTTGACCTTTGTTTATTTTCATTCTTTTTTAATTGATTTTTTTTAACCAGTCTTCATATATATTTTTTAATTTGTTTTTAAAGGGGTTTATCTTAACTTTATGATCTAGGTCACGTGTTTGAGATGTTGGCATGAATTACTCAATTTATTTTCATTTTTCTTTTTTAATTGATTTCTTTTTTACAATTATACCCACCAATAACTTTATTTATTTTGTTTCAATTTCATCTTTTAATATAAGATTGTTTGGAAACTAAGCTCTTTTTTTTTCAATTTGTTTTCTATGAAGTTATTTTGTCTCATGTTTTTTTTTTTTTAAATTTTAACTTTCAACATTAGATTTGTTGAAAATACAACTTCATAACTTTTTTTTTATTTTTTTTAATGAAATTATCTCGGTCTCATAACCTTAGTCATAACTTTACACATGTTAGCTGTAGTTTTTTTTTTTTAATTTTATTTTATTTTTCAATATTAGGTTAGTTGGCAATTGAGTTTTGTATTATTTTTTTATTTACTTTATATGATTTTTTTTGCTTTCATGATCCAATTTGTGGTTTTGTAAGTTAACATGAGTTGACCAATGCATTTATTTTTCATTTTTTTTAATATTGGGTTAATTAATAATTATTTTTTTATATTTTTTTGATTTGTTTTTCATAAGATTATCATGATCTTATGACCCGAGCCGAAGATTTATTAGGTTAATCCGAATTGATATAGTATTTTAATAATATTTAAAAAAAGATAAATAATATTTTAAGTTTTCAAGGGTTGACTAACAAGTCTTGTTAGGATGAATACACTGCTTAATGGATTAATTATAATATATCAATAATAATCTCACATTATTTATTTCCCATACTCTATCTTCACATTCACTCGAAACAAAACCAATCATCATTAAGCCAAACCTCAAAAGCACTCTAATATTGTTTTGGTGATGTTTTAATTAAAGAAAGCAATTAATAATTAATTGTTAATCCAATAAAGTAAAAAAAAAGCAAAGCACTCCAAAAAGGCAGATCTATACAGCGATCATACAAAAACAGGTGGCGGGTAACCTTTCATTATTACAAAATAGTACAATAATAATTAATTAATTAATTAAAATTTTTATTCATTCCACTATAGATTCTCTTGATGCCCAAACAGGCACTCTCACTTTCCCTCTTGCCAACCCGCATTTCCTCTCTGTTTCCCATTTTCAAGAATTCAAATTCCTCACCCCCCAATCCCTAAAAAACGCTCACAGATTCTCCATTTTTGAAACTCATCCTCTCAAAATTCCATGGAAGAAGAAAATCCAGTTGCCAAGCATCAAGATTCCACTTCAGGTTCCCCTGATCATTCTCAGGTAACTCTATCATTCCCTCATTCTTTCACTTTTTTGTTTAATTTTAGTTACTGATTTTTATTTTTAACTTTCTTTCCAGGTTTGTTCAAGAAAACCGAGCCTCAGTTCTCTAGAGATACCAGCAAGGTCGCTAGAAACAGAATTTACGAAGATCGAAATAGCGCAAAGCCCTAGCTCCGCTAAACCAGGCTTGCCGCCGCGGCCGAGTTCAGCTAAATTTAAGTCGACGGTGAAGAGTTTGCTTCCGCAGAGAAGTTTAAAAGCGAAAAACTTTACACAAGATGGTGAAAAAACGGTGCTAATTATTCCTGATACGCCGCCGTCTGATAGTCCTGTTGCTAAGCCTTCTACTTCGAGGTCGTTTTCGCTTAATAAAGTTCTGTTTCCGATAAAATCGACGAATTCTTTGCCTGTTACGCCGTCTGCGAATTCCGATCCTGAGGCCGTGCAGGATCGAAATGTTGATTCTTGTTCTGATTACGATGTAAGGATTTTATTTTTGCTATTATTTTATTTTTCAGAAATTCGGAGAATCTAGGCATAGTTGAGGTCATGTTTGTCATTACGTTTTTGCGTAAATACAGGAAAAAAATTTTTATTTTTATTTTTTTAGATTTTTTTTATATATTTTTTAAATTATTTTCGTGTTATATTAAAATAATTTTTTAAAAAATAAAAAAAATATAATTTTAATATATTTATAAATAAAATAATATTTTTAAAATGAATCTCAACTATATTATAGATACTTAGCGCCATTTGAAAGTTATCGAGATTGTTTTTAAAAATATTTTTTATTTAAAAATATATTAAATTATATATTTATTTTAATATCAACACATCTAAAAACAATAAATTTTTTTTCAAAATCGCTGCTTTTTGAAACGTATAAACAAATATGCCATTTAGAATGTTTAGAGTTGTATTACGGGACCTATAGGCAGTTATCATGGTAGGTCCCATAAGAAAAACTGTCAATTTTTTTTATTCCGATCATGTGAGCAGGAATTAGTCCGTATTTTTAGCATAGTTATAGTTATAAAGCACGGGCTGGACTGGCAGGTCCATATTACTGAAATAATAGTAGTTTTTGTTTTTGATTTTCTTAAAAAATCTTGAAACGATGTTGTTTCATATATTTTCTTAAAATCACAGCGACCTGCGCTTTGAGCTGGATTGATCCCTATTTCGAGTCTTATAAATTTCTGTAATGATTTAATTTTGTTTAGTGGGTCCCACTTATAGCTTCTTCGTTATATAGTTTATAAAATACTGTAGTTTTGTTGAATTTTTAGAAATGTGGAATGTGTGTGATTATATACAGAAGGTAGAAGTTCAGCATCATATAAGACGTTCGTTATCAGTTCCGGTGAATATAAAAGCTAGGAGTTTAAGACGGACAGATTCAGGCGGAGGTTTGTTTCGTGTGGTTTCAGCAACTCCACGTCCTGTGGCAGCTGATAGCGTGTCGACGAATGATGCCTCTACAACAGAAATCAGTAATTTTTGAATTATAAAAAGTGATTTTTGAGCTATGAATGGTTTTTGATTTCATGTCAACTGTTGTTGTTGTTGTGTTTGTGTTTGTTTAATATTCTAGCGACTGAAGATGATGGTGAAGATATTCCTGAAGATGAAGCGGTCTGTAGAATTTGTTTGGTTGAGCTTAGCGAAGGAGGTGATGCTTTCAAGATGGAGTGTAGTTGTAAAGGAGAGCTTGCGCTCGCTCATCAGCAATGTGCTGTGAAGTGGTTTAGTATCAAAGGAAACAAGACATGTGATGTTTGTAAGCAGGATGTTCAGAATTTGCCTGTAACATTACTAAAGATACATAATCCTCAAGCAGCTGGTAGGAGGCCATTACCTGCACCTCAGCAGAGGGAAGTCGCTCGTTACAGGCAAGTTTCAATTGTTTTCAACATCTAGCTGATTGCATGTCTTTTTTTCCTCAATAGATTTGTCAGATTCAAAATTTCACTATTTTGTTGACTAGTGCCTTTTGGTTGAGGCAGGATACTAGGTAATGGTTGGGATTTCAGACATGTTGACGATACTACTTTCTTTCCTCTAGGGTCTCTGATGGCACCTAATCCAATTAAATGATGATCTGATATTTATTTAGAACAATTTATATCACTGGGGGCGGTTGGGGGGGGTTGACTCTCTCGATCCCTTAGTATTGAGATTAGGGGCAGGGGGCCACATCGAATTCATAGCTGTTATAAGCCATAATTTATCTTAGTCATCATCATTTCTAGAATGATGATCTTAGCTCCCTTCTTCAAAGTCTTATTCATGATTTATTTGGTCATCTAGTCATATCAGATCCCTTCTTCAAAGTTTTATTCATGATTTATTTGGTTCATCTAGTCATATCAGAAATTTATCGCAACTTGTCAGTGTTGCAAAAGGACATTGTGGTTTGTCAGCTCATGCAAATGAACTGGTGATGAAAGCATTAAACTCTCTACAATTGGGTGGCGGCACTAATGTGATCCTTAGAAGTCTGCATATTATTCATTCTATAATTTGATAGCTCCTCACTCACCTCCACGTCATAGATCTCCTTTGCTTGAATTTGCTTTGATGTTATGGTTGGTACCTGTTTCATGCTTAACAGGGTTTGGCAGGATGTACCAGTTCTTGTCATGGTCAGTATGCTAGCATATTTCTGCTTTCTGGAGCAACTACTGGTACATATTGTCATCTTTCTAAATCTCTAGTAGTGAACTGGGGTAGCATAATATATCGCCATGTGGTATGAACAAAGCCATGTAGGGTTATTGCATAAATTTATCAGAAGATTCAGACCATCAGGCTATTGTCAATTATTCATAGAAAATTAGAAAGATAAGGGTATTGACATGGAAAATACAAAAAAACTTAACAACTAAAAACAGTCATAACATGAAAGGAACTCATTTGCTATCCTTTATACATGAAACTCATATGGAGATAGGTTGAATAATTGCACCACCAAACCAGTTGATGTTTCAATTCCACAGTATCTATTAGTGTCAACACAAGTTCAAGTATTGTTTGGTAAAATAATTGATCTAGTGAAAGGTCATTATCTTACACTAGGTAGTTTCACTCGAATTCGCAGGTCACACCTTCCCTTTTTGCATGTAGCCTTTTAAAAAGAAAACAAAGTGTTGAGTTTAATGTTTAATTTTCATGTAGGATTAAACATTTAGGCTCTCCATGTTTCCTTTTGGCCTTTTGCAATATGCACAATCAGTATTCTAATTGATTGAATACATATAAATTCTCAATCTACACAACTCTTTTATTACCAGTATCTTTTTTAAAAATCTATTATGCTTATTGACAGTCTTTGCAATATTATTTTATTTTCAATTTTTTCAGGTATCTGACTTGGGTCCTCGTGCTCTTGCCATTTCATTGCCTTTCTCTTGTGTTTTAGGTCTCCTTTCTTCCATGATTGCTACCACCATGGGTGAGTGTCATTATACCTTCTCGTTTCTCCTTTAATCTAGTCTTCTAGATACACCATTAGCACCATACAATACACTCCTAAATCAAACTAAATCTACAAAATCATGTATTCTCATTGCTTCAAATTGTCCGCACATGATAGAAGACATCATCTTTGAATTGTGTTCTGCTTGCAACAAATGGCTTACAAGAGGTAGGTTCTCTTGTTAATAAAACAATACTCACTCATAGTTATAAAACCATTGGAGTGCTCATGATATCATATTGCCGGTTCTTTTCTTTTGCATCCCATGATTTTCCCATTTCCAGTGGCATAAAAAAATCTATTTTTCTTATGGATTATTTAAATGGCTTTAAAATATGTGGAGGTGGCAGTAAGCAGAAGTTATTTTTTTATGGATTATTTAAATGGCTTTAAAATATGTGGTGGTGGCAGTAAGCAGAAGTTATTTTTTTATGGATTATTTAAATGGCTTTAAAATATGTGGTGGTGGCAGTAAGCAGAAGTTACATATGGGCATATGCTTCTTTCCAGTTTGCCGTGGTCATCTTGTTCGCACATATATTTTATACTGTGGTAAGCAAACTAAATTTCTTTCCTGAAGCATTCCGTGTGATATTCCTAATGTCTCACGCACCGTTCTACTCTGGCAGCTCAATGTGAACCCTGTACTCTCTGTCCTGCTATCCTCATTCACTGGTTTTGGGATTGCAATTAGCACAAATTCTCTTCTTGTGGAGTACCTGAGGTGGAGGTCAAGCAGGCAATTGCAATACTCTCATCAGCAAAACAACAGAGCTGTGCAGCAGGCACAGCAACTGCAACAACAGCAGTCCACACAGACATGGCGTCAAGAGCATCAACAACCCAGGCAACAATCCGTAGAAGATTCCAATGTTGGTTCCACTGACAGCACAAGGCAACGTGAAGCTATAATTCCAAATACATAGTTTGCGAAGATATGATGAAGACAATGATTTTCTGTAAAGGTAAAAAAAAGAAAAAGATATTGAACTTGTCTGTTTTGTGCTTTTCCGAAATTGCTTCGCATAAAGGTGTCAAGTCCACTCGTTGGTCAAATGCATTTCAAAGTTTCTGTTTGGCCTATTAACCATCTTGAGCAGCGGTCCATATTTGATACTAGCTCACCGAGTTTTCCACCTAATAGTTTAAACTCTTAGGTTGGACCTCTGCTGCAACCAAGATTCAGGGTTTCAAGGTACTGGCACCTGCAAGCCAAATTCTTGGAAATTATATATTGTACACAGCTATCATGTGTTGCTGCTATGATTTTATGTGATTATTCAAATCAATACAGGCAATGATTTTTTTTTCTCATGCAGGGACCAGAAATTACTTTTCGATTCAGCCATGAAATTCCACTCAACCAAAGAAAAAGAATGATATACAGAGTTTTTGGGGCATATGAGCAGCCTTGTTTTTTTAGAATGTATCCAGACAGTTAACAATCATGGTGAAGACATGCCTATCAAGTTGTGGTCGAGATTAGTCAAAGTTCCACCATGAAGGCTGCCGCGGATACTGAAATTGAAGGAATGCTGGAAGCTTCTTGCTGTTTTGCCAACGAGATAACCTCAGCGCCGTCGGAAAAAAAATGCATCATAGGAATTTACACACCTTGCTCTCATGTAACAGCCCAGCCACTGTCCTGGATTTTTAAGTGAGGGTTACGGTAAAGAGCTAAAATGACCAAGCACATCTATATTCTTTCTTCTCTGGATTGCTCTGCTTATTCTTTTGATTTTCTATTTAAATCCTTGCTGGCATTTATAGTTATCTCTACAAGCCCTTATAACTTTGCAACCATAATTAGGGCCTCTGGAAAATAGGGCTAATGATCAGACTGAAGATAACTTGAATATAGAGGAGAATGGGGCTGCTGACAGAACAAATCAAAACTGTTTGCCTGAAAAGAATCCGACATGTACACCTTCATATTTTCCTCTCGAGCTGTACGGTTACTGTGTGCTGGAAAAAAACAGTAGTGTTACAACAATTTAACAAACGTTCAGTCACCACCCTTCAACAAGGGTGATATTAGCGGCTGTCTTGGCCATCCTTGACTCTTTCTCTGGCAATTTAATTCAACATCTAGTTCTGGGATCTGGGCACCTCATGGGTTTTGCATGGAGAATTCCTATGAGACACGTGTGGATTACCGCTAATCATGTCTCCCCGATACATCTATAGTAATCCACTTCTAGGGTTTGGTTTAGTTAGTGCCTCAAGAAGCCTGTACATCCACCGATCTAGCATTCCTGTGTATAATAAAACAGCAACAAAAGTTAAAACTTATGGAAGAAAAGAAAAGCGCACAGAGTACACAGCCGGACTGCAAGTTCCATTCCAAAAACCCACATAAAAACGTTGATATCTTAGTTACTAAACTGATTTTCCAGTGTTCCCACCACAGTAAAATTGGCGGGTATGCACAAACCTGTCAAGGCAAATGTACCCCCTAGAATTGCGCAGAGCCGAGTGATAAAATGAATAAAACTACGCCGTTCTTCTTTGATTGCGACGGTGATAGGTGACAAATCATACAAGAAGTACACAGCTGCAAAAACAAAGGAAAACAATGGCAATCAGTGCTAAGAGCCGAGCTACAGAGGGGGCAGTTAATCCTCTATACAGATTCAACCAACCTGGCCATGTCCTTACGAAATCTGTCATGGGAGAAAAGTACTCTGTAACGGAGAATTGATTGGTTGGCAAAACTTCTTTGGAGATGTACCTATACTCAGTTGGAACAATCTGCAAGATACAATAAGGTTACAAAATGCAGTCATATCTCGAGGAAAACACAATCAAGTAAAACCTACAGAATCAATACCAATGATATCTCATTATCATCTAGAACAAAAATGGTGGAAGAAATATCAGATGGACTCTTTCTCTTCTGGAATTTCACAACATAGAACACATTTATGCTAGCCCTAAATCTTCCACGGAAATTTATATAATCTCACTATAAGCGCTATCTACCAAAGGAAAAAAAAGAAGCAGATTTCTGCTTGTTAATGAGTCTGCTTCCTCTCAAGGACAAGATAACTCCCAATGTGAGATTATTCCTGAATATTCAGCCCTTCCTAGCTGGATTGCCCAGAGAGGAAAAGATGTCTCGACATTCACTATTGATAGTAGGTTTAGCCAGCATATACTCTGCGGTAAAGTCTCATTGCACATCACTTCTGAAGTAGAGACCACATAAGTTAAGTAGTCAGTCTTCAAGCTTGAAAATTCAAACCTTGATGTAATATTTGAACGTTCCACTTGTTTCATGCAGAATCCGTGCAGTCCCATCAAGAGGGTTGTGAATTCCAGGATATTTTGGTCCAAATGATAAGTCATGGATAATATGACTTACATTGACATGCTTAGCTCCATCAAAAATCTGAATGAAAACAGTACGAGTCCTGATTGATATACTGTGGATGCAAAGTAACTCAATTTAATATATAACACAAAAATTCCTAACATGCTTCAGAAACAGCCACTTAATACAAAACTGATATAAAGATGCCCTGTTTAAATTGATCTTACAAACCAACTAATCCAGGTACAGTCCTCACTGCATCTAAGAAAGACTATAACCTTTATAGTTTTCTGCACTCTTCAGGGTAGAAAGTATTTTGTATGTGTATAAATGCACACTCCCCATCAACCCAAAAAAGAAATAAAAAAAGGGTAAGAACAAAGTATGCAGCCACCCATTCACCAGCATGCAGCATCTTTCAAGAGTAGAGTTACAGGTGATACACTTGTTAACAAACAGCTCATTTAATGTTGGGATCACATACTGATCTGAAAATGAGATTTTTTTTTCTTTTCATTTTAGCATCATAGTTGGCTAGGTAAAAAAATAAGCCAAGTGCTTCAAAGGCTATTTTGTTTACAAAAGAAAAATGAGAAAAAGAAAAGGAACAGCCTGACCATTTGAGCAACAAAAATGTTTAGTCCATGAACTGAAATATGAAAGTTGCCAGCAACCCTTTGGACATCTAGAACGCCATAAACCTGCAGAAGATATGCAAAGTTAGAATTTCCCCACATTTCAAGGTGTAAAACAACAATTTCATGAATATACTACAGGAGTTTAAAAGCAATACCCGACATCCTTCTCCATTTGCCAATGCTTGCTTGACCTTCTTGATCATAGTTTCAGCAGCATCATCAAAGCCATGAGCATGCTGTTCTTCATGGGAATCCTTGTGATCTTTATCATGATCTGATTAACATTGTTTTGAAATATTATCCACATTAATTAACCTGCTATGCTAAGGAAAAAAACTTAATGACCATTACTAAACATAGGACTTTAATTTTGTCTATGAAGATTGGAGCCCCACACACACACACACAAAAAGAAAGCCCAGAGATTCGTTGGGAGGAAGGACAAAAACTTGCATTGTGCATCAGAAGAAACTCTAAGCACACTAGATTATGCATATCAGGGTAAAAGCATAAAAAACAAACCAGAGGTTTGTCTAGCTATTTCTTTTGCCTCTTTGAAATGAAGGTTGAAAAAAAGAAACTCTCGATTGCTTTTAGTTTCAAATTTCTTATCATTCCTTTTGATACCAAGCTCTCATAAAACCTTGAAAAAAAGTCATGCTTCAGATAGTGAGGCAAAAACTAACGTGCTATATAAAGGTCAAATAATACAATTATGTAATAAACCAAACTGGATCCTGAAAATGTAAATAAATTTCTAGCATGCCAGAAAATTGATGTTACCATGGTTGTGAGCATCATGTTCCTTCTCTACAAGGTCTGATAAATATTCAGTGCCAGTGATATGGCCTTGACTGTTCAAGCGAAGCTGCAAAAACTCTACCCTGGTTAGCAGCATGCCAAATAGCAGCTTGTATCATGCCATTGATGGTTACAGACATGAACACACATTGCTAGTTCATCTAAGATTCATATTCCAAGATGCTCATAACAGCTCTTTAGTAAAGTAAAAAATTTCCAGGAAAAAAAGGAATTTTTTTTTTATCTTACTTTCCATATGTTTGTATCCAGATCCACTTCATGCTTTCCTGACATGTCAATTGCATCCACACTCACAACTGCACATGTGGAATAAAAGAACCTTAAGAAAAGTGGGAGCGAAGCATTGAATTACCATAAAAGATAAACAGATATCAGTAAGAAACAGAAGTTGCTTCTAAGAAGGAAAGTGAATTGCTAACCATCACAAGGTAAAGAGGGAAATGTAATATTAACGTGAATTGGAAGAATTTCTCCACGTTTCAAGTCTACAGACATCTGCAAAACACAAGCAACACCATGAAACTTATATCCTCATGAAATATAGCATAAACCATATAAAGTATTTCTTGTGATTTATGAGCCCAGTCAATAAAGTTCAGCAAGAACCTATACAATTGGGAGAATGCCACGAGTCATCATTTTACATTATAGTCTTGTTAAGACAAGAACTAAACATTCAAGATCTTTTCTGCTTGCATTCTTTTGTTTAACTGACAGAAACATCTTACTACTGGTAAAACTATGTCTATGAATCACCACTGCAGTTTAGCTCAACAAGGCTAATAATGACCATTCTCTTTCGCAGTACATATCAAAGATTCTATGTTCCTCAATTTACACAAAGCAAGTTTCTTTCATGATATCCTTCATGATATGTGGTTGTGTGGGTATTTACTCAACCATGACAGCAGAGGTTACCATATGAAGAGCTCAGGCAAGGGTTGGCCACACACTTTCAGAGTTGAACTGTCCCAGATTAAATAATGCAAATGTTTCTATGCGATAATTACAGGCATTGAATCCAAGTGGTCCTGAATGCATGTAGTCCGGATAACTCAGAAAGGGGCAGGTCATTGAAAGAGGTATTATGGAATCATAATCCATGCCTTTTGAAGGTCTGTCACAGTGCTGTAAGTATTACATGAAGAAATTTATCTACTTGAAAACAAAACAACGAAGGTATAGAATTGGAGGACCTGGAGGACTCACATCATATCTAAGAGACAACCAAACATGCAGGAGGGAAATAAAGGATTAAGCACTGACCTGATGGACCGTATATGTAGTCAGATAATATGCCAATTCATGGTAGAACAGCGTAGCCATTATAACTAGCCCAATGACAGAAACTACAAGAAACAAGAAGAAGCAAAACCAGCATCGTAAAACTAACACTCAAAAGACTACAAACACTGAATCTAGATTCAATAAATACTCCTTTTCGTTTTCTAGATACAATATTGCATGCATGATTGCAATTAATGGTTTCAGTTCAAGAATTTCTCTTACATTATGATCCACCACAAACAAAGCTAAGAATGATAATTTATATGAATTTAAAACATCTTTTTATCGAAACCCCTTTACAGACTTCTCATGAAATTAGATATCTTTGCATTTTTCCATCATAAATCATCCGCCACGCCACAATCACACAATCTACAAACCCCACTAGAGCCTTAATTGATTGCAATACTGCCAATACAAACATTCCAAGCTTAAAACCCACCTCCACTGAGCGAAATCAAATAACTTCATATCTCAAATCATGTAAAAAACAAAAAGAACTCAAAAACGTTCGTTTACCAAAAGCCCCAGATTGCGTCTTTAGCAACAAATGCTCTTCTGCACGGGGAAACGCATCTAGGCTCTGTATAGCTTGTTTCACTCTCATCTTTTTTTACCCTTTTACAACACCAATCTGTCAGCTGCATAAATCAATGGATCACAAAAAGCCCATATCAGAAAACCTTCAAAGCCTGCTTCTTTCCTCGTAACAACTTGTTAGCATCGAAAAAACATAGAATTTAGTGAATTATGAGAAATTAAGGATGCCCAGTCAAGTTCATTACAAATTAATAAACAAAACCCACCAAAGGCAAGGATCAAAAACAAATATAAATGGTGAAAAGAAGAAATTTTGGAAATATAAATAGAAATGTGCGTCGGTGATTGTGAGGAAACATACTTGACGAGAGATTCAGGGGATTCCCGGAGAGAGAGAGGGAGAGAGCGCGTCAGAGATTCGGGTTTTACCAGGGGGTCCAATCGATGTCGTTTTGGGTGGATTCTTTTCTGATTGGATTTGTTATTTTTCTACTTTAAAATCATTTTTTTAATATTTAAAAATCATTTTTATATGTTAATATTAAAAATAAATTAAAAAATATATTATTTTAATATATTTTTAAATAAAAATATTTTGAATAAAATAGCTCCCACAATAATAAATGAACTTTATTGAGTTCTGTTGCATTTTGTTTTTATTATTTGAAAATATATTTTTTATTATTTTTAATATTTATGTAATAAAATAATGTATATATATATATTTTTAATATTTTCAAGTAAAATACATTTTTAGATACACAAAAAATAGAAGTTATTACATTTTTAAATACTTTTATGTAATTGATAATGTGATGTATATTGTTTTCCTAAAATTATTTAGAAATATATTGAAATATTTTTATTTTTATATCAATAAACACATTATAATCATTAAAAATATATTTTTTAATTTTTTTCAAAAATACTTTTAAAAAAGAATGTCAAACATGTCATTCAAATTCAGATAATTCAATTTGGATGTTTATGCTACTGAAAATACTAATTACTGTCACGACAGCCAATATTTGATGTTGCAAACGCCAAATGTATTTTTCTAGTAACAAGATACCACTACCATGTGTATATATATTTTTTTTTGAAGTACATATTTCTTATTTAATAATAAATTCGTATAATATGAAATGTTTTATAATTTCCTTAAGAATTATGAAATATTTTTTTAACAAAATGTTTTTGCCCAAAACTTCCAATAAAAAGACACTCATGTTTCATATTGGTTTTTGCACTAAAAGTATATTTGAATCAGATCCTCAAGGTGCATGATATAATGATAGAGAACTTTGTGATCTGTATAATATGTCTTAAATTTGAGTCAAAATGTGCACCTCTTATAAAAATTTAGAACAATTGGAGTTTTACTTGCTCATCTAGATTCACAAAATACACTTTCCAGGAGGTGTGATTTCCCCGCATAAAAAAACATATTTGAATCAACTTTTATGCATTAATATTTTTAATCCAATCTTAAATATAAAATTGTTTCGTATATATTAAAAAAATATTTTTTCTACGCGCATAGTTATAAAAACTGGTTTAACTCCCAAAGTCAAATTATCGTTACCAAATAAAAATCATTTCAGTTTTTTTAAGATAAAAAAAACAATGTTTTTAATTAAAAAATTAACCCATTTATCCAGGAATTGACCGGACCAACCTGCGATTCGGGTTTAACCCGGGTCAGGCTACTGCCCGGGCCATATACTAACCAAGACAAAACAGCGACCGTTTTCACTTTCACTTCCTTAATGCGGTTGCCGTAGTTGAAGTCTTGTGCCGAGGTTGTCATTAGCCAGCGGCAGATATGGCAACTGTAATAATAAAGAGATTAGCAAAATCTCCTTTTGTTTTGATTACTGTTTTAGTCACTCTTGCTGCTTTTTTCTTCACCCCCAGATCTCCCTTCAAATCCTTTATCAATTATACTCAACAACAGGTCCAGGTTCCCCCCTCTTCTCTTTCTCCTTTATCTTGGTTTAAATTTTATCCCGATGGGATTTTTTGGGCTCAAATTGATTGAACTCGAAGTGTTTTAGCTCAAAGAAATGACCTTTCTGGTCCTTAAAACATCAAAGTGTTTGACTTTCGTTGTTATTACTTGACCCAAATGGTTAAAAAGTCCAATGCTGATTTCTTGTTAATGTTTTCGAATGAAAAGGATTAGAGTTTTATGGGATCTTGGCCATTTTTTTCCTGTTTATTTAGCTCAGCTGAATGAATTCTCTTTTTTTTGGAGTTTGAAACCCCAAATCATGAACATGCTTTGGTTGGCTTGTGGATACTGCAAATGATATGATCAAACTCCCAATATTGACTGTTTGTTACTTGAAACTCTAGAGATTGTTCACTGCTGAAGAACTTGCTTTGTACAATGGAACTGATGATACATTGCCCATCCTTTTAGGAATTCTTGGGTACTCTCTCTCTCTCTATATATATATATGTGTGTGTGTGTGTTTGTGTGTGATTTTATGCTCGTGTGCTCTAAATTTGTGTTTATATGAATAATTGAGCATCTTGTAGCGGCTGATTTTGATTACTTGTTTTTGAATTAGATCCGTTTTTGATGTAACAAAAGGAAAATCTCATTATGGGGTAGGAGGGGGTTACCACCATTTTTCTGGAAGGTTTGTTCCTATCGATCTTCTCACCAACTCTAATCTCGTCGCTCTATTTTGCAATGAAGTGCTCCTTTTTGCTGTTTCGAATTGACAAAAATTGCGCTGTAACCTCATTACAGTATCACTTTGTCTGATTGTGTGAAAATTCTTGCGTGCTATCTTGTGCTTGAATACATTAGAATATTTTGTGGAATTCACTGGCTGGTGAAAAATTCTGTGCAATCTCTTAAGTGAACTTGCATTTAGCTACTATTGATTGTTCTATGAATGCGGTTCCTATGATTTGCATAGCCGTGGTTCTGGTCATGTTCACTTTTGGAGTACAGGCAAGCTGCACATTTTTGATGGAGTCTAACCTGGATATCTATTTCTTTTTTCACAGCATACTGATTCTTCTGCTCATGCAGTTTAACTTCCATCAACATCAAGATTGTATTTAGTTTTTGTGAACCTAAGCTTGTTTGTGCTCTTTGATCCCCAAGCTCAGCGAAAACTTCAAACACTTCATAGTCTCCCCTCCCAACTTGCCAATTTAAATGATTCTAATGATTGTTTGCTCTGTGGCTGGCCCGTTGATCTATAGAATACCAATCAGTTGTTCTTTCTCCTGCTCTCTGTTTGGTTAAAATGAATTTAATGCTGCAGCTGACTATTTTCTTATTCTTGATAAACTTAGAGATGCTTCACGTGCATTTGTTTCAGGAAACTTTACAGGTAAAATTTGTCTCCTATTATCACACACAGACACACACCTTTTTATTTTTTATCTGGGTTTCAACAATATAATTTGTGATGTTTGTCTGGATGATTAAATTAAACAGGCCCCTCCTTATGCTTTCACCTTCAAAACTCATGATTCCTGAACTCCCAGCTACCAACTAACTAATAACAACTATTCCTAATGATTTTAGTTTGTTGTTGTTAAAACAACTCCTATGAATTGGTTCTCAGGTCTCAGTTACTAAGCATTCATCTAGATTCCCATCCTGTATTAGACCTCAACTCGATAAGTCCGTGACTTTTATCCCATCAGAAGTCCAGCTGACTTTCTAATTTGCCTGTCCCTGAAAATGAATTGTCCTTTGCAATTATATCTTTCTCCTTTTCCCATTTTATGCAGGAGATGGACTCACAGACTCATTGCATGGTTTGTCGAGTACTGAGGTAATCGCTGTCATGTTCCCTTTCCTTCAGGTTGAGGAATGTTTGTGTATAGGCACTGCAAGTCTGTGTGACATAGCCCTCCTTTGACCATTTTTCTGTGTCAAAAAACAACTCCACTTTGTTGTTGCATTATTTATAGCATATGGAAAGGTAGTTCAAAGCATACAGTTCATTCTGGGAAAATTTAGTTGTCATTGAGCACATTGGACATAGTTATTGGTGTGGGCACAGTTAAAGGATGACTGTCATGCCATGCCTGTGCATCATCCTTCATTTTCTGTTTAAAACTTCCTTATCATTTTAAGAGTTGATTTCTTTTTAAACTCCCTTAACACAATGGTTATTTGTCATAAAGTGTCAAAAAGAAAATAACATAGACATCCAACTTCATTTCTGTATTACGGATCAATTTGTTATACTTTTTTGACCTGCTCCATGCAAATGTTGGTACATTGCTGAAAGTTCTGTTTTATATGATTCAATTATTGCTGCATCTGTAGGTGAAGAGTATTGTTGAATGGCGAGAATTCTACTTCAGAAGCTACACGTGAGTTGCACATTGTCCATACTGTGTCCTTTGAGCTTAGTATGAAAGAGCAAAAAAGAAAAATCTGATACCATGGAGCTCTTATGAATTCAATATCTTTCCTTTTCATTCAGTTCTAAACAACTCTAATCATCTTTATTGAATGGCGAAATTCTCTAAGATTATGTCCAGAACATTGTTGTTTTCAGTAAGACAAGAGAGATAAAATTGGTACAGAAATCAAATATTCACTGAACAAGTACAACTCTTGATATTGACTTGGTGGTCGCAATCGCAAATCCTGAATGTCAGGTTTGTTGGTAAACTGGTTGGTCGCTATTATGATAGTGAAGGAAATCCTACCAAATCTTTGAAGGGAGTTGAAGCAAAGGCTGCAAGAGGCACCCAGCTTCTGGAGAAACAGAAAAAGGAGGAGGCCAAACAGCCTGGTTGCAATTCCAGGTGGAGTCAGGGAGAGGGTGGCGAGGTATATTCTCATGATTAGGATGCATTTCTATTTTCCCTGTTCGTATACTTTTCAGTAGTATCACTTTCAACTTTGGTCAGGTCTGGTGTGATGATGGCTTCCCAAGATTAGTGCAGAGACCACTAGAAATTGCTTTGACTGGGAAGATGAGCAAGCGATGCGCATGCTTTACGGAAGATCAACTAAGCGAGCCAGGGTTAGAAGTGTATGAAGGATGTGATTATCTTTCCAAGACTTGCCGTGTTTGAACCAGAGACACGTTGAGTGTAATTAAATTATATCGTGTTTCATTTCTTTGGCGCATCATTCTGATGGCTAGTACATTTAAATCAATGATGGCTAATAGTATTCTTGACAGATTTTGAAATAACTCTTATGTGTACTGAATAATAACTGTTCTATCATCCACGCTGCTTTACAATGTGAGATGTTATGTTCATAATCTCTCTATATTGGAGGTGTTTGATATTGTATTTTAAAAGTGTTTTTGAAAAAAAAAAATGAATTTTTTTTATTTTAAATTAAAAAATTGGTGTTTTTAGATTATTTTCATGTGCTATGTCAAAAATGATGTTTAAAAAGTAAGAAAAATATTATTTTGATTTATTTTTAAGTGAAAAATACTTTTAAAATTAACATCAATTATATTTCTAAACAGACATTTATTACATTCAATTGGTGCAATAATTATAATTGCATCTCTATTCATAATTATCAATATTTACGTTACAAAATAAAAAAAAAGTTTTGATATATATGCGATCTTTTCAATCTTAATATTGTTTTGAATTAAACTTTTGTGATATCCCTACACACA